>JAHRIG010000075.1:1379414-1415252 GCA_020311275.1 Eira barbara
ACGGGTAACAGGAGTGTGAGCAGGACAGGCGTGGAGGACGGGTAACAAGGTCTGTGGGAAAGCTTGCAGGTGGCCTTCCGGGCGGGGAGAGTGTGGGGGGCACGGGGGGCCCCAGTTCATGAGAGTGCTCGCTCAAGACCCGCTGAGGAGGATCCCCACCATGAACCAGGTGGCCCTCTGGTCGCTTCTCCCCCTTCCCCAGGCCCCTGGAGCTTACGAGGTGGGGACACCCGCAGAGTGACCACCGCGGCGGGGACGAGGCTGTGCGTGGGCTCCACAGAATGGACAATGGTCCACGCTTGATCTAGCCACTGTCTGTGTTACCTGCCAGGGTCCCCGGAACAAAGTAGCACAAACTGGGCACCGAGTGTAAGAGTGAGCTGCTCTTGCACAGATCCGGGGCCAGAAGGATGAATTCAAGGCGCAGAGGCAGAACCACGTTCCCTTCTTCTGCAAGCAGGTCCTTCCTTGCCTCCTGCAGCTTCCGGGACAGGCTGGCCATCGTGCACACCTCGGCTGGCAGCAGCCCTGCCCAGTGGCATCCTTCCCTCTGGGCATGTCTGTGCACCCAGATTTCCCTCATCCAAGGACACCGGTCCCTGGAGGCTGGGCCACCTCGTCCTAACTCTGGTACGTCTTGTTTGAACACAGGTTCCTGGGGTTATGACGTGAACATTCATTTGGGGGGATGTGATTAAACCCATAGCACTGCCCCTGAGGAGCAACCACTCCACACGGAGCCCCTGACGCAGCCCCGTGTCCGACAGCCCAGGGGTCCGAGCAGCCACCCACAGGCAGGCTGGTCACATGGCGGCATTGCCATCAGGAGGCAGCACTCTCTCTGCATTCGGAGTCACCCAAAATCATTCTGCCAGCCCCGCCAGTCGTGGGTCTTGTGTGCCAACCCGCTGGATGCCGCCTCTGACCAAGGACGTGGCGGTCTGCGCAGTTGGGAGACAGCAGGTACTCGCTCCTTCCCAGCCCCGCCGCACACTCTGCACCCGGAAGCCCTCACGGAGGACTGAAACACACATGTGAGGAGACCACTGTCTGCGAGACGAGGGTGCTGCCCTACAGGCTGGGGTGCGTGCCTGGAGCCAGCAGCCAACAGCCTCCCAAGAGCCGGGATCCTGGAGTCAAGGACATGAAGCAGTGGGACCGACTTCTCTACTGAGTGTGGCTAAGAGCCCACGGGAAACACTTTGTTGTGTGTCTCTGGATCTCTAGTTTGTCCCGGTCTGAATTTTTAATCCTCTAAAGTGAAACCTAGTGGAAACAACAATGGGTCCCTTAAAGTGGAAACTGACTTGGCCCCATCGTCACTCAGAGCCCCTCATGCCTGGGTCATCTGGCAGAGAAAGGAGTCACAGCACCATTGGAGATGAGTTCTCCAAGCTACTGAGGGGAAACGGAGCTGCTGTTCATGAGGAGACCGGGATCTAGATCACAAGACAGGCTCGAGAGCATCTCCACCATGTTCCATAAACCTGAGTAGATAAATACTCCAGTTCGACAACAGCAAGCGTGCTAACAACCCAAACCATTCAACAATAAGTTCTGCAACTCCCCCAAGCAGGATAATTGCACGAGGAATGGAAGAACTTGTAAATACGTAATTACAACCTCCAGCAGCAAGACCACTTAAGAAGCAAGAAACGAGAGGGTAGCATCCACATGCGTGCTCTTCTTTGTTTTATATCCAGAAATAGACAATACGCACAATACATATTTACGTTTACGTGATTTTATCTGAGGAGGTTGGATTTGGTGACCTTACATTAGCCTTTAGGATAGAGAACATGCATTTTGTTTTCTTTGCTTTCCTTCTTGTAAACCACTTTACGTTGGTGTCACGGACGCGCAAGGAGCTGGGCGCATTGGACGACTGCGGCTTGGGGTCAGAGATACTTCCCCATCAAAGCTTCCACCACTTCCAAAGTTTGCTCCCCAGTCTGTGTGTTGCCATTATCCGTTGTCATGGAATTCATGCCACCCACGGCGGGGAAGGTGGCAGGCGGGGGTCAGGGCCCCCGAGACCCCCAGAGAAGGGCAGATGAAAGCAGCGGGTGCCCCCTTGGCAGGGCGTGGGAGCGCCTCCACGGGAAGAGGGTGTTTCCCGAGGGTGACGAGCCGGGGCTGCCACGTGCACTCTGCTCCTTGCCCACTCACTCTTGCCAGGTGGCTTCTCCTCAGGTCCTGGATGGGAGTCCGGGACAAGCACTAGAACGTGGAGGGAAGACACGTTTTCTTTTCTCGCTCTGCTGGACACAGGCTATTTGCAGCCCCAGCGGCGGACCCTTGGTCTCCCCACCTGACAGCAGGCCATATGGTCTCCAGAGCTCCTGCCCGAGGACCGTGCAGTCTCACCAAGATGCCAGCCAGTGACTCCTCAGTCCCCTGAGCCCAGGCTCACCCAGGGTACCCACCCCAACCCGGCCATGGCCCCTCTCTTCTCCTCCCCAATAGCTCCCTCCTTCCCTTTCCGCACTCCCGGTTTCTGTTTTCTTGACTCCTCAGTGACCAATAACCCCATCTTTACTCTTCCCTACCAGCGGCCTCAGTGAATTGACAACCTCTTCCTTTACCGGTCCAGTTTTGGGGATGACCCCCGAAGCGTCATCCTTGGGACTCCACTAGACGGTGAGCCCCTTGAGGGTGTGGATGATACTTCTTGACTAGGAGTCCAATCGTTTTGCACCTCGGGCTGCAGGAAAGCTCGGGTGCCTCATGCGCAGAACCTGCTAGATGGATGTTGACCGAACAGCCTCACTCACTATCGTAACTTCAGTTACATCGACCTGCCCTGCATCTGATACCCAAGTCCACGGCCGGGTGCCCTCCAGAACAGAGTATTTACCAGAATGTCTCAAAGACACCTGCAAGTCCTTGTGGTCCAAATCCCACGTGTTCACACCCCACCTGCAAATTCCAGTGTTTGTGTGTTGAGTGCGTCACCAGCTCCCGGCATCTGGAATTAGAGCCCCCGGCCCCACGTCCCAGCCTGGCACAGTCCCATCTCCTGGGCAGGGTGCCACTGGGGACAGCACTCTCCACCCGGCACTGCCCTGCCCCTCCACGCCCGCGCTCCTGCTCCGTGACCCCCAGGCTGGGCTTCTCTCTGGTCTGTGCCTCTGGTGTCTCCGCATCTGAGACCGAGGTGGGCCCTCCCCCACAGAGAACCCAACCATCCTGGCTCTGCTTGAGATCTGGCCGTGGACTTCAGCATGCCCTTGGGCTCTGGCGGAAGGCTTCCCCTGGTCCGGGCTGCTCTCCCAGCCAGGCGGAGACCTGCGCTAACTCCTGCCTGGGGAGGGCTTTCCCGGGAGTTCTCTCTTCCCTCTCTCGCCCAGAGCAGAAGGAGGGTCGTCAAACCCGTGTGCTGTCCTCCCCCTGTCCGGGTCGCTCTTGAACTCCCTGCCTTTCCTTCCCACGGAGGCACCCGAGTAGAGCGATCCTTCTCCTGCGTGAAAACACGTATCATTTAGTCCGTCAGCTCTCCCAGTAACTAGGATGAAACAGAAACTCGTATTTTCTCCCACGTCCTGTACGGGACTGAATTAGCCGACGATATCACCGAACTCTCCAGCAGTTCACTTATTTCACTTTTCATTTCCTTCAGAGCTACGGCTAGTGAGTCCTGGCCACGCCTCCCGTATGCACACACCACGGCTGTCTTAGCGCATACCACGCCCCGTGTCTGGTGTGGGATCGGTGAAGGCGGCCACCTCCCATCGCCACCCACACGACACACAATAGCAAATCCAACTTTAATTTGATTTATTGTCCCACAGAATTGAAAATAAAACAAATAGGAGGAGTCTTTGGGGTTGCGTCGCTGGCAGGCTTCATGTTTCAAAGAAGGCGGCCCTCTGGGAGCCTCTCCAGGGTCAGCCCCTTCAGAAGGTGGCGACCCTCCTGCCGGCAGAAAGGCAGGCTGGTGTCCCAGTCAGGCCAACTTGCCCCCGCCCCGTCCTGCTCAGCGTGGCGACCCCAAGCTTCTTCCCCTTTTAGCCAAGCAAGTTCCTGAACTTCCCTGGGTTGGGCTGTTTGATTCCCATTCCTGACCACAGACAGCTCATTGCTGGTGCTGGGGGTCGTTCCAGAGAACAGGACGCCTTGGGGAGGGGCCAGGATACTTGAGAAAGATCCAGGATTATTTTTCATGTAGATTTTCTTTCGACTGCATGTTGAAAGTGCGTTGTAGCCTCGGAAGGGTAACCAACCAAGGCGCTCACTGTTTCTCTCCCCGGGTATCCCCAGAGAGGAGCACGGCCCGGCGCAGGACCCCGCACAGGACCCCGCACGCCTCCACCTGTCCAGGCCGGCCGTGTCCTCTCCTCATTCCCGGCACATGGCTCTCGCTCTGCATGCAGCCACCTGCCACCCCGGAGCGGCGTCTTCCTACACCGGCAGACGGGCAAGCGGCCGCAGGTGGCCATGAGTCTGCAAATCCCCAAATGCACACGGCTCCCAGAGGGCTCCCGTCGGGCCTCGCTGGCCCCAGCTGGGTCATGGGGTCACTCCACTAGAAGGGACACTGCGGCTGGGGTCAGAGAGCGGGCTTCATTGTTCCAAGCCCACCGCCCCTTGGGTACCGTGGGCCGAGTACGAGAAGCTGTAATTCCTCCTCGCTGTAGGGAAACTGCTTTCATGTCTGGAAAGTTAGCTCCTGGCAATTTCAAAATAAAACCTGGTATTTCCCCACAGAAAACTAATCAAAAAGTAATACCCATTTCTCCCTCATTTCCATTTTGAAAAGGCAAAACCAGAAATCCTCGATGCCAACGATATCAAGGAAACAAATTGAAGGGTTCAATTCAGTGGGACCCACGTGCGAGCCAAGTATTGCGTCCGCTACAGGCAGTAGAGGAGCGTGAGTGAGAGCTGGTCTCTGCTCCCTGGGACCCCACGGTCTGGGGGGAGCTGTCATGGGGGAACGCCCTACCCTTCGATGGTTGTCTCGAATCTCAATTCTACTTCAGTAAGGAAAATCTAATGTTTCCTCCACGTTTTTGCAAACCTGTAATGGGGAGGAGAGGAGATTTATATTTACAGGTTCACTTCTGGTTACCAGGCTCTTCTTGACCACGGATGGGTGGACCGCATGTCCCCTTCTCAGTCCCCTCCCATGCACACACACGTGCACACTCAACCGTGTGCATGCTTACCCGCACATACACACACCTGTGCACACTAACATGCACACTCATGCACGTGCACTCACACGTGCACACTCAAGTGCTCCCACACTCTCACGTAGGCACTCTCACACTCGGGCACATTCGCATGTGCACTCACACACACATGCCTTTCCATGGTAGCGCACTTTACCAAGACTTAGAAAGACGGAGTGTTCGGGCATTAAAAACGTAAACACATCGTAGCCCAGATTTGAAGTCCCTTGACACTTCCGGCTAATGCCTGGTCCGCCCCCACGCCTCTTCACTGCTCCCACCCGCACCTGCTCCTGGCAGCTTAAACAACAACAACAACCAAAAACACTTTATTGTAAAAGCAGTCCAGGGTTTTCTATTCCCTACCAAAAACCCCGAGCTCCAGATTTCGGACACGTATCCATTTAGTTATCCACTTGTTTACTCAATGAGCAGAGGTTTATTGAGGACCTACTGAGAGCCAGACACCCTGCTGGATGCTACAGATCTGAGTGAGGCAGAACAGGCATGCTCTCTGCACCCGTGGGCCCAGAGACTGGACCATGACTTAGTGGAGACAATATACATGAATCAAAGAATCACACGATCAGGGTGAGGCTCTGGCTGCAAGTCCAGCATGTGATGGTGCATCGGATCATGAAACAAGACGGGAGCACTGGACTTGTTCAGAAGCTCCAGAAGAATTGCCTGAGATGTGGCGATAAGGCAGACTCACGGCTGGAGGACATGGAGGGCTGACAGGGAGAAGGGTTGGAGAGAGGAGGAAAATCCGACCGAGGGAGAGCACGGGAGCCTGGGGAGTCTGTGGAGAGGCCCATCTGGGGACGAGAAGGGCCGGCGAGCCGGCTGCCCGGACAAGGTGCCGTGCGGTGCCAGGTGAGGCTGACGCGGGAGGAAGTGCGCGCTCGGCTTGGCTGCCCAGGACGAACAGATGACGTCCGTCTGCACCCCGGGAGCAGCCAAGAGCTCGGAGAGTTTGAGACGGGGGCACGGTAAGAACACGTGCGCATACGGATGGCTCCCACTGCAGTCGGAGAGGACACTGATGGGCGGAGAGGAAAGGCAGCCCCAGGGAAGTGCCCCGACCGGAGATGACCATCGCTTGATCCAGGGAGGCAGAGTGGGAGAGAGATGTGCGGAGTGGGTGGGAAGGACAATTGGAAGGAAAAACGGACAGGACTTGGGGAACGGCTCCTGGAGAAATGGGAGTTACGAGGCTAGCAAGGGGTTCAGGAGGGTTTCCACATTTCTCCTCCCACCTATGTCAGAGTAACCGACACATCACCAAAAGACATATGCAAATAGCAACTGAGTTTATCAAAGATGCTCAATCGCATTGATCACTGGACAAAGGCAGATGAAAACCATAAGGAAAGACGGCTCTGCACCTACGACGATGTCCCAAACCGGACAACGTGCTCACACCGAGAGAGGCGAATGCAGGCAGCAACGTCCTTGCCGAACACCGGCGGGAGCACAAAGTGGCTTGACCAGTTGGCAAAACAGGTTGGCAGCTGCTGGCTACCTGCACCTTGAGTGTGCCAGGCCAGGCCCTGCTTCTGGGCCTTCACACTCGGTGGCTCCTTGCCTGGCTCGCTCTCCCCTGCTCTCCGTCCTCCCCTCACGCTGGCCCTTCCAGCTCAACTCAGACGTAACTTCTGAAGCTTTCCCACTTCTGATAGACCAGGTAAGCTTCACGATTAAAATACTCCCACAGCGCCCTGAGCCCCTTCTTTGTAGGATATCCAAGATGGTTAATGATCATTAATGTAGTTATTAGATAATTAATTTAGTTATTATTATCGATGATTGATTATTTAAATTATGCACTAAAACTGTAATTTGTTATTTAATTTCATCCCCCTCCATTGGGATGTCAGCTGCGATGGTAAGACCTATGTCCCTTTCTAACACTGCTGTGGCTTCAGCACCTAGTATGTGTTCAGATGTTTCTAGAAATGAATGAATAAATGAATGAATGAATTAGTGTAGGAAACAGGGAGAAGAAAGTAGAAAAGAAAAAGCGATGTGCTTGATCTTGTGCACCGTGAGTTTAAAGTATTTGTGGAATGTTTAAAAGGCTTCTTAGAAATTATTCAAAATCTGGCTTTGTAAAACTTGAATGGATTGAACTATCTTGCTCGCTTGAGGAATACGGGAAGAGAAGGAAACCTCTGAGGCTGCACCTCGCAAGGGAAACACGACAGGGATGGGCAGGGGATAGCCACGGATGCAGGGAACACGTTTGCAGCAGGCCATTACCATTTAGGAGCAACTTCGATTTTATTTATTTGTATGTGATTTTGATTGCTTGCTCGATAGAAAAATACTCATGGGAAGTAGGAATATTTTTAGTTAGATAGTTTTATGCTTAATTGAGGAAATAAAAGTAAGCTCTACTGATGATATGAGCTCACATTTTGAAAAACTCAAGCCCACTTTTTCTAAAATCAAGGGTGAGTAAGTCTAATTTCCACAGTAGACTGGTTTTGGGACATTGAAGTCTGAAAGTATTTCAGAATGAAAAGTTAAAAATTAACTTTCGTACACCTGAAACTAATGTAACGTGGTCAACTGCACTCCAGTAAATGAATAAGTAAATAAATAATTGATTAAATTTAAAATAATAGTAATTGATTAAATTTTAAGGCTGGATCGATAATCCGCAGTAGACTAGGGTCTCCCCGTAAATACACCAACGAGCCCCCGGAGTCTTTGAGCCCCAGTGTGCGCCTCGACCTCCCGTGGCGCCCCGGCTCCCTGCTGCGCACGTCCCTCTTGTCTGTGACCCCTTCATCACCTTGGGGCTTCTCTTCCTCTTCCCTGCCCTCTTTCCATAGCATTTATTAGGTGCCATTATGGGCAAAACACAGACTTCGGCACTGTGTTGAGGATTGAAGAAAATACGTATTTCTCTTGACCTCGAGTAAATTCCACTGGGGAGGCATGTCTGTGAGTGACCAAGTCGACAGCCACCATCCAACATAATCACCGTCAGGAGAGCTACGAGTCGCCACGGGAACTCAGAAGGAGACGCTGACGGAAAGCCAGGGAAGCCGGGCTCCTGGGTCCTGCCTTCCTGCCCAACTTCTGTAGGCTGCTCGGCGACGAGCCGGGACGGAGGCTGCCACCACAGGAAGCTGATGTTCCAGGGAACGAGGGCTTTCTGATGGACAAAGCGAGTCTAGGAGCAAGCCCAGCTCCCCGAGCTGTGAGTTTGTGTTATTGTTTTGATTCCTTTGGAACCAGCTCCCGTTTTTGCGCTAATAGCAATCTAAGGACAAAATTTTTAAACCAGGTCCCAAAAAGAAGCTAAATGCGACATTGAATGTTTAGGTCTCCCTTTGCTGGATACCTCATGCACCCATAAGTTGTTCTATGCGGAGAATTAAGTGTAGGCAAATTATTTGTGTTATGCTTGCTTTTTCTCTTAACTAGGCTAACTCCCCGACGGCAAAGAGCAGGCGTCTAATAGCACGTGACCGATAATTATAACGATACATAGTTAGTATATTCATTTTGTAATTTTCAACACACTTTCACTTATAGTGTCTACTTTAATTCAGAAGATAGGTGTGTAGGATGACAGGCTTTCTTATAGTTTTTTACAGGTAAGGAGAGAGGGATGTTAGTGACATCTCAGCTTGCCCAGAGGAAGGGGGGCCGAGAGTCGGGTGCACCAAGTCCCCCTCCTCAGCCCGGTGTTCTTCTCTCTCTCCTACCCCACCCCTTCTGCAGCAACCCAGGCTCGGTGGGATTCAGCGGGTTCACGTGAATGCATGTCCTTGGCTTGACGGAGCTGTCCATAAATCCCGAGCCCAGCCACCTCTCCGGGAAAATTCCTCATTTCTCTAAATTGAAGGAAAGAGATGGTAAAGAATTTGAAAGCACCGATAATCTCTTTCAAAAATGTGACCTGAGTGGTTCTTGAGAAACAAGCGTAGAAAGGAAGACAGGATATAGAGAGCACATAAAAAATATCGAGGTCGGTTCTCCCGGCACTCTCCAACCCAGTGCCAGAGAGCACAATGCCGGCCGGTGATAAACGCTCTTAACCTTCGTCCTCACGGCCAGGAAACAGTCCCATCGGCCGGGGACCGCGGACGCCCCTGCGCTCAGCGCCTGGGAGTCCACGGCACAGGCAGCTGCTTCTCTCCTTCGTCTACGGTGGGATCTGCGGATGCACAGACAGTGCGTGGGGGACGAGGTGCGGAAGCTGCTGTTGGCAGGCCGTTTCCATAACTTTTGAGAGAACTGGCAGGTCGGAAATGAGTCGATAGTTCAGATAGATTGTCAGGTAATAAGGAAAGTCATTAGAACAGGGGAAGAGCTGCGGCTGCTTTAAACGGAGCAGGGATTCAGCCAGATGTCAAGGTGGGAGCGACGCTGCCAGCTGCCCCAGAAGCCCCGTCTTCTCTGTGTCCCTAAAAGAGCCATGTGGGCCATGAGTTCAAACAATAGGTTGACAGCTGCAGCTCCCAAATAGCCTTCATGTCTCGTGCAACCGGAGCCACAACGAAGTCAAGAAAGACAGATTGATCTCATGTTCAAAGAGTCACCGTGCTGGGGGAAAACTCCAGCGCCAGGCTCGGTAGCCTCAATTACTTACACGAAATGAACTGGAAAATGTTGGCAAGTCAAGAAATGAAGAGACACAAAAGCTGGTTCAACATTTACTCTGCTGTTAAGAGATCACGATGAACACACTCATTCTTTTTTTTTTTTTTAAGATTTTATTTATTTATTTGACAGGCAGAGATCACAAGTAGGCAGAGAGGCAGGCAGAGAGGAGGAAGCAGGCCCCCCACCAAGCGGAGAGCCCGATGCGGGGCTCGATCCCAGGACCCTGGGATCATGACCTGAGCCGAAGGCAGAGGCTTAACCCACTGAGCCCCCCAGGCGCCCTGAACACACTCATTCTTGTCGGTATTCAATTCAGCGGACTTTCAGGTGCCTGCTCGTTGGGGGCAAAGAAGTGCTCAGGTGTCCAGAGAACGTGAGACGGGGAGAGGGCTTCAGAGCGGGTCTGTGTCCCTGCCTCCTCCCTGTGCGCTCACTCCCTGATGTTCCTCTACACAAAGGAAACTCGGGTCGAAAGGCTTTCAGGAGTGAAGCGTGATTTGAATGCTAGTGCACACACAGCTCACTCTAGAGATGCTGGATCGATCGATGCCCTTGGTAGCTTGGAGGACTCAGGTGACACTTCCGTTGTCCTGGTTTCAGAAATGACCATGCACGCGTCATGTGGATGCACACGTATCCTTCAAGGTATTTGATTACTGCGAGAACCAGCCGCGAACATTTTTTTTTTTTTTAAAGATTTTATTTATTTGACAGAGAGAGATCACAGGTAGGCAGAGAGGTAGGCAGAGACAGAGAGAGAGAGAGAGAGGAGGAAGCAGGCTCCCTGCCGAGCAGGGAGCCCCATGTGGGACTCGATCCCAGGACCCTGAGATCATGACCTGAGCCGAAGGCAGAGACTTAACCCACTGAGCCACCCAGGTGCCCCCGCGAACATTTTTTAACGTGAATAACAACACAAACACCAACATCGCATGTAATTTCACACCCTCACGCTCCTCGTTCTTGTGGTCCTGCCTCCCAGGAAGGTCGTGCCCGGACTCTTATTCATTCTTTAAGGCCCAGATCAAGGGTCGCATCCGGGGAGAAGCTTTTCCTTCCTGTCATCTACACTTCCATGGTAATTTATTGATTTATAGCTCTATTATAGCTCTATTATTGATTAGATCTCTATTAGAGTACTCGTTATGTCCTTTTTAATGGGTAACTGCCTCGGTGGTCTTCCCCTTCAGTTCTAAGCATGGGCCATGACTTATTTATCGTGTATCCCCAGTGCCTAGCACAGTGCTTGGCTCATGGTCAGAAATCAATAAATAAGCCTTGCTTTGATAGCCTCTGCATTCCAAGGATGAGATATCAATTGGCAGAGCAGCAATAAATCGGAAGGAACGGAAACTTACATCTAGGGCAGGTCTCACAGAATTTCCAAATGTACAGAGAAAGTCATAAATAAATGACAGTCCATTTGACTTGGCATCCATGGCTGCTATTGAGGTCCACACTTCAATCCATGCAGTATCTAAACTCTGCAGAGGGCGGCAGGCACAGGGGTCCAGCACAAGGTTAACCTGCTCAGCACAGACTTGCAGATGCCAAGGTACTTGATGAGACATCCTCTTTAAATGAGTTCCTTCTCAGAGACCTCAGCAGTTCCTGGGTTTCCCATATCATTTCTGTATCAATCACCCCAAAAGGTAACTCACTCTCTTTTCCTGGACGTTCTAATCACTCACATGCAGTTTCCTACCATCATTTCCGCTTGTGCCTTTCACGTTTCAGCCTCAGAGAAGCCGACACCTGCTCTCCGACCACGCCCACGGTCCACAGAGCCTCCTCCCTGCCCCTGTGGTTTTGACGTTCACCCAGCCCCCTGGACTCAGGCCAGGGACAGCGCCCCCGATTCTTTTGCCCTCTTTGCTCCGTCCAACAATTCAATCTACCACTCAAACCTATAATTATTTTAAAAGCGAAGCAAAGAATCTGCATATCTATCTATCTCTTTATTCCATTTCTACTACTTTTTCTCCTGTTTCTATCTGACTTAGGGCCTGAATTCGTTCTCTACTTCTGTGTTTAACTCCCATCTTCTGTCCACAGAGTTCCCAGATCACATTCCTCAACCATCACTTTCCATATAAAACATCCATCATTTCGTTCAGGGCAAAGTCTTGGGTCTGCAGCCTGGCTGCATGTTCTCCTGGTTTCTGTCTGCTTTCCTGGAACATTCCTCCCCAGCCCCCGGTCAGTCAGACTTTTTCATTCTTCCCGAGGCATCGCTACCCCTGAACCATGACTCTGAATTTTCGCCTCAAACTGGAGAACTGTCTCTCTTCTCTAAGTCAATACTGTCTCTTACGTCGGTTCGGGTTGAACTTTCTCGAGGAAGATTACCCTAATCATTCTAGCCCAAAGCGCACTTCCTCTGCCGTCTGTGGGCTCAGGGCGCAGAGCCAAACAAGGTCACCATTTGGGGCTCGATTTGTACAAAGTGCTCACACGGCATGTATCATGAAATGCTCTATGCTGATGTTCTTCTACTAGATCCTACAAGAAACAATCTCAGTGTTGATCCATCAGTGTAACCTCCACAGGAGCTTGGAATCAGGACGAGGGAAAGTATTTGGCAAGTTTGTTCAATGAACAAATATACATATGCCTGCCTCGGAACTCTGATTTTGGGAACTGGTAGAAGACTTAAAGGGCCCAGGCTACACTTCTGGGGTAGACCGCACAGGATTCCCAGTAACTGTTTCTAGAAAGGAATGGAGAAGTGGGAGCCTGGCATGGAAGCCTCAGGGGGTTTATTCCCACTCTTGGAAATAGCAAAACAAATCATGTCAGTGATCCAAAGAGCCACTGGGAGATACAGTCCTGGGGCATTTCCCCCATTCTCCACTGGGGATTTCTCAGAATTTCTATCTTATTAATAAATGATCCATTCTCACCTCACCGTGACCCTGGAACTTTCCCGCCATCTCCATCATCTTCCAGATGAGTTGCTTTTCCCAGATGGGAAGTCCTCACTAGAGGGATACTGTCTAAATCAATAGGATCCTCCGAGGTAGACTTTGACGCTGGTCCTGTATCCTAGGAGAAGGCATGTTCAAGAGCTTGGGAGCAGTACTGATGAGACAACAAGGGGGTGACCTTCCCCCAGTCCCATCACTAACATCCACCCTGTCTGCACGTACGCCCAGTACAAGCATGTAGAAAGGCTCGCCTTCTCCCACATGCTCTCTGTAAAGTAGCCAGATGTTCTGTGTATTTCCAGTTGCCTATGAATGACCATCATTTTGCTGCTCAATGATAAGTTTCTCATAAAAGGTGATCACACCTCTGATAATCTCATGTACTGTTAGATGTTCTGACCAGTTAATGGGCTGATGATAGGACATGCAGGTGTCTAGGCAAAACTTCATCAGTCTGGTATTTGAAAGTTTTAAGTGAAAAAGAGCTTAAAAATATGTTTAACACATGTTTCAAACATACATCCAATATAATGTAAAAATTTTATGTCATTATATCTCCATTCCCTTCCATACCTTTGTTTGTTTATCATATGTATTATAGTACTATGCATTATAATTGCATTATAACACAAAATATAGCTTTATAAATTTGGCTTTACACTCATGTCTTAAATAAAATCAAGAGAACAGAAGATATATATGTAAAATATTAAAATAATATATATTTTATATTAATATATGTTTTATATAGTTTTAATATTGTTTTAAAAAATATAGTAAAATATATCATAAATATATTTATAATAAAAACAATATTTCTTTTTAAAATCACAGAATGTCATTTTACATATCTACCCGCATATTCATTATTTATTGTGCTCTGCATTCTTCCCAGGGGCCTTAAGTTTTGTTTTTCTGTTTTTGTTTTTTTTTTAATTTCTTTTCAGAATTCATTGTTTATGCACCACACCCAGTGCTCCATGCAATCTGTGTCCTCCATAATACCCACCACCAGCTCCCCCAACCTCCCACCCCTCGCCCCTTCAAAACCCTCGGGTTGTTTTTCAGAGTCCACAGTCTCTCATGGTTCACCTCCCCTTCCAATTTCCCTCAACTCCCGTCTCTTCTCCATCTACCCATGTCCTCCATGTTATTTGTGATGCTCCACAAATCAGTGAAACCATATGATACTTGATTCTCTCTGCTTGACTTATTTCACTCAGCATCATCTCCTCCAGTCCCGTCCATGTTGATACAAAAGTTGGGTATTCATCCTTTCTGATGGAGGCATCATACTCCATAGTGTATATGGACCACATCTTCCTTATCCATTCGTCCGTTGAAGGGCATCTTGGTTCTTTCCACAGTTTGGCAACCGTGGCTGTTGCTGCTATGGACATTGGGGTACACGTGGCCCTTCTTTTCACTCTATCTGTATCTTTGGGGTAAATACCCAGTAGTGCAATTACAGGGCCATAGGGAAGCTCTATTTTTAATTTCTTAAGGGGTCTCCACACTGTTCTCCAAAGTGGCTGCACCAACTTGCATTCCCACCAACAGTGTAAGAGGGTTCCCCTTTCTCCACATCCTCTCCAACACATGTTGTTTCCTGTCTTGCTAATTTTGGCCTTTCTAAATGGTGTAAGGTGGTACCTCAATGTGGTTTTGATTTGAATCTCCCTGATGGCTAGTGATGATGAACATTTTTTCACGTGTCTGTTAGCCATTTGGATGTCTTCATTGGAGAAGTGTCTGTTCATATCTTCTGCCCACTTTTTGATATGATTATCTGTTTTGTGTGTGTTGAGTTTGAGGAGATCTTTATAGATCCTGGATATCACCCTTTTGTCTGTATTGTCATTTGCGAATATCTTCTCCCATTCCGTGGGTTGCCTCTTTGTTTTGTTGACTGTTTCCTTTGCTGTGCAGAAGCTTTTGATCTTGATGAAGTCCCAGTAGTTCATTTTTGCTTTTGTTTCCTTTGCCTTTGGAGACATGTCTTGAAAGAAGTTGCTGTGGCTGGTGTTGAAAAGGTTACTGCCTATGTTCTCTATGATTCTGATGGATTCCTACCTCACGTTGAGGTCTTTTATCCATTTCAAGTTTATCTTTGTGTACGGTGTAAGAGAATGGTCGAGTTTCATTCTTCCACACATAGCTGTCCAATTTTCCCAGCATCATTTATTGAAGAGAATTTTTTTCCCACTGTATATTTTTTCCTGCTGTTTCAAAGATTATTTGACCATAGAGTTGTGGGTCCATATCTGGACTCTCTACTCTGTTGCACTGGTCTATGTGTCTGTTTTTATGCTAGTACCATGCTGTCTTGGTGATCACAGCTTTGTAGTAAAGCTTAAATCAGACAATATGATGCCCTCAATTTTGTTTTTCTTTTTCAACATTTCCTTAGCAATTCAGGGTCTCTTCTGATTCCATACAAATTTTAGGATTGTTTGCTCCAGCTCTTTGAAAAATAACGGTGGAATTTTGATCAAAATGGCATTGAAAGCATAGATTGCTCTAGGCAGTACAGACATTTTAACAATGTTTATTCTTCCGATCCAAGAGCATGGAACGGTCTTCCATCTTTTTGTGTCTTCTTCAATTTCTTCCATGAGTGTTCTGTAGTTCCTCGAGTACAGATCCTTTACCTCTTTGGTAAGGTTTATTCCCAGGTATCTCATGGTTCTTGGTGCTATAGCAAATGGCATCGATTCTCGAATTTCCGTTTCTGTATTTTCATTGTTAGTGTGTAAGAAAGCAACTGATTTCTGTACATTGAGTTTCTATCCTGCCACATTACTGAATTGCTGTATGAGTTCTAGTAGTTTGGGGGTGGAGTCTTTTGGATTTTCCATATAAAGTATCATGTCATCTGCGGAGAGAGTTTAACTTCTTCATTGCCAATTCGAATACATTTTATTTCTCCTTGTTGTCTGATTGCTGTTGCTAGGACTTCTAATACTATGTTGAACAAGAGTGGTGAGAGTGGGCATCCTTGTCAAGTTCCTGATCTCAAAGGGAAGGCTGTCAGCTTTTTCCCATTGAGGATGATATTTGCTGTGGGTTTTTCATAGATATATTTTATGAAGTTGAGGAATGTTTCCTCTATCCCTATACTTTGAAGCATTTTAGTCAGGAACGGATGCTGGGTTTTGTCGAATGCTTTTTCTGCATCAATCGAGGGGACCATGTGGTTCTTCTCTCTTCTCTTATTGATTTGTCCTTTCACATTGATTGATTTGTGAATGTTGAACCATCCCTACAACCCAGGGATGAATCCCACCTGGTCATGGTGGATAATCTTTTTAATGTGCTGTTGGATCCTATTAGCTAGGATCTTGTTGAGAATCTTAGCATCCATATGCATCAGGGATATCGGTCTGAAATTCTCCTTTTTGGTGGGGTCTTTGCCTGGTTTGGTGATCAGGGTAATGCTGGCTTCATAAAAAGAGTCCGGAAGTTTTCCTTCTACTTCAATTTTTTGAAACAGCTTCAGGAGAATAGGTATTACTTCTTCTTTGAAAGTTTGGTAGAATTCCCCAGGGAATCTGTCAGACCCTGGGCTCTTGTTTTTTGGGAGGTTTTTGGTCACTGCTTCAATCTTGTTACTAGATATCAGTCCATTCAGGTTGTCAATTTCTTCCGGGTTCAATTTTGGAAGTTTATAGTTTTCCAGGAATGCATCCATTTCATCTGGGTTGCTTAACTTATTGGCATATAACTGTTGATAATAATTTCTGATGATTGTTTCTATTTCCTTGGTGTTAGTTTTGATCTCTCCCTTTTCATTTATATTTCTATTAATTTGGGCCTTCTCTCTTTTCTTTTGGACTAATTTGGCGAACGGTTTATCGATCTTATTGATTCTTTCAAAAAACCAGTTTCTAGTTTCCTCGATGCGTTCTACCGTATCTCTAGCTTCTATCTCATTGATCTCTGCTCTAATCTTGATTATTTCCCTTCTTGTGTGTAGATTTGGCTTAATTTGTTGTTGATTCTCCAGTTCTTTAAGGTTTAAAGACAACTGGTGTATTCTGGATTTTCCAATTTTTTTGAGGGAGGCTTGGATGGCTATGTATTTCCCCCTTAGGACCGCCTTTGCTGTATCCCATAGGTTTTGGACTGAAGTGTCTTCATTCTCATTGGTTTCCATGAGTTGTTTAAGTTCTTCTTTGATCTCCTGGTTGATCCAAGCATTCTTAGGCAAGGTGGTCTTTAGCTTCCAGGTGTTTGAATTCCTTCCAAACTTATCCTTGTGGTTGAGCTCCAGTTTCAAAGCATCGTGATCTGAGAATATGCAGGGAATAATCTCAGTCTTTTGGTATTGGTTGAGCCCTGATTTGTGACCCAGTATGCGGTCTATTCTGGAGAAGGTTCCATGTGCACTTAAGAAGAATGAGTATTCTGTTGTTTTGGGGTGAATATTCTATATATATCCATGAGGTCCATGTGGTCCAATGTGTGATTCAATGCTCTTGTTTCTTTATTGATTTTATGCTTGGATGATCTGTCTATTACTGAGAGTGGCATGTTAAGATCTCCTACTATTAATGTATTCATATCAATATGACTCCTTATTTTGATTAACAGCTTTCTTATGTAATTGGCTGCTCCCATTTTGGGGGCATAAATATTTATAATTGTGAGATCTTCTTGGTGGATAAGGACCTTAAGTTTTATCCGTTGTCATGTACCTTCTGTGTGAAAGACTTCCTTTAGTATTTTTTATAGGACAGATCTGATAACAATAGAATGCCATCAGTGTGCATCAAAAGTGTCTTAGTTTTGGCGTGTCTGAGTGGCTCAGTCAGCTGAACATCCAACTTTGGATATTGGCTCAGGTCATGATCTCAGGGTCATGAGATCTAGTCCCACTTCAGGCTCCCGCTCAGTGGGGAGTCTGCTCAGGACTCTCTCTCTCCCGTTCCCTCTGCCCCTCCCCTGGCTCCAGTACTCTTTCTCTGTAAAAAATTTTAAAAGTCTTAGTTTTGCCTTTGTTTTTAAAGAATAGTTTCATTAGATATAGAAGATGTTTCTTTTCTTCCAGTACTTGAACATGCTCCAATTTCTATAGATTTCATTGTTTTGAATGAGAAGTCAACTATTAATTATATCATTGTATTTTCATATGCGAATTGTCATTTTTCTCTGATACTTTCAAGATTTTTGCTTTGGGTTTAGGTTTTTAGAGGTTTGAATATGATGTCTAGATGCATTTGTTTTTGTGAATATCTTACTTGGGGCATTTTGAGTTTGTAAATTTATAAATCGATGTTTTTATCAAATTTAGAAAATTTTTAGATGTTATCTCCCTATTTTCTGTGTGATCTGTATTTTCTTTGCTCCTTTTGGAACTCCAATTACACATCTGTTGGAAAGCTTGATGAGTCTCTCCTCATTTTTATTCAATCTTCTCTCTCTGTGCTCTTTAAATTGGATAACTTTTATTGGTTTATCTTCTTTTAAGTTGATTCTTCTGCCATCTCAAAGCTGCTGATAAAACCACTTAGTGAATTTTTATGACATGTATTGAACATCCCAGCTCCAGAATTTCCATCTGTTTTTTTGTTTGTTTGTTTTGTTTTGTTTTTGTTTTTGTTTTTGTTTTTGGTGTGGTTTTTAATTCTCCATTAAGATTTCCTAACTGTTCACTCATTAATAGCATATTTTCACTCAATTATTGGATCATATTTTTCTTTAACTATTTGAACATATTTATAATAATTTCATCTAAGTTACTGATTATAAAATCCAACATTAACATAACTTCAGGATAACATTTCCTTAATTTGGGTAATATTCTCCTTTTTATTTGTGTGTCTAATAATTTTGGTTTGGAAATAGAACGTCATAGATAATACATTGAAATAACTCTGGATTCTGTTTCTTCTGTGCAGAGGGCTATGGGGTTTTATTCTTGGGGGACAGGGTTCTTAGTTTTGTCTTACTAGGTAATTCCAGAGGCCTTGCACAGGCTTACAATCTGTCTTCCTCTCAGCTCCTAGTGTAGTCACAGACTTTTATGTTTTATTTGTTTGTTTGTTTGTTTGTTTTTGTTCTTCAGCCTGTCCATCTAGTTGTCTCCCTGGATCCTGTTTAGTTTCTCTCCTTTTTTTCTTTTTTCTTTTTTTTAGGTTTTAATTTTAATTCCAGTTAGTTAACATGAAATGTGCTATTAGTTTCAGGTGTACAATATAGTTAATTTTAATTTTTAACCAAGGATTTAGGCAGAGGTTATGATCAGATAACCCAAGTCAGTAAGGTTTCTGTAGTTCCATCCGGGTTCTGTGAATGGAGGGATGCATTTTACAAGAAGTCTGTGAGTCTTTCCAACTCTCACGTGGGGCTCTCTGGAGAGAGAGCCATCACTCCTGTGGTCAAGGAGACTTTATCATCCTGTCCTGTTCCCTCTTTTTGTGAATCTACCTTTTAAATATCTACCTTCTCTGGCACCCAACTCAAATACGCCTCCCCTTGGTTAAATCGTCTCCCCCCCCCCAAAAGATGGGGGATGAACATGGCTCAAGGAAAGAATGTCTCGGACTTGTTATTCTAACCCATAGCAGTAATAAAGTTTTGTACATTGTTATGTGAGCATAATAAGAAACATATAAAGAATGTGTGACCCTCTTAAGCTTTTGGAAAAACTCTACATGGCACTGAAGTTTCTGTGGCACGTTACTCACAAAGGCACCCATGTCTGCAAATAGTCCTATCGCATCCTGAGAACTGCCTTTATCTTGTGTCTGTTTGCAAATGGGATGTCTATTAAATAATACTATTTTCTTTCTAGTGTTTTAGCCTCTTTTTTAAAATAAATTAATACTTAAATAAAGTAAGCTATCATAGGATGAAAATCCATTTACTAGGAACAGCCAACAACATTTAAAAAATACAAAAAACATAATTGTTCTTGATGTTGTGCTAACCTAAATTTCTATATGTTTAGAGCAGTATTTTAGTTGGGACTGAGGCAAGATAAAACTAGGCTTTCCTTACTTCTTTGTATCTGTTTCTGATCCTATATTTGATAACATGAATATCTATATCAGAATCACCTGAGATGATGCTTACAATTCAGGAACATCGTTCATCCTGTGTCTGCAGGTCTCCAGGTAAAATTCAGAGAACCTGTATTTCTAGGCAAGCTTCCAGAGAAATTGTTATGCATATTGAAATTTGCTAATGAAGGTGTTAAATATCAAGAAGCCCATTTAATAATCACATTATCAAAAATAAAAGAAAAAAGGACAGGAAAAGGCTAAACAACAAAAATTTTTAAAAGTTAAAAGGACAAAAAAGTTTGAAAAAGAATAAAAACAAAAATGAAATAAGATCAAGAAATTAATTAATATCATAATCACATTATTGGACATTGACTATATTTATTATTTGACCTAAAGTACTTATGTACATTAAAATAAATGCATTTATTTTGAGGAAGTAATCAAAACAAATCAAAATACTATGATTCCTGAAGATGTTCTTTACCATCAGTTATATATAAAACCTCAGAAACAATGAAAGTACCCAGCAATAAAAGAATGCTTACACGTCTGTGGCAAAGAAACTCTATGGTATAGAATAAACATTAATTTTATATTATGGGAGGCAAAATACATATAGTGATTGTTGGGTCAGTGGCTCTGGGAATGCAGGAGGAACAACAGAAATGACTGCGGGGCCGCCATCTTCCAGCCGCCCCCCTTCCTTAACCCTTGACTCTCCCGCCAAAAGGCTGTACGCCCAGGTCACATGTCCGTAGGCAACCCGATAGCTATTCAGGAAACAGGAGTATCAGGACCCCCCACCCCATACCCTCCGATCACCAAATACCTTACCGTGTATGGATGTGAGCCCATGCCCTGCCTTGGCCCAATAAAAGACTCCCTCCCAGCGCGACTTTCCTGGCTCCCCTTCTCCTGAGCCCCGGAGATGCCTTTAAAAAATATTGCCTTGCACCTACCTCGTCTGGTGTTGTGTTTACCTCGCCTGCGAAACTTTACAGTGGTATAAAAATAAGGAAACCAAATAAAATTATATGTCTGCTATTAGTAAATCTATGTATTGATATAATTGAAGATTCACAGAAAATAAAACCAACTGCGTCAAAGTAATGAATTATAGATCGTGAATACATTTTTCATTAATGCTTTAATATTTTGATGGAACTTCAGAAAGAGAAACTTAAGGAAACCTACCGACTAATCATCAAATTAAATAACATAGATTTTTTGAAGTGTATTCAGCTCAAATCTTTTTTTATAAGGCTGACCAAACATCACCCTTTCTCTGAACTCCTGGAGAATTTACTAAATGTCACACTCATTCCGCACTTGCTTGCGGAAGTGGAGGAATTACCTGGTCTGAAGGGAGAGAGGGTCTACAGGGTTGGGCGGCGTGTTGGAGGCCTGAGGAGTGGGGATGTCCGGTCTCGGGGTTTGGACACACACAGTGGACTGGAACCAAAGTCCTTGTGTCTGCCGAGGTAAGCAGCTGGGGTTTCTCTTGGAGGCCACCCGTGAAGATATTTCTGGGAGTAGAAGCATATTAGAGCTTGCTTGAAGCGCGGGGAGCCCAGGAGAGGAAAGGGCTGACTTACTGGCAGGGGGCCGATATCGATATCGTGGCCTGGTGGCTCTTTCACTGTCTGCGTTTTTTCCTCCTCCTTCCTGCGGCCTCCTTCTCTTAAGCTAATTGTGTTTTCTTGTTCCTGCCTGCCTCCTTCACTCCCCAGCGCCCAGCCTTTCTTCTCTTGCTAATAAGAGCCCCTCCCTCCCTCCCAGCACGTAGGATGCCCCACTCCCACTCTGCAAGTCCTGAGCTGGGTCACTTAGCATCTAAAATTTAAGTCTCCTCCTGGGGGCTGGAATCATGTTCTTTGTTCAGCATGATTTAATCTATTGTTCCGCACAATGTACATATACTGAGTAACATAAAACGTAAATAATAATAGTCACTGTCCTCAGGGCAGAGCCCAAGGAGCAGCTAGCTCCCGGTAGTCTGTCATCAGTGGGGGTTCGACAATGGCTCCTCACCTCACACCCAGGGTAGCATTTAACCTACCTATGCTTTCCATTATGTGCAGTCACTTAAGGAGGTTTGCTTCTTCTTAACGGTAAAATGAGACAACTGAATATTTATCCTTTTAAGCATCTTTGAAAATCAAAATTACTCTTTAATCCCAATTATGGTTATTAACTAATTAGTTCCTCCACATCTCCTTAAATAATTTATTGCAGAACACACACTCAAGGACAATTCTCAAACCCAAGTACAGCTTCAAGTTCATGTAATTACACAGCATTAAAACAACATATGTGCCCAGAACCAGGGGCTATCGGGGGCTCTGCCTCAGTGCCACACGACGGACGGCTTACAGCCACCTTTCTCCAGGGGGCTCGCGCACACATGGCCGCGTCGAATGTAAGGACCATTCGGAAATTCGCGGCCAGAAGACCTAACAGCAAACCAGACTATGAGAAATGCCAACTGTTAAGTATGGGAAAACTCAGCAGACTAGGGCAGAAATGTTTATGAAATGATTTGGGATGGGTGCTGAGTGTGAGTGTGTGAGTGTGTGTGCGTGAGTGTGTGCACATGTGCGTGCAGATGGGTGTTTGTGCACCTGCGTATGTGGGGTGGGCTGGGGAGACGTGGGAGGGGCAGGCAAAGAGACCCTACCGGACTGAAGAAACAAGGACAAAATAGGGGGAAGATATTCACAGATATTCACAGATGATAAGGCTATTCCAGACCAAGACCACCTAATCCTTTAAAAATTTAGGATCAAGGGGTTTACATTATTCTGAAAGTCTTGGAATCACTGGTCTAGACAGAGAAACAGGGAGAGATTGAGGAAGAACAATTTTGGAGAAATCTGGCTAAAAGGGAGTAAGGTCTGGCTAGCCCTCCCCAGACCTTTCTGCCAAACAGAAAATGCGCGTCCGGCTTGGAGCAGAGGCAGCACCAGCCCCCGGGAACACGGCTCGGAGGGCAGAGGGAAGGCAGTGGTGAAGTCTCAGAATGTAAGTGGGGTTTGGTGGGGTGAGGTGCGGAGCCGATGACCAAGAAAGAATTCTTGAGACATCTTTGGTGCAAAATGGTGGTTTATTAAAGCGCGGGGACAGGACCCGTGGGCAGGAAGAGCTGCGGCCCCGGGGCTGTGAGGGGTGCTCCACGATATGCAGGTTGGGGGGGGGGGACAGGGATGGCGTAAGTCTGTAAGGAATTTTGGAATCAAGGTTTCCAGGACCTTGAGGGGCTGGCTGTTGTTGGGAAGAAGGTTATTCGTTACTAGTGATAAAACCTTTGTTGCGAGACCCTTTAGATGTGTATCAGTGGACCGTATGCTTGGGAATGATCTTCAACACTATCTTGGAGGGTTTAGAGATAAAGGAAGTTTCCAAAGGAATTTTTACAGTGGACTTCAGGATCCTGGCAGGGGGTAGGGGTCGGTCAGCCTAGGATTGCCCTTTGCCCTTAGCAAAGCCTTAAGGCGGAGGCAGTTGAGTCCCCAGAGGAATGTCACTCTGCTGTTACGAGGGCGTGTCAGTGGGTAAGGAAATTTAATTTTTTCTCCTGCCTCTGTTTCCCACATCAGCCGGGCTGCAAGCCCCGCTGGCCTCCTGGGCCTGTCATCCCTTTGGAGAACACAACCGACAACCCAGAGAGTGGCGGGGTGGGGGCGGGGTGGCTCCTCCTTCGCTGATCCCTTCTCCCATCCTGGAGGAAGGAGCAGGTAGAAACCCCAGGTTTGGCCTTTGGCCACTCGAAAATACCTCCTTACATATGGGGAGGAACAATTTTTACGAGAAAATGCTCACATTGCCTCACGTTTTTATTAGCTGCACTCCAAAATGACATCAATCAACTTCTTTAATTGATATTCATAGAGACGGTCCAAAAAGACCTGAGTATCACCAAACTTACATAAATAGAGCCCTTGAAATGCATTTCACTCTGAGAGATGATCTCGATCAAAGATTTTACAGGAAAACACCTCTCATCACAGAATAAGTCAGGCCAAAATTTATTGAGACCTTAAAGACAGAGCATAAAAAAAGAGTTTGTGTGACTTTTATATTGAAGACTCTCTAGGAATCCGAATTCACATTGCTGAGCCAGGCTGCCTAATGGGAACAGGGTTACGGAGCAAAGTCAGGAATGCTTAGCTCCACTCAGACACAAAAATCAGGTTTTGAAATTAAAGGTTCGGAAGAATCATTGATTTCATCAACTTCCATAGTTTTATATGAAGAGACATGATTTTGGAGATTTTTTTTTACCGAAGGATAAGATCCACTAGTAAAAGTATAAAATCATAGTTACAGAGCATACGGTGTAATGAATTTCCACAAGCAGAACACACCTGTATTGATCAAAGCCTTCATCAAGAATCGGTTTATAACCAGCTTCCCCGGAGCCCGGGTCCCTTCACAGTTACCACCCTGCCTCCGAGGGAACCACTGTCCTGACTCACGCAGCAGAGTAACTTAGCTCATTTCTGGAATTTGTATGTAAGGCACAAGGCAGCCTGTGCTTTCTCCTGTCCGGCTTTTTTTTTTTTTAAATATTTTATTTATTTATTCATCAGAGAGAGTGAGCACAAGCAGACAGAGAGGCAGGCAGAGGCAGAGAGAGAAGCAGGCTCCCTGCCGAGCAAGGAGCCCGATGTGGGACTCGATCCCAGGACGCCGGGATCATGACCTGAGCCGAAGGCAGCCGCTCAACCACCTGAGCCACCCAGGCGTCCCCTGTCCGGCTTTTTTTGCCTGACGTTGGGCTTGGGAGATGCACGCCTGTTGGTGTTGCTTTGGTCCACCTGCCCTCGTCATCCCTGAGCCACACGCGTGACGCGGCGAGTGACGGACCTGTTGCAGAGGCGCTGGGGTTCCAGTGTTTGGCCCTTGTGAAGAACGCTCCGAGCAACGTTTTTGTACAACCGTCCAATTGTTTTCCAAAGTCGTACCAGCTTCTACTTCTGCCGGAGATGTGTGGAGCTCCGGCTGTCCCAGTCTTCGATGTAACTCGGCGTAGAAAGTCTTCCTTCGTTTTAGCTGCTCTGACAGGTCTCAATCGTAAAGTTGATTTGCATGTTCCTGATGAGGAATGAAGTGGAGCATCTTTTTATATATTCATTGGTTATTTTGATGTGTTTTTATGAAGTGCCTATTTAAGTGGCTTGGCCATTCTTCAATTGGCTTTTTTGTTGCTGTTGATCCGTTCAAGTTCAATATGTATTTTTGGTGTGAGCCTTTTGTTGGGTGGATGTACCCTTCTCCTTCTCTGCTCGGTGTTATACTCGAGTTTTCGCGTCCGAGAGACCACCAAGGAGCCAAGCACCGATGCAATCACACGAGGGTTTATTTGACAAGCTTAAGCTTGGGCCCAGGTATACCCGACGCAGCGGAGTAGGGACTTGGAGCCCGAGGCTAGTTAAGGCAGGGGTTTTTATGGGTCATTACAAGAGGCTTGGGGGCGGGAGGAGAAGTTTCGGACTTATTTCTACAGTAAGCTTGAAATTAATGGAAATGCTGATTTTTCCAAGCCCCGAGGATGGTACATTTCTCCATCTATTTGGTTGCCGGGGTGTTGCAGGGTGGGGTACTTTCTTGGAACTAAAGCAGGGTGGGGGTCCCTGGAACTAAAGTAAAGTAGGGGAAAGTTCAGCCTTTGGTCACAGGGGCCTGAGACGGCTGCCGAAGCTAAGACGGCGAAGGCTAACCCTGAGGTGGGAGGCCCTAAGTTTTCTCGGCCTCCACATTCAGTTTGTATTTTCGTACTCTTAATGGTCTATTTTGATAAAAAAGTACTCGATCATGTAATAGTCGAACGTGTCACATTTTGCTTGCAGGTTTTTGTCCTTTTTAAGACATCTTTGCCTACTCCTAGTTATAAAAATGAAGTATCATTTTCATCTAAAAATTTATTTTTAATATTTCACTTTTAGATCTACAATGTATAAGAACTTACTTTTGTGAATTGGTAAAGTAGGAGTTAAAATGAACTTTTCCATGTATATATCCAATTGCGCTAGAACAATTAAGAGTCTCGTTTGCCCACTACATTATAGTAATATATTTTTTACTAAATCAGGTTACTTTTACATGCAGGCCTGATTCTGTAATCTATTTTGTTCTGTTGTTTTTTTAATCTATCCCACCATTCTGCTTTAATTACTCTACCTTTATAATCGATCTTTATATCTGGTAGCTTACCTCCCCCAGTTATGTGTTTCTTCTTTCAAGATTGCCCTGGCCAGTTGTATTTTCATATGAATTTTAGAAACAGTTTAATATTCAAAAGAAAAACAACTCTGCTAAAACTTTCTTCCAACAGATCACCGTGAGGCAACTTGAAATTAATGTAAATGCTGATTTTTCCAAGCCTCGAGCATGGTATATTTCTCCATCTATGTGGTTTTTTTTAATTTCTGTCAATAACAGTGAATCGTTTTCAGTGTAGAGGGCTTACATTTGTTTTTTTATGTGAGGAGTTTTGATGCTTTCAGGAATTTAATTCTCTACTCTCGCTGTTCATATCTAGGACTACGATCACTTTGAGCACATGTGACCTTATAAACAGTCATCTTGCTAACCTGACTTTTAAATTCTCATGCTTTCTCTGTGAAACACTTGGAATTTCCAAAGACTTTATCACGGTATCTGCAGAGCAGCGTAGTGTCAGCTCTTGATCCTAGGGGAAGCCTGCTCGGACGTATACTGTGCAAAGAGCACGCTCGTTCTCTCATCTCGTCTCCTAGCGGCATCTTCTTGCCACTTGAGACACACGGAGAACGCGCACACACACGAGCACGCAGAGGGCGTCAAGGTGGTGTGTGTCATGGGCACACAGAGCAGAAGGGGTAGCGGCAAGTAGACGAAGAGGATGAGTATTTATCACGCGAGCGTGATACTGTGGTTTTCCTACTGATAACCTTTTATGAGCGTGGTTAATTAGAAATGCAGTAAGCTTTTATAGGTGAAATAAATGATATGTGGTGTGACCGAGCAAGGCGTGTTATCAATTTGTGCATTTGTAAATTACTTTTGATGGCCATAAAATGATTACTTAACAGATTTATCTGCACGTGGAAACTATTTTGTTTCTTGTGAACAAAGTAGCAAATGACTCTACAGTCATTTTTCTTCTTCTTCTTCTTGTTATTATTTATTAAATGTCCTTTTGGCCTTTTTGTGACATAGCGATGTGAAGAAAAACCTATGAGAATGATATTTTACTTTAAAGGAAATATTAATTTGTACTTTTCTCAGAAAATATATTTGGAGCTTTGGAATATGTTATGGGACCATAACTATAATATATGCAAGATACTGAATTTAAAGAAAGATCACCATTTCCGAGTTACTATAAAACCTCATGTTTCTGTTGTAAAATGAGAATATTTAAGTAGGGTGATACCTTTCCGTTATTCTGGCTCATGATATATATTAAAGTCATCGTGTCACCTGGTGTCCTATACAAATATCCTCTACTAAGAACATTAGTGCACGGGCGCCCGGGTGGCTCCATCAGCTAAACGCCTGCCTTCAGCTCAGGGCATGATCCCAGGGTGCTGCGACCCAGCCCTGCATCAGGGTTTCTGCTCAGCGGGGAGCCTGCTTCTCGCTTTCCCTCGCCCGCGGCTCCCCCTGCTTGTGCGCTCCCTCTCTCTGGCTCCGGGGCGGGCCACAGTGACCAGGGTCAACCCACTCCCGCACTCGGGTGCGGTCCCGGCAAGCTGGCAGCTGAAGGGGGCAGAAGAGGAACAGAGACAATCAAGGAGGCAGGACGGGACACCCGGAGGAAGCTACGAATGCGCGTTCCTAGGAGAAGATGACTGGAAACATTGCTTTTCTCTTCTGTAGTTTTCCCGATTTCAGGCTCAAATATACCTTACATCACAGCCGTCCGTGATAGCAAAGGCCAGTGGAAAAGAAAACAATAATTCGATCACATACAGATGCAGGAAATAAAAAGGAGTCAAATCTGTGGCAACAGCAAGTTCCCACCAGACCACACCGTCCGGCTTATAAGCTGTTTCCTATGCTGTTTTCCAAAGATGCCGCTGGGGGCTTGTCACAGAAGGGTGTGAGTCTTAAATAATAGAATCTATTATGACAAATAGAAAATGTTATATTTTGTTCATAAAAATAACTGGACATTTGAGGCATAAGGGAAAAGCCATGGTTTAAAGACAGCATGTGAAAAAAAATGATGCTTTATTGTCTTATGAGCCTTCGGTGCGATACAAGTGCCAAAGAAGTTATTGCTTCTTCCGATTTTTTAAAGGGCAGTGTAGTGATAGGAAAAGGGGAAGCGACGTCCCTCTACTCGGAGCTCGTCTCTGATACCCGTCTTCATCTGGGGATTCCGGAGACCAGGGAGCATAGGCTTGGGGGGTCGGGGAAGAAGCTGCGGACGAGAGCACGGAGGGCGGTACACACGGGGAGCAACCGTGGTCGTCGTGAGGAAGGTATCTCATGAGGCATCTCTGTCTAACCCCAGAGTGGGCCCAAGGCCCACAGGGTGTGTAGGAGTCAGGATTCTGCGGAGAAACACCAGCGACAGGGTGGATGGATGGAACGATGGGTGGATGGATAGATAGACAGACAGACAGACTGGCAGACGGACAACCCTAATTTCACAGACACACCCAGAAATACTGTTGTTCCAGCACTCTGGGGTATCCTTTAGCCCAGTCAGGTTGACACATAAACCCAACCATCACAGGGTAGCGGCGTGCACCTGCAGAAAGGAACAATCTAGTAACCAAAGGCTCCCAAAGGGGAAGGCGCAACCTGGGGAGGGAGTGCTCGTGGGTGCGCGTGAAGTTGTGGGGGCGGTGCAGGCGGCACGTGGACAGCACAACAGGGAAGGGTGGGACGGGCCACATGTAAGAGCCCAGGGCACTGCGGGTGGACGGCCTGGCTCTTTCTGCCCTCAGCCTGGAAACGCTCAGGCTGCTTGTAAATGTGTGAAGCAGCCAAGAGAACCATTTGCAGTTACCGCTACATTTCTTGTCGTCTAATGAAAAGTCAGCGTGTTTGTCAAAAGCACCCCCCTGGAAAATTGTATTATTCCATCGGTAACCCTTTATTGGTCGGCAAGCTCCCATATTTTAGTGTTGCCTGTGATTTGGGGTGCATTTCCTTCAAACTTTCTGAGAACTGTGGATTAGCTCCCCAGAGAAACAGCACTTATAACCAAGGAACTTGAGTGTGCGCAGACACACACCGCTACGAATTCCCGTGTGACTGCGGAGGGCTCGCTCTCCCTTGAAGTCCTGTGGATCCAAAGTGCCAGAGTTTTTGAAATTTTAGCAACATAATAATATTTCCTTGATGACAAGGAAAAAGCAAAAGACCTTAAAGTCTAAGAATCCTAGACATTGCCCGTGATCCCTAAGTGAAGGGCCAGTCCGCAGCTCGATTTGCAAAGGTATGATTTACGCGGAACTTCTAACGGGACCTTATTTGCATAAAGTGACTTTTGAATTTGCTTCTTCGTTGGTTTGGTTAAAACATTTGTTTTGCAGCGTGTGTAAACCAAGCGTTCACTTTCAGCTATTGTGCGTCCTGAAGACTATGGTGGCAAAGCAGCAGGCCGGGAAGCAGACGCCTGGCGTGTGGTTCCAGGTGGAACCTCACGATCTGAGCAACAGGGGCCGGGAGCTCGTCCCTCAGTTCCAGCGTTCCTTGGCCATGGAGGAACGCGCCTCGAGTAATGAACTGTGAGATCTGTCCCAGACGGGCAAGCAGAAGACTTCGTGATCCAAGTCTGCACTAGCTTGAGAATGAGGGCTCCCAGAGGCCAAGTGGACCCGACCCCACCTGCTGTGGTCTCCGCGTCTGTGCCACTTGGAAAGCTGCTTTGTCTAAGACAAACCCACGGACCTCACCTAGGAGATGAGGATAACTTACTTCCAGATTCCGCGTGCGGGTTAACTTAGAAAGTCCTTATCACAGCGTCTAGCTCAGAGTATGTTACCAAGACTGTAGTGAGTTCTTATAGGACAGATGTTCAGAAAGAAAGAAGTCATCAGAAACAAAATTATTATTTTTTAAAGATTTTATTTGTATGTCAGAGAGAGAAAGAGAGAGACAGAGACAGGCAGAAGGAGAAGCAGGCTCTCTGTTGAGCAAAGAGCGCGATGTGGGTCTCGATCCCATGACCCTGGGATCATGACCTGAGTCAAAGACAGGTGCAGGTGCTTTACCCACCTTGCCACCCAGGTGCCCTAGAAACATTATTTAGGCACAGATACAGTCTTACCCACCCTAAGGCATTTGGAAGGATCAGAGGAATTGGCAATGCCTCCATGTCTATCTCTGTTCACATAGACGCGTATAAGTATCTTACATTCCCACATTAACAATAAATGCGTAGAGTAATAATTACATGCATTTGTACATAAATATACTATTTTTAAGGGTCGCCTGGGTGGCTTGTTGGTTAAGCCTCTGATTTCAGCTCAAGTCATGATCCCAGGGTCCTTGGATAGAGCCCCGCGGTGGGCTCCCTGCTCAGTGGGGAGCCTGCTTCTCTGTCCCCCCCGCACTCTCTCTGTCTCTCTCTTAAATAAGTAAGTGAAATCTTTAAATATATACGCAGACTGTATATGTGGTGTGAATATTTCTTCACGTTTCTCAGTCGTTCTTGCTCTCTATCAGTTTATGACCCAACACTCTGAATTCTGGGCGTTCTGCTCTTTTTCAATCCCCTCCCCTCTTAAAACATCCTTGAGCTTTTTGAGCTGGAAGTCGCAGGCACTAGTGACCTGGACCCACACTGTTCTCCTTGTCTGTGGCTCCTCTGGGGCACTTTTCTGGGCTCCGTCTCCCACGGAGCAGCCGGAGTCAGCCTGCACACAAGCAATCGGGTGGCGTCCTCACCCTCTCTGGGGAACCCTGCTGGTGTGCCCGCGTGTGCCCGGCCCCCACAGGCTCCCACGCCGCCTCCCCCAGGTATCTTCTCTGCACCTCCCGGTGCAGCCACACCACACTGTGGGTTTTTTCCTGCAGATGCCTCGGGCCCTCGCTCTGTCCTGCTGCCTTCCCCTACGGGGACCTGATTAGCTGCAGAGCTGCCCCACGCTGTCCCTGCTGGGGAAGTCCTTCGGGTCCCCATCCCTCCCCCAGCCCTGCACCGGAGCACCCCAGTCCCGATGACCTTCCCAAACCAATCGTGGCTCCACGGTTCCTGCTCTCGTGGCTGTCTACCCGGCACAGAGCTCAGAACCTGGTGGTCACTCAACAGGCATTTCTTGAATAAATCAAGAAAAGGCAGCTTTGGGGGAGAGAAAATCTTTGGTTTGATATTTTTGAGAAGTGCACAATTTGCTGCTGACAACGTGGTGCCGTAATTTAGAATGATCTGTCCTAAAAGCTTGGGAGCATACTGAGTTGTCACTGAAGGCACATGCCCTGTCTCTTTCTGCAGGTGCCGTCCTGCCGGGAAGGGAGGCCCGGTGACTTCAGCACCCAGAGTGGCAGACTCTGTGCGAGGCACGTGACAGGGATTAAAACCACGTTTATGGATTGATTTCGGCTCTCCGGGAAATTTCTTACAATGATTTTGATGAGTCAATATAATTAGTTAATGTCAGCAACAAGTCCAATCTTTTCTAAATTCTTGCTAGGCTTAGAAGCCTTCTAACTCCCATTGTTCAAAAAACATCCGGCTTTATAGTCATCTCAAAGACTAGCACGTGACGGAGTATGGCTCTGCACTTACTAAACACGTGAGATGAAATATCTTCCTTTTGTTGTTCTGTTTGTGAGTTTCTTTTGGCTTTGAATGTGAGAGAATACGCACAGGAAAGATGATTGGTGAGTTTACGTCAGGCATCGTGATCCTGAAGTTTTATCTACACAATTTCCTTCATAATTTCCTGAAACTTTAAAAACCAGTATTTTCCTTAACATCCCAGTTCTTGTTATTGCCCCGAAGGACAGAAAGTTAATGAAGTATCAGTTCTGGTCTGGTCCGGCTCAGAGACTGAGAACGGGCGCCGACCTGAAATATCTAGTGGGAGGATTTGTTTGGCCAGTTTTGGTGGAGCTGGAGGCAGACAAGAGCCCGACTGGTCCACACGTGATAAAATATTGTCACTGACAGGTGTCCTGAGCCATCTCTACCCGCAGTCACCGCCGCATACAAGCTCCTGGAACGGCAGACCTGTTCGTGCACACAGTGTGCTTCCCCCCTGGCCAAGACCATCTCTAACTCCAGAAGAGGGTTCTTTGGGGAGCAGCTTTTTCCAGATTTGCTGGAAGAGACAACAAGGGTGTCCCCTTCACTAGTTCCTGGGAGCCAGAAAAGAAACACTTTCTAATTTCCTTCTATTGTTCTCACTGGTGCTTAGGTAGCCCTGCAGAAATCCCACTGCCAGGTAACTGGAAGCGGCCGAGGAGTCACTTCCCACGGACCCGCTATGGTCAAACCAGCCGTGGAGCTCACCAGCACGGGGCCGGCAGGAGTCCCGCCGCCCCTGACCTGCACGTCACGGCAGCACAGGTGCACGGGCAGGAACTCCCTGACCCAGCTCCGCGGAACAGGAGCGGAGCAAATAATCTTCTGTGTCCCATGAGTCCCCATCTCACTGTAGGCAGAGATGCCTGAGACAGTATAGAATACGCCCGAAGTTAACCAAAACGGGGGACTGATCTGTGGAAAGGACGGAAGGGAGGTGCAAGGGGCAGTACCCTTTCTTCCCGGCTGTTCCTTTGACTCAGACACGGGATAGCTTGGACACATTCTCTGAAGTGCCCGTCACAGGCCTGACACGTGGTAGCCGCTCACGGTGGGAACGCCCGTAAGGATTTTGCAGTTTCATGCAACGCCAGCTGTTGCTGTGGTCATTGCAAGACGGTTCTGGGCGTCTATCCAGTCCATTTCTGCTTTCATTCATTTGCCAAGAAGATGAGTACGTGCTCCTCCCATGGGTCCGATTATAGCACGGGTGCCACATCCACCAGTGCCCCAAGACACAGTCCCCGTGGCGAGGGCGTTCAGAGCACCAAAGAAGAACTTCGGAGGCCTGAGCAGATATGCATAACCAGGTGCCGGGATAGGAGAAAATACAGGCTGGAAGGAGAGCACAGAGGAATCAGGGCATGACAGTCGGGAAGGTCAGTGAAATCCATCATCTGGTGTTGGTGAGAACACGAGGGGAGAGGGATGTCATTCCAAGCAGAGAGGACAACAGAGCAAAAGCTTAAGCATTTCACCTGCTTCCTTTGGAAACATCCTATAATTTCTAAAGGCTTTCTGGGTGACCCATAGAAAAGGATGGGTCCTTGTTGCTGAAACTGAGTAACTTGATTGGTACAACCTTTTAGAAATGGAAGAGATTGATGTAACTTCCAGTCAGTGTTTTCAGAGCAATAGTTCCTAGCGCGCCTGAGTGCACCGTGAGCAGTGTGACGCGCTTCCCTTCCAGAATGACTTAGTGCCCCAGAAGATCATTTGCGATCAGGTAAGTTATTAGTCATTTGACTTCTGCAGACAGTCATGCCATAAGGAAGCCCACCCGACATCCCAGCTATGAGTTCTGCACAGCTGAGACTTTGATCCGTATGAGAAAAGGCTCGGAAAGTTCTGCTACTCAGAATGTCCTCTGCTGGAGCTAGTATGTCCTGCGTTCTTGATGACCGATGAAAGGAGAGTGCTGACTTCTGAAAAATGCTGCCAGCAGTGACTAAGAGTGGAGCCCACTGTAAGCCATGACAGAGAGGCACAGGCACAGCTATGGGTCTTCTTGACCGTAAGACAAAAGCAAGAGCTGCTTTGCCTGTTGTGCAAATTCTATCCCGTAGATGCTTGTCCTTGACTGATAAACTCTGTGTCTCCATATGAGTCAACATTTTCATGGTCACAGAGCCACGTATAGCCTTATAAGTATGAAAATCTGCCTGAAGTTGATCATCACATCATGGTGACAAAGAATTCCCAGGGCAACGCCCTGGGTTGTGTCCTTCAGCTGACAGCGATTCCAACCCTATAAAATGTCCTTTTCAGTAGGTAATGGGAATTTCCAGTGGAAATTTCTTCTCAAGGAAGAAAATGTGTTATGAATTGAATAGTACCTGTAAGATCTGAAGAGATTTCAAGGATGAGCTTCTGAAACTCACAGAAAATTCTGAAATAGTTGCTTAAAAATTCTCTGCCTATGTGCTTTCCAGTTGGTCCCATTACAACTACGATATGTACTTTCTCAGAATAAAGGTCGTAGATACTTCCTGGTATTTTCTCCATTTCCAAATAGTTTCCAGGGCCTTGATGGATACTCAGTAACTATTTCCTAAATCAATTAAGGAATTGTTTTTGAAAGCTTTTATATACTTATTTATTTGAGAGAGAAAGAGAGAGAGCACAAGCAAGGGGAAAGGCAGGAGGAGAGGAAGAAGCAGGGTCCCCACAGAGCAGGGAGCCCAATGTGGGGCTCGATCCCAGGAGTCCGGGATCTTGAGCTGAGCTGAAGGAAGATGTTAACTGACTGAACCACCCAGGCGCCCTTCCAGTAAGGAGTTCATCAGATCCGTGCTTAAGGCAAAAGCCCTAGAGAATGCGTCCTATGGAGAGAATGAATGATGTTCCCGGACCATGCAAAGTGACTGAAATGGACCACCTGTCTTCAAAACGAGAAGCGAGTCTACTCCATGAGCAAGAGAGGGTCAGGGAAGCCACCCACTACATATGCGCAAGTAGACCCCAGACTGTAGCAACAGGGACTCAGGGGCCTAAGACGGTGACACTGCAATATGATTCTTGTTTTTGTCGGGTACCTAAGAACTAGAAAAAGAATATGATTTTATTACTTTTGTTATGAGTCAACATTTGGTATGATGTCATACCACCAACTTTGGTATCATAGCCGAGTCCAAACTAGTAAGCTATTAGGGAACATTGGGGCACTGGGGAGACAACAAAAGGGTGACCTTGGTCCCTTAACCCCGGAAGTATTGAGTGCTTCCTTGTACTCTATCTTTAGTCCCTCCCTTGTGTCCACAAGTATCAGTTGTTTGTGAGCCTGAGCAAAGGAAAGTTTTGTGAGACATTTCTCAAGAAGTAGCAGAGACGTGAGCTGTCACAGGTGTGGATTGTGGACGTACGTTAGCTTCCTAGGGCTGCCTTCACTACAAACTCGGCGACTTAACACAACAACGATGTATTTTCCCGAAGTTCTGGAGACCAAAAGTCCTAATCGAGACATCTGCAGGGTTGGTCCCTTCTGAGGACTCCGAGGGAGAATCTGGTCTCTGCCTCTCTCCACACATCTGGTGAGGGGGTGACTGTTGGCATTTCCTGGCTTGCAGATGTGTCACTCGGACTTCCGTGCCATTACCACGTGCTCTTCTCCTTGTGTGTGAGGACACCGGTCATGCTGAAATTGGGGCCACCCTATGGGCCTCATCTTAACCTGCTTACCTCTGCAAAGACCCTGTTTTCAAATAAGATAACATTCCCAAGTGCTGGGGACTGGGACTTCACTCTACCTTTTGGGGAACGTAATTTAGCCCATAGCAGGGTGCTGGCACGGTCTTCAGGGCACAATGATGAGTGTGGGGTGCAAGGGGTCCACCGCACGCTGGTCCCGCCGGTGCTGAAGCTTCCCTTCGCAACCAGGGCTTCTGATTTCTAGATGTTACTGTGGTGTCCTATCTTTTAGGAAGAAGCAGGAAGCAAGCTCTGCTTTTGTGGGGGGGGGGGGGTGTGGTGAACATGTTGGGTGTCTCCTCTGGTGGTGGTTCCGTGGGTACACACAACTGTAGAAGTCCATCAGGCTATACACGTATGAGTCACCACTTTATTCTATGTCAATGACATCCCAGAGATGCTTGACAATGATTCCGGGCCGAGTCTAGTGCACGTTTCTGTGGCGAGTGCATGACAGCAATTCTTAAGTACCCTGACGTGACTTTGAGCCGCATGGCTCTGCAGCTTACGTGAGATCTTGCGCTAACACACAGTCATTATTTCTTTGAGTTAATTACGTACCTACACTTGAGTTAGTGGTTTATCAGTGATGTTCTTTCTCCCATCTATTATTTATATACTAATTTTATTAACTTCATTTATTCATTATTTTACTCATTACATGGGAG
>JAHRIG010000075.1:1415262-1517281 GCA_020311275.1 Eira barbara
CAGATCATACACACAATCACATGCACACACAAATGTAGATGCACACACGTGTACAGATCATACATACAATCACATGCACACGCAAATGTAGATGCACACACATGTGCACACAGTCATACACAACCACGCACACACACACATGTAGATGCATGCAATGCACACACGGTCATACACACAATCACGCGCACACACAAATGTAGATGCACGCAATGCACACACGGTCATACACACAATCATGCACACACACAAATGTAGATGCACACATGTGTACAGATCATACACACAATCATGCATGCACACAAATGTAGATGCACACACGTGCACAGGTCATCCACAATCACACGTGCACACAAATGTAGATGTGCACACATGTGCACAGAGTCACACACAACCACACACACGTAAATGCACACAACGCGCACACGGTCATACACACAATCATGCACACACACATGTAGATGCACACACAATGCACACACGGTCATACACACAATCAATCATGCACACACACAAATGTAGATGCACACACGTGTACAGATCATACACACAATCACATGTGCACACAAATGTAGATGCACACAAGTGTAAGCAGGTGCATGCAAGCACCTATGCACACACACACCCTGGCGTTGACGGTGAACCTCCCTCTCCCCGTTCTCGGGGACGGGAGGTCTCTTCTTCTCTCAGGCAGTCAGAAGCTCGCTGCACTGAGTGGTCAGTGACGGGGAGAGTGACACAGGGAGTGACCACCGTGTTTTATAGGGACGGACACGGGAGGACTGTGGGGTGAAGGCAGGGAGCGTTTTATGAGTGGCGGGAATGGCTGCTATGGAGACCGCGGGGTGAAGGGGGCAGGGAGGCTGCCTGCGAGCCCCGTGTGCCGACCCGCCCCCCACGCCACTCCCCCAAGACAGCAGGTGCTCTGGGTTCCTGCCTCTCAAACTTGCCCGGCTTCTTCTGCTCCTGATGAGTGCTGAGGCTGAGCAGAGCCACGGGTTTATCCGGGTTATGATAATAACAGCAGGTGACCATTTTTCACTTGGTGTTTTCAGGATCCAGGTCCCGTATAGACATTGGCTCTAGTGCACACAACAGGCCGGTGAGGTCAGCATTTAAAGTTCAGTTTTGTGGGGGCGCAGCCAAGACACAGAGACATTGACCGGCCCAGAGTGCCGCTGGTCTGTCTGATGCGAAGCCCCTCCTTCGGCCTTTATTTCATGCCACCCGTCTGCTGTTCAAGATTCTCACATACGGAGCCGCATCCAGAGGTCAAAGTCATTTCGTTTGCACTCCAGGAAAGCATGAACACTGTGTGAGAATCGCTCACCCCGTGCCCCTGACAGGCCGTAAGCCTCGGGTCAGCGGGACCACGCTGGTTAGCTTGGCCTGGGCCGGGCTCACGTGAGCAAGGGGCACGGGCTCTTGGACGCCTGGGTGGGGCCCGAGGGCCACAAAGATACAACCCAGTCATGCGCTGTGGCAGTGACTCCTCCCGGCAACCTTTTCCGGTGGGATCACTGCCCCAGCGCTCTGGCGAGGAAGCGGGATTGGGCGGGGATGGGCCAGTCCCTCAAGGCCCCAGCGGGCGGAGAACGGAGCTGCTGGGGGGCCCCCAGCCCCTACTCCGACCCCGACGGGTGCTTTCCTTCAGCACCCCCAACCTCTCCCACTCACCTCCTGTGTCCTGAGAACAACCCACGGTTTTGCTCACAGATCTCTACATCCACATCCATTTACGGGGCGGGAAGATGAGGGAAATGTTTGGAAACCAGCCCTTGCGGGTGCTTCACTGACATTGGATCCGAGCAAGCATCGAGCAGGGTAGGATTCCTCCCATTTTCGGGAGAGGGGATAGGCTCAGAGGGACGACATGCCGGCCCGTCGTCCCTCAGCTCAGAAGTGGCAAAGCTGGGGTTTGGCAGGTGCGTGGACTGGCATGGGGACCCTTCCCAAGCTGGAGTGTCAGCGTGAGCCCTTACATGCTCTATTTGAATGCATGTACCCCACTGTGAGATACTGTTGGGCCTTTCAAAAGGCCGGAAATCGAGTCAGAGAATGTGGGTCCAGAGTTAGGACTGGGGAAACACAGACGCAGTGAGAGGGACCGCCAGCCCGGTGAGACAGCTTTCCCTGGGGGTCCATCGCCCACGCCTGCCATCTGTGATGCCACCACGATGCTCGCTCCAGGGGAAGGGCTGGGCCTCTGGGGCGACACGTGAAGCCCTCACGGACCTTATTAAGTACTTGGATTTTAGCAGAAAGGTCAGAGGCCATGGAAGGATGAGGTCGGGGCCAGTGGTGGGGGCAGGGGGAGAGCGCAGGGAGCAGCGGTGTCTCCTGCGAGCTCACGAGTGTGGCCGTCTGTGCCGCCCGGGCGGCCATGTGACGGCGCCCTCCAGGCCCTGGCCTCCTCAGCCCAGTCCCTGCAGTGGTGTGGACCAAGGGAGTCAGCAGGGCTGGGAGAAGACAAGACGGGAGTGAACCTGAAGGAAGTGGGAGCCGTGGGGGGCCGTCGACAAAGGGACCATGGGCTCCGCAGGAGGCTCCGTGTCGGCTCAGCAGGGCCTCGGGGTGGGCTGGGCACCGCTTGTCCTTCCTGCCACGTGGGCCCCTACGGATGGCTTTGGAGGGCCACAGCTGCACCGGAAGTGAACTTGAGAAACCCGGCTCTTGTTATGCTTAGGTTGAATGTTAAATGAGCTTCTAACATAAAAAGAAGCACCTTTTCCCTCAGAGGCCTGGAGAGGTCGGACTTCAGGGCGGGGTGCTGAGGAGCCGCGTCTGCGTGCTGCAAAGACACGTCTGGATTGAACAAAGCGCAGGGCAGGTGCAGACGCCACGTTTCCACTCCCCGCTCCATCGTCTCGATGACGGAGTGACTGCAGGCGTGTGACACACGGACAGGGTGAGCTGCACACCCGCCCGTCCGTGGGGGGCACACGGGGGGCACAGGGCCATCGGGCCATCGGGCCATCAGGGCTGGGGCTGAGCAGCACGGGGTCTGCAGACCGAGGAGGAGCTGCTCCCTGAGCCCCCCAGCCCAGCGGGCGGACCCAAGGTGGCTGTCCCCAAGCCATGGTCAGGACTACCTTTTCCTGCCATCCGTGCGTCCGACACAGCAGGTGGCTGCATTCCATAAAATAAATATGCAATGGCCTTGCAGTGTAAGGAGTGGAGTCTGAAAAACGGAGCAAGACAAACCAGCCGGCAATCACGGCCACTGAGGGAATCTGTTCTGGACACAGATTCAAGGAGCTCCCCGCAGGCTTGCCCCTTCCCGCCACCACCTCCTCGCCAAACCGACCCTGGGGGCCTGCGGAGCAAGTCAGCGAGGCCACACTGCTCCTCTGCAGGTCACAGCCCCGCCCAGCAGGGGCTCCCCGTGAGGGCGGGTTTGACCAGATTCCGCCCTCCCTTCCCGACTCAGCCGCGCTGTTCGTCACTTAGACGGGGTCTGCCTCGGCGGTCCTCCGGTCAGTGTTCCCAGAGGGGAGGCCCGGGAAGGGCCGGGAGACAAAACCCTGCTGCGTCAGGGCGCAGGATGCCTGGGAGGAGCGTGGGGGGGGGCTCTCCCTCCCAGGGGAGAAAGAAGGGCGCTCCGGAAGGTGAGAACTCGCTGTCCGCCTTCACCCCAAATGCCCCGCTGCAGGGGAACAGCCTGTGATTCTCCCGGCCAGCGCGCACCCAGAAGGTCTGAATCCCGGATTTCGGACGCCGAAAGCCCTTCCCGCCAGCGGCAGTCCGCATCGGGAATCCAGAACCTCAGCCGGAGCCCTCCAGTCTGGCTGTCCCCCCGCCCCCATCATACTTAGATCCCGTGCTCTGCTTCTCCTGGTTCGCCCTTCCAACAAAGGCTTATTTATTTTTACTGCTGTTGTGCTTTGCTGAGAAATTCCCTCAAGGGCCCCTGATCATTCTGGGAAAAGAGGCTCTGTAAATCGTCTCAGGGGACCTTCGCCACAAAAGGTGCGTGACAGTGCTCCTGAAGGCAGCGCCAGTGTGAGTGGCCATGGCCTTGTTCTGACGACCTCACTGCCCAAGTGGGCAGGTGTGGGTCATAAAGGACAGAGACGGACAGTAGCCAGGAACATAGTCACAGCAAAGGCCCAGGATTGGCTCGTCAGATACTGCTGGGGCGGTGGGGGCGGGGCGGGCCGCAGGGAGAGGCTCATAAGACAGGGAGACAGGGATGCCCACCTCCCACACACCTGCTTCGAGGAGAGCCTCCGTGCATGGCCGGTCGTCATCCTCCTGACCCTCTCACCAGTTCAGGGGGCCCTGATCACCCCTACTCCCAGGTGGAGGACAGGAGGCTTTGTGACCTCATGCCAGACGGAGAGGAAGCCGCAGGCCCCAGTCCCCCACCCCCCAGAGCTGGCTGCCCCTCGGGAAGATTGCGTTCAGTGCTTACTGCTTTTCTATCCTATCGTGTCCCTTCCTGGCGTGCACAGACGCACTCAGGGTGAAGAAGGGGGGTCTCCCCAAACCGGCAGACGTCTGGGCTGGCATTAGCGGCCCGTGGTGCCTGACAGCAGCAGAGATGGGGAGGGAGGCCGGCTGCAGCTGCGTCACGGACCCAGGCCAGGCTGGAGAGCAGGACACATGGAAGCCCGCGCCCCGGCGGAGCTCCTAATGGCTCCCACGCGCTCATCTTTTGTGCTACTTAATGGAGGTTACAGAGAAGGGGAGGAGGTGAGCTCCCGGGCTGCGTGGGACTCTGCCAGCCCCGCCCTGGGGGCAGAGCTGCCCTGCACACCGGCTCCAAGGGGTGCTCGTCCAGGCGTCCTGACACACCTCTGCCGAGACTGCCTGCCCAGAGTGCCCGGGGGTAAGCCGCTCCTTGGCGGCAGACGCTGCCCATGCCATCCCCTGCTTCCCCGGGGACGCTGCTCCAAGCAGCAGGACAGCTGAGTCAGGCGCTGTGCGTGTGAGCACAGAGCGTGTCTGCCGTGTCTGCCTTCATGTCCTCCCAGGATGGGAGGCCACGCGGATGAGGGCTGCCCAGGGCAGATCTGGACCCTGCGGCATCGGTGGCCCCTTGGACTCTACTTCCCTGGCTGCGACCTTCCTCCCCGGTCACGGGGTCAGAAACCCTGGAAGTGGGCGCCACGAGCCCCAGGGCTTACGATGGGTGCCCCAGGTTGAGAAGCGCTGATGACCTGCCCGGAGGAGGAGGGAGTTCTGTGCGAGGCAGATGAGGGCATTCAAGGGCAGGCAGGGGCCCAGGCGGTACAGGCAAGAGGGTCGTGCCAGTCGCCGAGACACCCCTACCAGGAAATTCTTCCCACAGAATCCTGTACCCAGAGCAGAGGTGAATTTTTTTTTTTAAACTCCAATGGCTTTTTTCCATATTTTCAGACATAGAATTTTTTTTTTACATGAAATGTCACTTGTGACCCCAATATGCATCAGAGCAGATGGCGGTACAGGTGATCTAGTTGGGTTGGGCGAGGTGAGGGGAGGCCTGGGAGAAAGCCTGGAGCTGTGAGCACAGCCCGGGGGATCTTGATGGGGCCCAGGCTTCCGGGGGCTTGGCAGTATACCCACCAGTTTCCTGCAATCCCCTCTTTCTTGCATACCTAACAAGTGGCTCGTTTAAGTATTTGGAGTCAGAATGACCAGACTTCCTTTTTATCTCCTACTTTTTTTTTTTTTTTTTTTTTTAAGATTTTATGTATTTATTTGTCAGCTAGCGCAAGCATGGGGAGCAGCGGGCGGAGGGGGAAACAGGCTCCCTGCTGAGCAAGGAGCCCCATGCAGGACTTGATCTCAGGACCCCGGGATCATGACCTGAGCTGAAGGCAGGCGCTTCATGGACAGAGCCTCCGGGATCCCTGTATCTCCTGCTTCTGGGAGAAACTACTCCTGCTGGTCTATGCAGCAATCACAAGTTTTAAGTAAAAGCACCATCGGAGATGGGGAAGTAACTACCGGTCAAGCTCTTCCTTTCTGTGTGTCGATCAGGCGCACTAGAAGTCACGTTTCTGAATCTCAATTCATCTTCTCTGCAAAATAGTAATAATAATACTGAAGGCATCGGGTTAAGGAGAGAATGTAATTTGAGAGTCCAGTTCAAGTTCTTAGTGTCTTGTCTGGTCCGGGACGGGCACCCAGTGAAAGTTAGCTATTATTACTATCACCACGAGCAACTGTTCATGTTGAGATGTTCTTGTTCTGGAGCTGAAATCCTCATTGCCGTCCCTGGGAGCCGCCCAGAATGAACAGATGTACCCTGCAGATGCAGAGAAGCGTGGGGGCTGCAGCTCACACGCCCTCAACCTGCAAGCACCAAGCTCAGGGACCAACCAGGGTCCCCACCCTTCCTTCTGTCTGTCTCCGTCTTTTGCTGCGTGTGGCTCCCCACCCGTGCCGGCGTGGGAGTCTCTGCCTCCCGGGGACCTCCTGGCCGCCCTCCTGTCTCCATCCCTCTGCCGGCACCATCTGGCACCTGCTCTCCTGCTCCGAAATCTCCGAGGCCCATGGTCACTTCCCACTGCCCTGCTGCCCCGTTCCTTCGCGTCACCTTCTCTCACCCCATGAGAACCCGGACTCCCCATGGCGTCGGCCGTTCCCGAGTCCCACTCATTCTTCACGAGCCGTTCTCTGCAAATCGCCTCACAACAACAAGGGCCTCCCTGTCCAACTGAACAGAAGATTTTCGGTTCTTCTTTCACTGGATCTTTCAGCAATGTGAAAATATCGATTACTCTCCTGTTTACTAAAAAATCCCTTCTCCAGAATTCCTTGACACAAACGCCTGGGTTTTCACCGTGGCCCGTGCATTAATCTGCTCAGGCTGCGGTAAGAGAATGCAGGAGGCAGGGTGGGGAGTGGGGCGTAGGGGCCGGCCCAGCAGAGACTTACCTTCTCGTAGCCCTGGAGGCCCGGAGGCTGAGACGGAGGTGGTGGGAGTGTTGGTGTCTCCTGGGGCCTGTCTCCTTGGCTCGAGGATGCCGGTCTACCTCCTGTGTCGCAGCAAGGTCATCTGTCTGTGCTCCTCTGGTGTCTCTCAGTGTCTCCAAATTTCCTTTCCTACTAGGACACATGTCAGCCTGGACTAGGGTCCACCTGACGGGCCTCGTTTTAACTTAATTACTGCATTAAAGGACTTACGTCTGGATACAGTCACATTCTGAAATGTTGGGGCGTAGGGCTTTCGCATATGACATTTGGGGGACATTTAGTATTTTTTACGAACCTCTGCATCCTGTCTTTTGGCTCCCAGGGTCCAGTACTGGACTCCAGCCCCGGGTGGTTCTGTCTGTGTCCATGACCCCCAACACCGTGTGCTTGACCTCATGCTGGACGCAGCTCACAGACATCACACACGTGCCAGACTCAACACCGCCAACATGAACATCAGCATTTCCAAAGTTCGTGTCTGCTCCTTGTGCTGAATTCCTTTATGTGTCAACCTGTGCCCATCTATCCACCCAAAAACTGTTTACTGAGCACCGTCTGAACTGTCTTGACACTCGCAGAGCCTACAGCAGAATGAGAATGTCAGGTTTTAGATAATCTCATGAACCAATGGAGAATTTCGCCTGCAGTAAGTGTCAGGATGGACAGATGTACAGACCTACGGAGCACGTGCCAGCGAGGCGTGCACAGTTTACAATGGATATGGAAGGTTCCGGCATCACTCTTGTGCATTTGTGAGTATGGTTTTCATGATCCGGTGTTAGCTTGAAGGAGATGGGGACATACACGGGCACAAAGTTGGGAGGACAGTGGCCCGCCCCAGAGGGGTCTGGTCTGGGCAGGTGAGGAGAACACAGCCGTAGAAGCTGCAGAAGCAGCCGGAAGTCAGACCAGGTGGAGCCTCGATGGGCACAATGAGGGCAATTCGCGTGCGTGTGAAAAGGAAGAGGAGCCCACCGACAGGCGTTACGCAGGCAGGCGGTGCATCACCCAGACTCCGAGGGGTAAATACAAGGTCAGGCGGGGGAGGCACAGTTGAACGGTGGTCCTGGCGAGTGGTGGTCCTGGCAAGCGGTGAAGCGGCTTCTGCCGGAGCAGGGGCGCGACCCTGCAGAGAGGCAGGGGGACCTCAGCCGTGCAGCTTGGTGGGGCATGGAATTTGAGGATAAGGGGAAAGCGGCCAGCATGGCTCAGCTTTCTGGCTTGTACACGTGGTGGTCCGAGTTCTCTATAGTGAGCAGAGGACTCTGGACCAGGTGAGGCCAGGACAGCCACTCATGCACTTGAAACACACCGTTGACGGCAGGAGGGGCTCAGGGTTGGAGACGCAGGGCAGCGAGGGAGTGCTGCATGGCAGGATGCTCAGCAGAGAGCATGGAGCGGCCAGGTGAGGGCGCAGGTCTGAGCCCCAACAAGGGCTCCACAGAGGGGGCTGTGAAGGCACGGCCTGTTATGGGGTGAGGCAGGAGCCTGGGGTCCCGGAAGGCAAGAGAATGGGATCCCCTTTGTCTGCTGAGGACCAAGAGCCCTTTGCTGCATTTGGAGAGATGGAGGCCATGGTTTATCTCGGCATCAACGATTCCTGGTTCTGGTGGGGGCAGACGCCAGACTGGAACACTGGGCGGGGAGTGGACACCGAAGAAGACGCGCGCCCTCCCCCAAGAAGCAAGCTTTGAAGGAGGGCCGAGGACAGAAGGGGCTGGAGTGGATGTGGGCCATGGGAGAATACCAGACTTTCAGAACGGTGATGTCGGACGGAGCGGGTGTTGTGGGGCCCAGCCGGTTCCTTCTCACCTGACCATCCGAAGAGCGGAGCGCCCATGACCCCTCTTGCGGGGGTGCGGGTGGCTGGTAGCTCTTGCCCGAGCCCCTCTCCTGGCGCCGCCCCTCACTGAGAGCTGCCTCATCCAAACTCAACCTGCCTCTGGGGACATCCTCATCCATGACATCATCATAGGGCTTAAAGGCCCAGCTCCCTTTCCTCCAAGACCGAGCTCTGAAGGGCTATTGCAGGCTCCAGGGGCTTGGCTGATGGGCTCTGTCACAACAGCTCATGGCCAACTTCTCTCCACAGGTACGCATCCCAAGAGCGCTCCCTCTCCAGTCCTTTCCCAGAAAGGCTGTGTGTGATGCCGGAGGAGGTGGCCCCTCTGTCAGATGCGCTGTGGTCCCCTGTCTTCTGCAAGTGCAGCATAGCGCTCGCCACCTCCAGGAAGCCCGACGAGGCGGGCTGCATTTGGTACCCTTCCACCGGGCCTGCTCGGCTCGCTAGACACACAGAGCTTCGTTTATGGTGATTACGCAGCCGTAAGACACAAAAGGTTGCCAAAATAGGAACCATCCCAGCGCAGACACACATTTTCTCCGCACTCGCAATGATGCCACGAGTTGCGTGTGTCTTGCAATCTCACGGTTCTCCATTCGCACCATTTATCTTGTGTTCGGGTGAACGCTTTTGATCTATGATGGGAAAAGTTGTGCAAATCATTTTTTGAATGTGCCAACATGAAATGAGGAAAGATTATTAACCTTCATGATAAAATCCAAGCTTTATAACTGGAGATGTCTCCAAGTAAGTGATCTAAGAGTTAAAGAGCAGTCGGCAAACAATTAGGAATTTGTAAAGTTGCTTTAATAGAATGAGAGGCATCATAAACATCCCTTAGCCTGGGGGTACTGACCAACGCTTATACAAAATAATGCTAGCTAGACAAAGCTATGAACTCAGGAATTTTTATACGATTAAAAATATGAGGGAAAGGAAAAGTTATGGCCAATGTTAGAGTAGATTATTACCACTACTATCCCCAGGAAAGTTACTTCTTTGCGCAACAGAATCTATGTGTAAAATGATTGTTTTCTGACGTTATCTGTCTAACGGCAAAGTGAAATTTGGAGGGCCAGAATCATACTTTTTCATGCTCTATTCTCTTATTCCTACTGTATAGCTTGGCATGGGTAGGCTCTCAATAAACTTAGAATGGGTAGATGTATGGCGAATGGACAGATAAGCGGAAGGAAGGAAGAAGGGGCGTGTGGATGGATGGGCAGGTGGGTAGATGGACGGACGGGTGGGTGGATGGGTAGATGGGTGGACCAGTGGAGAGATGGACGTATGGATGGATGAACAGATGGACAGACCAATGGATGGAACGGATGAATGGACCAACGGCTGGCTGGGTGAACGGATGGGTGGGTGGTAGTTGGATGGATGGATGGATGGAGGGTGTGTGGATGTGTAGAAGGATGGATAGGTGGGCGGATAGAAGAATGTGGATATTCATATGTACCCTGTAAATTTTGAAGAGTGATTAGCAAGATGAATTCTCAGTATCAAACACACACACATTCAAATTACTTATGCATATTCTAGGGGGGTTTTCTTGCGATGAACTTCTGTGAATAGAGACAGTATATGATCACTGTTGGATGCTGATACCTTTTCTAAGGAAACACTCTCACCTTGGATGGTTTCCCATCCAGAATCAACCTGGTTGCCAGAACTTTTGATTTATCTCTCCACTCATTCTCTCAACAAACCATCATTACATGCTTAGAGTGAGTCTGACACTGGAATAAATAAGACCCGTTTCTGCGTGCATGGAGCTTTGACCCCTGCTAGAAGATGAACTCACAGCGCAATCTCCGTCCCCTCCACGATGGGATTGCTCCTTTTGTCCCAACTTTGATTTCTTTTTGCTTTGATCTTAGGGGTATAATGACTCTCCTTTAGATCACGGCCTGCTGACATCATTCTACCCCATGTCTATTATTGCCAAGCTTATCATTAATTATTATTATTATTATTATTATTAATTTTACCTACACTTTACACAGAACTTACTTTGTACTAAACACTTTGCTCTGTGCATTATGTCATGAGCAAATCCTGATAACAAAGGGGACATCGTCTCCATAGCTCAGTCGTGAAAACAGAATCTTGAATTGATTAAGAGTTTTCAGAAAGATGTGGACAGATAGACGGAGAGCTTGACTCCACAACAGTCTGATCCCAGCCTCCAGTCTTAGTGGCTTCATTTTGTTCATCATCAAACAGATGAAATAGATATTAGGTCGCTGGTAAGTTGCTGAGGAATTACGGGTCCTAGACAGCAAAGATGGGAACCATAGGGGATATAAACAGATACAACCCCTGACTTCGAGGAGGTCACAGGGTGTGGGAGAAGGAGACAAGGCTTCGCCAAGAGAAAATTTTGTCAATATAGGAACTTTTCTGCCAATTTCTGACCATTGTCTTGTCGTTATTTGTAAGACTTGCTTTTGTGGACGCTAGCTTCTGGGGCCTGGTGCCAGAAGTGGCGCCCCAATGCTGTACAAGGCATTTGTAGCAACCCTGCTCAAAAATCCTGTCATTTCACAATGAAAACTGTTTCTACCAGAGTCTGAACAAAAAGCCAGGGACAATAAAGTGCTCATGGCCCAGGAGGGCTTGATTACTGGGAGGGAAACTGCGCTGAGCGGTCCAGGGCAGGCAGCCGGGCGTGCCCCGCAGCCTCCATCACCCCAACTCTGTCACCTGTGCGAGGGAGATGGGGATGTCCACTCGGTGAGGTTGTTGTGATCACGACTGGATCATATAGGAAACGGTCTGCTGTACGAATTTTAGAAATCAACCCCAAGACAAGCAGTCCTTGCTTTCCAACACAGCATCATTTCTTCCCTCAGTCGTTGGGAGCAGAAAATACACCTCCTGCAGGTGGGGAAGTGAGTAGAAGGGAATAAAACAGAGGCTTTCACTCGCAGAATCCCCAGCCTGACAAGCTGGATGTCTTTAGACTATGATTTCGTGGCCTTGAACGGCCACCCCCAACCTATGCCAGACGCCCCCCCCTCCACATCTGCCTGCGGGGCTGCCTTCTGCTCTGTCGCTGCCATGTTGGTGGCCTCAGTTGGGTCTGCAGCCCAGACCCTCCGTCGACCCCTTTTCCTAGCTATCCCCAATCTAGGGCCTCCCCAAGTTAGGCCAGGCCCACCATCAGCCTCCGTCTTCGACTTTGAGAGTGGAGTGCTTTAACCAGGAGCCACCCCGGGTCCTGCTGGCCCCATTCGCTCTCCTTATTCGCCTCCCCGAGCCGCGTCTCCGCCGCCGGGGAGAAAGCGGGTCGCGTCGGACGGTGCGCACCCCTCTCCTGGAGCGCTGCCCCTCTTGCGTCCAGACACCGGCGTCATCGTTGTGCCTCCGCCCACCAGCCCTGGGTCCCGGGGCACGAGCGTCCCCAGACACTGTAACCGGTCGCACTGAAGCTGACTTTCGTCCGAGCCAGGCGGGCGCACAGCAGAGATGGCGCGATCCGAGGTGACCGCTGTCCCAGCCCCGTCCGGCCCGAGGGCGAGGCGGCTGCGGGTCCGGGGCGCGGAGACACCACGTGAGCTCTGCCGCCCCGCGCTGTGTCCGCGGCTATTTTAAAGCCGGTTCCTCCCCAGGAGCAACGCCCCCGCCGGGCCACGGGCACTTCATCTTCCCTGGGTTTTGTCCTGAATAGACGTTTGTTTGCTTAAAAATAGTTCCTGCTATTAATGACCGGACCTGCTCCTCCGCAGAGACGCCTGCCGCGCGGGGGCCAGGAAGGCGGCGCGGGGGGCGCGGGGGGTTCAAGGGGCGCGGGGGGCTCCAGGGGCATGTAGGGGGCGGGGGTCACGGGGGGCACGGGGGGGCGCCGGGGGACGCGGGGGGGGCGCCTGGGGGGCGCAGGGGCTCAGGGCCGCGGGTCCGGCGGACGTCCCCGGGGCACGGCCGAGAGCCTGCAGAGGGAGGCAGACCCCAACCAAACGGAAGCGCCCCGTGCCGCGGCCCTGGACAAGCTTCTCCCCTCCAGGCTGCGTCCTCACCTGTAAGACGAAGGTGTCCCCCGGCTGGTTCCCAGGGACCCTGACCGCCGGGGCGTCCGCGTCCGTGCCGCAGAGCCGCCCGCACCCCCGGTTCACGAGACCCCGGAGCCGTGGCCGTCGCTCCGCGTAGCGCTCACCTCAGCGGCCACGGCGACCCGACTGACCGCAACTGTCCGCCGGCCACACCCTCTTTTTCGGTCCTAACATCGCACCAGGCGGCAAACGGTCGCGTCCTGCCCATCTGCAGATGGGGAAACCGAGGCACGGGGCAGTGGGGTGGCTTCTCCAAGGTCTCTGAGGCCCGCGGGCCATAAAGGATTGTTGCGCTTACACGTGCTCGTCCCTTCCCCGGACCTGCAGGGTCTGCGTCGAAAGCCCCTGGCGAGCAGCCCGGGTCCTGGAAGGCCGAGGCGCGAGCCGGGAGGAGGAGGTGGGTCAGGTCAGCGCGCAGGGAGGGGTGAACAGCCCAGAGGCTGAGCCGGTCCGCGGGGCCCTTGAGGACGCCGCACTCCCCGTCTGTCTGCGCGGGGGCCTGCGACCTGCGCCTCTGCGGGTGGGAGCCGTCAGCCTCCGGAGCGCAGAAGCCCCGACGGTCTTCGATGGCTCCGAGACTTAAATTGGAATCACCCGCTTCACCCGGGATGTTGCTCAGGAGGCCTCTGGAGGGGCGGCGGCTCCGCCCAGCCCCGGAACCGTCGGCGTCCCCCTCGGTCGGGGCACCGGGAGGACGAAGGAAGGCTCACCCTTCCACCCCGGGCGGTGCGTCTTGTGGCCGGCACCCGGGAGGAGCCGGGGGCGCCGGCCTCCAGAGGAGGCCGAGTGGGGCTTCAGAGCTCTTTAGGGACACGCGTGCCGCTCGCTCCAGTGACCACTGTGCTGAGACCACAGGAGGGGCAGGTGCGAGGCCGGAGCCCGTTCACAGACGGCCGCAGAGGCTGAAGAGTGTGTGTTTCTTCCTAGTTTCTGTGTTTTGTGTAACGAGGAGGCTGCAGCTAGGCAGTGCCGGCCTTGCTCTCGGTGCTCAAGGGCATGAGGGCCAGAGTCTCCCAGATGGGTTCCGCATCCCTTCTCTGTGGTCCCGAGATGGCCCTGGGTCTGCGGCCACGGCACCCGTGTTCCCATAACAGTGGGGACAGTCGGGGGGAAGGCTGTGACCAGGGCTGGGAACCCCTCTGTGCCCCCAAGGGAATCTTTCTTGCCATGGAGGGGGCCTCCTTGTCCCCCCGTGCACCTGCGGTGCCCCTCTGACGACATGGGGCTCTGCAAGCAGGGAGCTGGGCAAGGGGTGGGGGGCAGACTCCCCGAAGTTCCCGGGAGAGGAGAGGAAGGTGCTCCCAACTGGGTCTTTCTAGCAGTTACATGTTAATCACTCGCTAACTGCCGTGTACCTCATTGTTTTCTATGTAGAAAGGACTGTGAACCCCTCACTTGGCCCGGAGAGATCCGGTGACGTGGGGCACATCACTGTAAGTCTCACAGACCCACCCAGAACCGGAAGCGTTTGCGGCGTTGGCCCACATCCCGCGGACACCCATCTTCAGACCTAACGCCTTTCCCACTGCAAGCGTTGGTCAGATGTGCCGTCGGCGTGAGGGTCGAGCCTCGGGGCCCCTGCAAGCAGCTGGTTCTGGGACAAAGAGGGAGCCCCGCATGGCGGGACGCCGAAGCCTCCCACAGAGGGTGGCCACACGACCCACTCAGCTCCCGCCCTGGTCTGTCGGAGCCCATGCAAACCCCTGAGGGCGTCATGCCCACACAGGACCACACACAGGACAGTGTCCTGTGGGTCCCCAGATGGGATGGGCTGCCCTGCTCCGGAGCGGGGACAGAAGTGTCCCACAGGCCAGCTTGTTGAGGCCTAGCTTGGCCACGGTGCAGAACGGGCTCCGGGGAAGGCGTTGGAACTGTCCCTCCTCCCAAGGTCAATGTGGATGAGAGGAATGACTGTCCTTCTCTGGCCCAAGCTGTGGTGAGGGCCTAGGACAGGGACAAGGGCACAGCCCCTCGAAAGCACCAAGGACATGTTCCCCTGGAGGAAGACCAGTCCGCCGGCTGCCAGCCGCGCCTTCCTGGGCACAGACCTGTGGGGGCGGGGGGCGCTCAGATCTGAAGACGGCACGCTTCCCAGTTTCCAGGTGTGGGAAGATGAGGCGTTCGGCTGGGAGCTGAGAGTTTCTCTCTATCTCGCCTTTGAGAGTCCCGGGGCAGAAATATTTCAGAGAGGAAATAAAATGCTGCAGAGCATTTCCTTTAGCGATGAAATTTGGTGCCCCTGGGATTTTCTGGGGCGAAGGCAGTCACTCACGATGGCAGCCGTTATCAAGCCGACTTGGGATAGACTCTCCCTGAACATTATTTGAGAAGTAATTTGAAATCCTGTGTCAGGTTGGAAGGACAGTGTCCCACGGTGTCCTCACACCTGCGAGGTCACAGCCCGGCTCACCGTGGACCTGGGGACCTCTTGCCTCCCGGGTCCCACCTGGCACCACCCAAGGGCCCTCGTTATGCTCTATTGAGACTCGGCTTCTGGATGAGACAGAACTACTAATTCTGGGTGGTCTTCTTGGGGAACAAGCCGTGTCCGAGGGCCCCTGCCTTCTGCAGGACTTGTGCTCCCTCTCACCGTCCCCGCGGAGCTTTGAGCAGGAGCCGCACCTGCCAAGGCCATTCTGGAGGCTTCCCTCCCATGGGGGCAAGGGCAGCCTGGAGGTCAGGTCAACACAGGCCTTCCCCTGGAGGCCAGGGGGCCCCACATGCTTCGGAGCCGCCCCCAGAAGGGCCTCTTTTCCAGGAGAGCCAGTGCCTGGCTCGCAGCTGAGTGACAGGGACATGTGCTCCCCTGGAGCACAGAGTACGGTCCTCACTGGTCTCTCACCACAGGCTGCTGTAGGGGAAGAACAAGTGCCCGGAGAAGTCCCCTCCCTGTCGCCCCGGGAAGCTCGTTAGAACTGCAGAGTCGGGACCCCCCAAACCACCGCGTGGGAATCTGCATTCTAGCCGGATCCTGGCGATCACCTCCCGGCCGGGAAAGCTCCGGCCAGACGTGCCACTGCCCTCTCTCTGCGAGGCCTGGTGAGGTGAGGACTCTGTCTGTCTGTTGGCTTTTCCGGTTCTCTGTCCAGCCTGCAAACAAGTGAGTGCCATTTTCTATTTTAAACCAAAGTCACCTTGATGGAAACTTGCCCTGCTCTGCCGGGTATCAGGAGGGTGCGTGGGAGGAGGGGTGGAGCCCCTGTGTTCTCCCTTCCACTCAGAGCTCACGAGCACCTCAGGCGTTTCAAACGTCCTGACCACCCCTGTGCAAATCACAGGGGCTGTGCCTCGGCCCCCGCTGGCCGGCGTTGCATTCAGACAGGCGCTCTGGGGCGGGGGCTTGCAGGCGGGGGCGCTGCTCCCTGTCCTCGAGGAGGGGGCGGTCTGGGCTGCCCGATCCCCAGGACCAAGGACAGGGGACTCAGGGGGCCATCTGGGGCTGCCCGGGAAGAGGGCTGCACCCAGACACATGGCGACCACTTTTCTTCTTGGAGAGGCGGGAGCTTCACACCGCCAAGCTGCCCACAGGGACAGGCACCGTCTGGAGGTCTGCACCCGGCCCTCCCTCCCCAGTGACTCCTGCCCTCTCCCCCAGAAGCCAGGCCGTCTTCCTCCCACAGCCTGGCCGTGGGTTCCTGGGCGGTGCCCTTGAAAGACCCAGCACGTCGCCTTGGAGACTCGGCGTCCTGGGTGTGAGCCCCGGCTCAGAAACATAGCCGCTGTGTGTGCAGCTGGGACTTGCTCGCCCTCTCTGAGCTCGTGCCTCACCTCTTATGTCACCGGCTCTACTGAAGTCCTAGCCTGTGCCCTGTCAGGTCGCCAGCTGGACTAACTGGCGTGAAGGATATCCACGGAGGCCTTCTGCACACGTGTCTGAAGGACACCTCACGCTCACCACCCATCTGCCCCGCACCGGGGCCTCCGTCGGCGCGGGCTGTCCTGACAGGTACCAGAGATGATTTCCTCTGTGGCAGCTCTGGAAGCGGCAAGTCCAAGATCAATGTGCCGGCAGAGCGGGCTTCTCCCCAGGCGGGTCTGCCCGGCATGCGGACGGCTGCCTTCTTGCTGTGCCCTCGTGTGGTCTGTCCTCTGTCTATGCGTCTGTCTGTCTGTGCGCCCGTCTGTGACTCTGTCTGTGACGCTGTCTGTGACTCTCTCTGCATCCGTCTATCTGTGCCTCCGTCTGTCTGTGCCCCCATCTGTCTGTGTGTCTTTCTGTCTGTGCATCTGACTGTGCACACCTCTCTGTGTCCAACTTTCCTTTCCTTTCCAGCTACATTGGATTAAGGCTCATCCTGATGCCCTCCTTTCACCTTAACTGCCTCTGTAAGGGTTGCATCTTTAAATGCAGTCACAGTCTGAGGTGCCAGGGCTTAGGAGCTCAACACAGGAACTGGGGGAGGGTACAGTTCAGCAAGGACATCCAGCTCCCCAGGCTGCTCCCTGTTTGGGGCCCTCTGCTGCAAGAAACTCTTCAAACCTCATATTTCCCCCCTAGGAAGAATCGCCTGTACACTGGGTCCGCATTTCCTCCTTGGGAGCCTTGTGCCGAATTGCAGCCCAGAATGACATCACCCATTACAATTCACCGTCATAAATGAAAGTGAAACCCCTCGCCCATCCGTCCAGCCACCGCCCATGCTCCGGCAGTCCCGTACAGAGGACCGTCTAGGACCCCAGCCCTGTGCCCCAGCCCCGTGCCAGCCATTAGGAAGACAGCAAAGGTGAACAGGACAAACCACGAACCTGTTGGACCCCTGCGTCTTCACACAAAGAGAAACACTGGGGTTGGTGAGCTCTGGCTCCTTCCACCGTGAGGGCTCTGGAACACTCAACAGGGTCGTGGGAAAGACCCATGTCAGGGGAGCTGCACTCTGGTGGCAGAGAAGCCCAATGTCTCTGTTCTGCCTGCAGGGAGCTTGGACAGGGACGCCGTGGCTGGCCCCACAGCGATGTGTTGGTGGCAGAGTTGCAGGGACTCCCCGAGACAGCCCGGCGGAGACCCGGCTGTGTGGTCCAACTCGAACCTCTCATCTGAAGCCGTTCATCCCGCAGCAACCGAGTCCGAAGGTGCCATCACGGTCCACAGTGCAGGGCGAGGACACTTGCCTGCATCCACTTGGCCGCACGGCAGCGGGCGGGACTCAGCGGTCCCGTCCTGCCCCCCTGCCGCTCCACTGCCTGGGAAACACAGGTCCCATCTGCTGAGCAGGGGCGTGCGGGAGGCCAACCCTGGGGCCGTCTCCCAGAGGGCAGAGGGCTTTATCTTCCCAAATTAATTATGATGAAGGGGACGCTCTAACCCATGCCCTTTTGAGAATTCGAAAACTAAAATGCCTTGTTTTTATTAATTTAGTTGACTCTCCAATGAATGAACGATTACTTTCAATAAGCATTCATCAGGAACGCTGGTGTGGTGCAAATCTGTGCATCCCTGGGAAGCCGGGGCTCCCAATGCTGTGCTGACTCCCCAGCCCCTCCCCCCAGCCCACCCACACACAGTCTCCTTCTTCTGCACGTCTCTGTGGCCGCTTCCGGGCACTGACTCTCCTGAGACACTTTACCCTCGCTCGTATGCACTTCCGGTCCTCGCCCAGCCCCCAGCTCCTCCTGCATCCGTCCGCCAGGAGCTCCTGGAGCATCAAGTTTACAAACCCACACAGCACACCTCACACACAGATGGACAGCTAACAGGTGCTCGATACCCTTGTGCGATGGGAGATCCATTTCTATGCCTGAAGAGTCAAGTGCTTACCTGAAAAATTATTTATAGCAAGAGTCAAAGAGGAGGGAGCCTCTGCTGGATCCGATCTGTGAACTAAGAATGCGCAAGGGAATAGGATACAGAAAAGAAGAGGGAAGGATGAGAAGACGGAGACAGACAGAGAGCGGCAGAGAGACAGGGAGAAAGAGACAGAACGGAAGAGAGACAGAGGGTGAGGAGAGAGATTTGCTAGAGGTTACAGACAAGAAAAAAACACACTAAGTCGTGGAATCTTGATTTACAGCAAAATACAATTTTAAAAGATAAATGCAAAGGGAAAATAGAACTGTCTGCCTGTCGGGTTACACAAGAAAGAAATGAGCACTTCCCATTCCCATCAGAGTGGTAGCTGGCCTACCTTGCTTCTTTCTCAGGCCCTCCTGGAGCAGACCCCCTTTCATAACACACACACACACACGTGCACGCACACAATTCACACATACTTATACAGGAGCAGGGGACATACATGCACACGCATGCACAGGCACGCACATGTGCACACACATAGACATGCATGCACACATACATGGGCACTGTGCACACATGCTTACACGGGTGCACACGCACACATACACATGTGCACACACGTATTCACCCATATTTGTGCACACATGCATATGCACAGACATGCAGGGGCACAACACACAAGTGCATACACACATGCATGTGCATACACACATGCATAGAGGTGTGCATGTGCATGCACACACAAATTGCACAAATACATGCATGTGCACATGCACTGCATGCACACACGTGCGTGTGCACATGTACATACATGCCTACACGTGTGTTGCACACATGTACACAGGCCTGCACATGTGCATTGCATGCACACGCACATGCAAGACACACACATGCACACACATGCACGTGCAACGGTAGGATGCACACATGCATACACACCTGCATGCGCACACTCATACATATGCACACACATGTACACATGCACACACACGTACATGCATGCATGCACATGCACACACACACATGCATCCCACCCCCCGACCTTGGTGCCCTCCCTCCCACTGGTGCACCCCTTCTGGCCCTGACTCTATAGCGGGCGCAGGAGGAAGATTTATCATGGCTCAGGCTTGCTCCTGCCTCCCAGACACAAGCTCATCCCACACGAAGCTTCTTTATATGGGGTTGTTAGCTCTGCTCTGCTGACTTGGGAGGCTCCGTATTTTTAATCTTTATTATTTTTAATGCTATACTTCATCCCCGGGTTTCTGGCTCCAACCACATTCTGACCTCAGAATACCAACAGCAGTAAAGCCACTGCCATTTGTCACCCCCACGCTGATCGCCCGGGGTTCTTAAATTAAAAAGCGTGGGTGGGGACAGATCTCCGTGCTCTCTGTCTCAGTCCGGTGGACAGTCTATACATGCTGGGAGCACGGGCGCTCGCTGGCCTCTGACCACACGCTGTGCTAGTGGGTGGGTTCCTCGACTTTCACGAAAGGACGATCCCCGTCCCTGTGCTGGGATCTGCATGGCTGGGCAGGGTCAGACGTGTTTACAAGTGCTTGTTTGATAAAGGAGGGCAGGTATGGGGGGAAGTGGGACCTGAGCCCCTGAGCCCTTCCGCACAGCACCCCATGCACGGTGCAGCCCCAAGCCCCAGGACAGCTGCCAGAGAAGGCCTCCCTGCTTGGCCAGTGCCCCATGTCTCCTGCTGGTGCTCCCAGCTGGCCACAGGGACTTGGATAACCACTCCTCTGCTTCTGGCCGCGCTCCATTTCCCCTCGCCTCCAACTCCTCTGCGTCTGCAAGGGCGAGGACGCAGAATACCATGGGTCTTCAGAACATGCTGAGTTTGTGCGTCCTGTCTGTGGTGGGCCATGGGGGGCAGCCACGCCATAAAGACCCCCCCAGTGTCCCTACCGCACGTTCGTACATCATGGCTCCTCTGCGACCCTTCTGTGGTCCCTCCCACCGCTGAGACAGGTTGCCGAAGACAGGTTTTGCCCCATTCTGCAGAAGAGGAGGGGACCCAGAGGAGGTTCTGTGGCTCACCTGTCATTAGGCGGAACGAGGGTTCCCTGCTGATGTACCCCTAAGTCTCAGCTCTGTGCTCCTCAGCAACCCACACCCCCAAACCTCGCGGCCCGCGGTTACCCATGAGATGGATTTTCTCCTCAGTAACTTAAACTATGGTGTGTGCTGCGATGCAAAGGACGATCTAAATTGTGCATCCCCCGCCCCATTCCTGCAGCCTTTGTGAGAGAAGAGCGTCCGCCGCTGGTCTGGGCACGTGGGGCAGGAGCAGCGGGGCCCGCCTGTCTGGACAGGCTTCCCGAATCCAGGCAGGAATCCTTTCCTTGGCCCAAACCTTCCTTATCTGCTCCACTGATCAAAATAATTCGTTTATCGCTTAGAATTAAGATTTAAGAGCAGAAGCTCCTTGGAAAGTGACCTTCTTGGGAGCAGTCTCCATCCGTCAGAGAGCAGGTGGTCGTGCTAGTGTCCGGAGACCTGGTGGGATTCCGCAGGGGTCGGAGAGATTTCTGCGTCGCAACCAGAAATGAAACACGTCCTCCTGAATATTACTCTGGACGTTGTGCTTTGGCTTTCCGGCTTCAGTTGGTAACTGCAGATGGTCCCTCTGTTTAATGACTTCTGCATAATGACATGTCAACCGTTTTGTCCCTCTGGACAGGATCGATGAGGGATCTCCACACTGGGTACGTCCAGAAGGCGACAGGGTGCCGCGGCTTCACTGTCTGAGGAAGGACGGGAAATCCCGTCGGAGAACAGGGCTCGGCAGCCGGATCGCAAGTCCTCATGTCCGAGCCACTGCGAGAGCCCATCCAGACGGCCTCCAGCGAACTCTACCAGACATCCTGGGAGAATTAACGCGAACCCTTCTCAAAATTTCCAAAGACTGGAAGACTCATGGGACGTGGCCAGCATCACTCTGATACCAAAACCAGACAAGGACACTGAAAGGGAAGAAAATCTCAGGCCACCAGCCCTGATGAGCGTACACGCAAAAATCCACAACAAAACACCGGCAAACTGAACTCAGCAGCATTAAAAAGTTCATATGCCACCGTCACGGATTTCTTTCAGGGACCCACAAATCGGTCCGCGTGATCACCACAGTAAGACACTGAAGGCTAAAAATCAGGTGGCAGGAAATCAAGCGTGTGAAAAAAATCTAACTGTACAGTTTTGGACTCCCAATTCCCTTAGGAGTTTGTTAACATCAGTTTTGTGTTTAATTTTTGTAGGTCAGCACTATAAACAGGTAAAGTAAGAAGAAAGTGACGATTTTTAATACAGAAGACAGTGGCCCAGGATTCAGTCACCAGAAGGACGTTGTGTGCCATGCACACTGTGAGACAGTCGCAGCGTCTGGCGGCCGTGTCACCCGAGATGCGTTCTCTGCCGCGACCCCAACAGTGCTCCCCGGTCGGCCTCTGGAAGGTCACTGAGGACTTCTTATGACTGAGCCAGAAGGCCTTGCTCTGGGGTCTCATTTCCCTTGATGTCTCTCCTGTATCACACTGGACCTCGCCCCCTCCTGGGAAATCAGTTTTTTTCTGCTTCCAGGGAATTCTGGGGCCCTCATTTTCCTCCGGTATTTTAGTGGTTTCTCCGTTGGTAGCTCGTCTGTACTGGCCGCCTCTCTTCCGAGGGCGGGCGCAGACACGGGCCGCACAGGGCTGCCTGCTCCTGGTCCGCGCTCGTCTGGAACCTCAGGAACCATATCCCAAAGGCGGTCAAGGGAAGAAAGCGGCCGCTTCCCCGTGACACACACACAGAGTGATTTCTCAGCGTCTCCCCACCTTCGTGTCATTGACTCTCCCACATTGTCCTGTGAACGAGCATTAATCTGATGCTCGTTCACAGGAGCTGGGGTCAGGCCGTCTTCTGACCTGCTCGGGGCTGGGGAGGGAGCTCTTCCAAGTTAGCCGGCCGCTGGGAGAGCTCGGGGCCGAGCTCCTGGAGGGAAGGGCCATCCTTCTGGGCCCGGGGGCTCCGTGCGGGACGCCCGTGGAAGCTTGTCCTGTCTCCTCCCGTGTTGGGGTGTGTCCATTCGGGCTTTGAGCCCCAGGAGGGGCACCGCACTGAGCGATCATCTGAGGCCAGAGGGCTGGCGGGAGCGGGGCCCTCCGTGCGCGCAGAGTGAGCGGGAGGAGGGGAGCCCGGGCCGTGGCGCCAGAGCCCCGGGTTTCAAGTGCTGTGTCTCTGGCAGCACTTCTCCTCTAAGGGAGGAGACTGTATTTTATTTTACTCTATTTGGACGGCCACCCTTCTCTAGATTTGTCTTTCCTGAACCAGAATTGAAAGAAGAAGAAGAAGAAGGATTAAAGGGACAAATTTGAAGCGGCTGCAGCTGGACCCCGGGGCGCCGTTCACAGGGGAAAGTAGGTGCCCGTGGCCTCCATTCCACGGGTGAGAAATAATGCTGGGCCAAGACCACGGGCCCCGGAGCTGAGAGCTCACAGGCATCCTGCGATCCCGGAGTGGGACAGGGCCCACGTGGGGAGGACCCTCTAAGAACGGGAATATCGGCCCCGCTGGCCTGCCGCATGGCCGTCTCCCCCTGAACACGTCCTTGGGTAGGATAAGGCCCAAACTCAGCTCCCTGCGGACGACATCACGCAGCATCTTGCCTGCTGTCAGCTGTCCTCACCCACCCGACAGCCAGCGAGGGCGAGGTCCGCCGAAGGAAGGCGAAGCTCCGCGCTCTGTCCCCGCCGTGGCCGTGACGGGTGGTCCGGGGAGAGGTGTGCGGACCGCCCAGCAGTGCGTCAGGAAACCGAACACGCCCGTGGGGACAAGTGTCTCTGTTTGGTTGAGGTCGCCCTGCCTGCTGGCGCGCGTAGGGCCTCCCTTCTATGAACTAGGGCGACGAGGGACGGCAAGCGCTCTGCCCCGTGTCAGCCTCCTTCACTTGTAGGACATGTTTTATTTACTCCATTTAGTCCTGAAGTTCAGGAGCCACTGGCCTAGGACGCCACCAGTGCTGCATAAGATGTCACTGACTGGGGGTGCCCGGCCCGCTTGCGGGCAGGGGTGACGGAGAGGACCCTCCCGGGAGGACATCAGTGGCAGAGCACGGCAGTCCCGCGCTTGGCGGAGACGAGTCTGTCCCGCACCCAGACTCCGTGAGCACCGTTCCTGAAGAGAGCTCCTTTCTCCACCAGCATCTCGCAAGTGCACGTCCCCGCCATGCTGTCGCTGAAGACGGGCCCCGGGGGAGGTGGAGCGGTGCGAGCCAGCCTCTGCCCCAGGACGCTAATGAGACCAGCTGCACAGCGTCTTGAATTCTCTCCCAAAAGAAACGCTGCCCATTGTCTGGCGGCTTGCAGACAAGGTCACAGGGCTCCATCCCAGACCGCCCAGGCCCAGAAGAGGAAGGGGTCGCTGCCACAGTCTACATCGGGCCCTCTGGCTCACCCAGTACGTCAGGGCGGACGTCACAAAAATGCCCAGCTCCGTGCCCTGCCGCAGTGATGCCTCCTTCCCCGGACACCTGGCCCAGAGCCCTTCTCCCCTGCTGGGGCACAGGCAGCCACCCCACGGGAGCCCCTTCCAGCCCGGAATGTGGGGTGTGCGCTGTGTGTATATGCGAACGCACGTCCGTGTGTGTGCACACGTGCACACTGCGGTCGTAGAGAAGCTTGGGGAGGAAGGCGTCGCCGGCCCCTCCGCACGGGTGTGTCCTTCAAGTCACACTCAGCCAGGCCCCGGCGGCAGCATCCTGCAGCCTGGCACGGATGCAGATAGTCACATTGCGGCCACAGCTGGTGGGGAACAGAGCTGCTGGCCTACTGGTGGGGCTGGCTGCCCATCCCTGTCTCAGGAAGGCTTGGCTCTCTCCTCTGGCTGTCGATCCAGCCCGGGAGAGACCTGAATGTCTTAGGAGCTGACTAACCACCTAATTCACTTTGCATATGCTCTTTTTGGCTGGCATGGCCACCAACTGGTCCCAGGGTTGACCTGGTTAGAAGCAGAGGTCGGATGCTCCAAGGTCATTCACGCACATGCACGGTTCTTGTTGCTCAGTCCGGTTTGACTATCAGTTTCGAGAACAACAACGTTTGTTAAGCTCTGTACACTCTGACCCCCGGTATTGCCAGCGAGGTAGGTTTTCAGGTTGACTCTTCATTTTGAAGTCTTTCTCTTTACACTAAGTTTGTCATCTACTAACAATAGACTCTTGGTAAATTAAAATAACTGGCTCAGTGACACCTGTTCTAGGGCTCAGGTAATTTTGTTTTTTTTTTTAAAATACCAGGTTGGAAACAAGGCGCTAATTTCCTCCAGGTTATTTTATCAGTAAGAAGACAACAGACAGCTTTTAAAATGTGATCAAAGAACATTTAATATCAGGTAGTGGATAGAAATCCAAGTTCCATCACTTAAGCAGAAAGAAATATAATGGTTTACATAACTGGAAAGATGAGTGATCCTCCTTCAGGTATGGCTGGAGTCAGGAGTCCTTACGACACGTACAGCTTGCTCGCCATTCTGATTCTACTGGCCTCTGATGATGTTGTGATTTGGACTTAATTCTCCTCTGCTACAACTACAGTCAGTCCACATGGTGGAAAAATAAAGGCCAGATTTCCTACAGCTTATGACTACGAAGTAAGAAAAAGCCAACTCTCACCTCTTAGGGTGGGAAGTTGCAAGGAAATGCTGGTCCCATTGGGGTCCCATGAACACTCTGAGTCCCTGATCTGCCTGGGGCGTGGCCCAGACTGGTCCACTGCAGCCTCTCAAGCTGAGGAGGTGTGCATGGATGATTCACAACCTCACTGGGATCGTGCGGCGTGGGTTGTAGGTGGGCTTTCTCTTTGCCTCCCTCCTGCCACACCCTAGACACACAAAACGGCACGCAGGCATTGCGGCTCAACAATTTGATGAAACTAAAACAAAGAAATGATTGCGTCTGTTTTAACCTCCCAGAGCACGGAGGCTGACACATGGGCAATGTCTGTTGTTGCGCAGAATGTGTGGAGAGGCTGGTGGTGTAGACACACACTGGGCCCCACTTCTGGAGATCAAATATCTATCAGTTCTTTAAACAAATATATCCTTTAACTCAGAAATTCCACTTCTCAGAACTTATTATTCTCACATGGACGCTCACGAGTGTGGAAAAAACACAGGCGCGGTAGTATTGGGAAGTTTTAAAACAAAGAGAAAGATGTAAATAGCCATCGACGGATGTCATGGAAAGTTACTTGTAGTCACACATACAATGAAGTCATGACAAGAACACGTTGATTCTTCTGTTACTGATCCGGAAGTATTCACGAGACGTATCATAGGTGATCATGTTGTTTGCCGATATGCAAGAAACCATCCAACGTGGCTTTTGTAACTCCCAGAAACCTTTGTGTGTCTATGAGAGAGAGACGCGGAGAGAGAAAGAACGAGGAGGGCTGAGAGGCGTGGCTGCGCGGCTGTCCTTTACTGAACTCAGCTCCCCGAGTGGAGAGCTCTGGATTGCGTCCTACTCCTCACTAGGAGGGGGACTACGAGTGCACCCCTCTGTGGTCTCGGGGGGATGACATGCTGGCAGGTGTCCAGCTGCTCTACGAGGGCGAACATCTGTGAGCTTTGGGATGCTCCCGCCGAGAATGGGGACCATTCAACACTCACGCTAGAAGTACACGAGAACACTGGTCCTCTCCCTCCTCGGAACGCCGGTCATTATCCCTGAGAGCAAAAGCCGTTAATGCCATGGATCTCGCCTTCTCAAGCACTTGAGTCTCACATTAGTGCTGCTTGTCTATGGCGGCAGGACTCTCCCCTTCTAGAACAATCTGAACTGCTTTATCGAGGGATAATTGACACAGAATGAACTGCACACACAGGTACAATTTGATCAAATTTAACATATTGTATACCGGCAAGACCATTACCACAATCAGGAGAGTGAACGTGTTCAGAACGCCCCCTACCCCCATCCCCCATCCCCCACTCCTCTGTCTTCTGCCGGCTTCGGTGAATTTGCATCTTTGAAGTTGTATATAAATGGAATCTTCCCGGCTGACTTCCCTCCCTCGGCGTGATTATTTACAGACATGCCCAAGCTGTGTGCACCGACAGCTCACGCTTCCCCGTCGCCGGGCGGCCCTCTGCTCCGTGGGCACGTACGTGTCAGGGTCCGAGCGCGATTGCTAGTCGGAGTATCCCGGGTCTTGGCTGCACAGGAGAAGTTGCTGTGCGCACTCACATGGGGGTTTCAGCATGCTGCCTCTTGATGCCTGGGGAGAATGCTGGGATGCGAACACCGGCGGGTGCACGAGGTAGGTGTGGGCCTGACTTCTCAGGAAACTGACAGACCACCGTTTCCTAACGTGGTCCCACCATCGCATGCCCCCCAGCGGTGCCCGAGGGTTCCGGGCCCCCACACCCTCCCCAGCATTCTGCGGGATCAGTTTCATCCCGCACGTTCTGATAGGTTTAGGCTGCGGGAAGTCCGTTTTTAACTGGCATTCATGGTTCCGGGAACGCAGATTACCCGTGGAAGTACAGTGTCTCAAACACTCTCACGAAGTCATCCGGATATCTGCTGTGTTCTCCTTTATCACAGAGTTTGGCAGTCCTGTTGGAATAAGCCGTCAGGTTTGTAGGATACTTGCTTTCCACAAGTTTCTTTGTTCACCTTATTTTCGATAATGCTTTAAATACGGGGCTGTATCTCCCTATGTTTTTCTTTGAGTGGAATTCTGTTCCAACAAAATTGATAAGAAATAAAATATCGCAATATTTACGTTTCAACTTTATTACAATGTACAAAATTTATATTTAAACTTCGTTAAAATAGATGCCATTATGTTTGCAAAGATGATGCTGAATTTCTTATTCCAGGGGATTTGCGAGGGATCGCATGCATGTTTGGGGAGAATGTTGCACGGTTCAGTTTGGAGGTATTTGGAAATGCAGTATTTATTTCTGTCGCCCCTGTTACTAGGTGTGTGTGCATACACGCGTGCGCGCAGTTTGATAGAAAGCCTGGCGCCCTCCACAGCGTAGGGGAGCAGAGATGTGGGCTTCCCCGGGATGCTGGGCAAGAATGCACGGGGGTCACGAGGCAGGTCCCCATGTGCCCATTTGTGAAGCCTGTGTCTACACAGCCTGGCGCTCGGCATCCTCTCTGCCCGGCTGGGCAGCCTGGGAGTGAGACCAGCACATGCACCCGAAAGTAGCTTGGGGTGGCTGGGCCCGTCTCGCTGAATCATCACCCAAAGGGAGCACACGGCACTGGCGTTGGAAGAGCCCAGCCCCGGGCCGGGCCGGCAGCTCAGGGAAGGTGGACTCCGCGGCCCTCCCCTTCTCACTCTGCGAAGCAGTAAGATCTCATGGTCTTTCCTTTCTCCAAAGCGCACCTTTCCCTAGACGGTATCTTCCACGAACTCTTAGAAATCACAGGGTATCAGGGGCTCCGTCTGAGGCCGTGACTTCCAGTGCCCATGTTTAGTGAAGACTTCACCTGGACTCCGTCGGAGTAGAGAAAGTCAGACTTCAATCACATTTCACCTTTTTTTGACTCTAGTCTTCATTCCTGGAACCTTCCACAGACCTTGGGAGCTGTTCTGCCCGGGGAGCTCCTCCCACCTGAGCCCACCTGTCCTTCACCCCACGGGACTCTCCTCACTTACTTGGAAAACTATCCGCTTCGCCCCGCACCCTCCCAAGAGAACAGCCCCTGTTCTCGCGTTTCCTAGAAGCCGCTCCCGGCGCGGGGTGTGGGGGCCTCTCCCTGCCGTCCCGGCCCCAGGCCAGCGCGTGCTGGGCTCCGCAGTGCGGTGCCCGGGCCGCGCGGGGAGCCGGAGAGCAGACGCCCATCGGAGCAGCCCGGCGTGTCCACAGCCCCCACGGCAGACTGCTGATTCCGAGGGGGTCGCGCAGGCCTCTCTTCCCTCCCAGATTTAAGGTTCAAAGGCAAGGTCACCACGTATCCTCTGGTCAGCAAGGAGCAGCACCCCAGCACCGCTGGCTGACCCTGGCTCTCTGCCAGCCACTCCCGCCCGCCCGCATTCATTCCCCAGCCACCCTGACCAGCACCCCGGCCCCCCGCCTCCCTCCCGAACACAAGCATCGTGTCACGTCTCCTTCCTCATGTGACTCCTAATCGTAGGAGACCCCCCAGAAGCAACGGGGTCTCAGAGCCTGCCTTGGTCTTCCGGAACCTAGCTGACACTTCTCTTTCAGCTGAAGCCTTTCCCTTCTGGCATATTCGCAAAAGGCCCCCGTGAGACCTTCCTCCCGTTTCCTTCGGCTGAACTGCTCGCCGTTTGCACACTGGTGAAGGTCCTGCGGAAGCTTCGGGCCGGGGAAGGGAGGGGCGGCGGCTGCAGAGCAGGCGGGAGGCAGGGGCATGGCCCCCTGTGGGTCCTCCTCTCCCAGCCCCTCCCAGCAGCTGCAGCGGGCCTGGACGCTCTCCGTCGTGTCCGCTGACCCAGTGCGAGGGCTCCGCTCGAACACCAGCCGCGTCACCGCTAAGGGCTTAGGTGGCCCCGAGCACCCGCTTTGGGAGAGGCTGGGGCAGAGCTGCAGCGGGGTCTTCAATAACGGCAGAAGCAGGGGCTGCAGGTCGTCTCGCGGGCGACACGGCTGCCGCTCGGGGCTGGGAGCCGACTTCCGGAAGCGCCCTCGGCCGGGAGTGGAGGTGTCCAGGCTCCGCCGCGCACTCCCTCTCCAGAACACCCAGCTTCGCTCGCGCCGCAGGTGTCCGCAAAGCTGAAGAGGAGACAGGCTCCGCGTAGAACCGAGTCTACTCACTTGCTTCCTGTCGGGCAGGACCAGACCCGTGCTTCCCGAGGTGTCGCCGTGGAGCACCCTCCTCCAAACGCCCAGGGTGTGTGTTGAAGACGCGGCCCTGGTCCCTGGCGTCCTACGCCGGCGTCTCCGCAGATGGGGCTGGAAACTGCACTTCGACAAGCACTCCCGTGACCGTCATCAGACCGAGATTCGAGGCTCCTCACGCACACATCCTCAGGGAGAGGTGCTGATATTTTCCAATTACCGAAGCTGGATCTTGGGCCCCTGGTCCCCGGATCCCTGACCCGATGTAACTGCGGTACAGAACAGTGACGAGAGACCCAGGGAAGGCAGCTGACCTCTGGCAGGAAGAGAGCGCGGTCCACAAAGAGGGGCTGAGGGTAGGGGGAGAGGTGCGGCAGGCTTCGCGGGGGGCCTCTGGCTGGTCTCCCCCACGGCCCCATCCGGCAGGGGCTCCCGTGGAAGACATGCTGGTCTCAGCGGTGCCGGGAGTCCCAGGCCCCATACGCACGGGGCGACCCAGGAACCCTGGTGTTGGAACAAGGGTCATTCGAGAGTCCAACGGGCACTGGTGACGGTTACATGGACCACAAGGCGTTTCTGGGGGTCCCCGGGAAGCTAGGACACACGGTCTGTTCCATCACAGACCTTGATTTGAAAATGCAGACGTGTTCCAACACGACGAATACAGTAGGCGACAACCTGAGCACAACACACACGTCACGCTCACTCACGCGTGATTTCATCCACAAGAAACACCAGGTGACCTGAGCGGATGCAGGGGGAGGCACCGCCACAGGCTCCCCCGCACCCAGGCTCCCCCGGCCGGCTCCCGGGGACCAGGAGCCGCCCAGCCTTCGGTGTCACAGATCTGCCGCCTCATTTCATGCAGAATTCCTCCACCGAGAGCCCGCCAGTGCGGCCCTCCAGACAGCCACGGCCGAGAGCGCACTGCGGGCTTCTTCCCCGTGCGGCATTCGCGGTGGGCGCCGCGGGCGCGTAGGTGCAAAGCTGTGCTGCTGTCCTTCCCGGGAGCCTAGGCTGAGGTTTCTGGCTGTTGTGTCTCTACTGCTGGCAGTCCTGGGGTCTCTCTGCTCAGTGTCGCTCACCGTGCTGATTTCCGGGAACGTGCGCATCGTACTCTACAAAACTCTCCCCCACACAGAGCCCCCGGCCCCTCCCCCTTCCCCGAAGTCCCGGTACAGACGACGACGGGAAAGCAGGCTGCGTGTAAGCAGGGCACCGAGTCTGCAAAACCTTCACCTCGAGAACCCAGACCTTCCTCGGGGGCTTGATGACCCCGTGAAAGATGACAAGCCTGGTGATTTATGTTCCGCTGCTTTCCAGAGGACGCTCCTGGTGAGAACAATCTAGGCCGTGTGGAGGGCAGGGACAGGCGGACAGCAGGTCTGATGTCAGCATACATCAGGCTCAGGTCAGCCTGGGGGGGGTGCCCCCCCCAGGCCTCCTGCAAACGTCGTGCCAGGCTCGGCTCAGCAAGGAGGCTGGGGCACAGGTCCGTCCTGCGCAGGGGCTGTGCGTCTCCAATGGACGCAGGGCAGTTGTCAAGCCCTCGAGAACTCGGATCCAGCGGCTGCCAAAGGGTGGCCCCGTTGCGTGCACAGGGAGGCACACAGCCACGCCCTGAGGCCGCCGGGTCTGCTGTGAGGGGGACTTTTGAGTCATCACCATCATGGTGTGGTTAGGGTGCCCCAGGAGTGCTAACAGGAGGGGATCACACACACCCTGAAGCTGGAAGATGGGAACACACAGCTCGGCTCTCCCACCTGCACTCAGGCCCCCTCTCTCTTTCCTGCCCACCAGCCGGCCTCCCAAGCCTCTTCCTGTCCATCTGTCCGTCTCTCATCAGCTCAGATGTATAAGATCCTTTATAACATTCCCTAGAAAAATGTCACTCCATTTACCTACTGGAATTCCCAAGGAATTTCTGATGAATCCCTTAGTGGGTATTCCCTGTGCCAACTGGAAGAAAAGAGGAGAAGGAGAAGAGGCGGAAAAACAAGAACAGGAAGAGAAGAGACCCCAGGGTGTGGGGGCATCATGCTGGTCCCCACCGCCAGGAGGCCCTTCCTAATACGGCCTCTTTCCAAGTTAGGGGAGACCGTTGAAGAGTGACGACGACCCGCAAACTGCAGGTGAGGAGATGTAGCCCCTGAAATGCAAATGCTGCGTTTGTGTAAGATCAGGAAGTCTGAGTGGGGGGTATGATGGGCTCCAGAGCCTTCCCCTGGCTCTTCCGTTGGCCTGTGATCCGCCGCGGGGAAGGAGGGCGTGGGACCCTAGCAGCGGCAGACTCCTGACTCTACAAAGTGTTGCTTGGAGATGTGGCAACTCGGCCTTGGCACACATTTCATAGGCTGCGTCCCACGGCGGCATCGGTGCCGGAGACAGCCTACAGCACGGGGTCAGGAAGCCCATCTTCCTGGACCCGCCCCCTGCGGCTGCGGCGGGATGCCGGCCACCTGAGTGCCCCTGCGAGCGTTCCCGGCGCCACGGACAGCCACCCCAGCAGTCAGAAGCAATCTCGCGGAGAGCAGTGGCTCTCTTGGAAGCCCATTCCATGGTTTAGATTTAGGTCTCGTTGTGGACAGGAAAGACGGCCAGGCAGAGACAGTGCGGGCTCCAGGAAACCTGGCCCCACATACGTCTCTCTCCCCGAGCTGGCCCCTCCTGGCTGACAGGCTCCCGTTGTAAATGGATGCCTTCGCGTCAGGGGACCACGTAGCGCAAATACCCCTCCGCTGTCACCACCGGTAACAAACTAGTTCGGCCAGAGGTAATCTGAGATCTCTTACGGGAGAAGCAGGTGCTGACATGTGGCATGTGGCTATGGAGGGGGGACACCAGGGAGGGGAAGACCTTTAAGGTGACGTGGGGCTGGGGGCAGGCTGATGGCACTGTGGGGAGACTAGAGTTTTGCATCTGGGTGGGGACAGAGGGCTGAGACAAGAGAAAGGCTGTAAGAAATGCTCAGAAAAGTGATGCCTTCAGATCATCTCATAGTTGTCAGGTCCAAAGAGAAGGAGAAGGAGGTGGGCAGCAGAGACAGTTAGCAGTCCTCTCAGTCTGTCACCACGTCGTGACGCATCAGGAACCCTGCGGGACCGGGGTTTGCTTTGGGTGGGAACACAGTTAGGGGACCTGAGTTCCCGCTGGACTTCAGGTCCCACAGAGCTCCTGACTCAGGGCCCAGAGAGCTTGTGCCAGAGCCATTCACCTGAGACGGCGTCTCTCCTTCTCGTCGTCACGGAGTGATGTGTTGACCATTTCCATCCTGTTTGATAGAAAATTTGGCATTTTAACGGGTAAACAAAGCCCAGGTTTTCCCCCTAGAAGGGTCCTGGCGCAGGACAGGGGGCGTGGGTGGCGACCTCCAGACATGGGGACATGAAGTCTCCTGGGGGGCTGCTCGGCCATGGCACCTGCTTCAGGGGCCCAGAGAGTGGGGGAGAAGGTCAGCAGCCACAGGTCCTGGCTCACAGGTCCTTAGTCCACGCCCAGTCCCCTGCACAAACCGTGCCACGCGGACATGGAAGATGGAGATCTTTCAACCGTGGGGCAATGAGGTAGCTGAAATGTTGGGGTTCTTTTGGCTATGGGAAGGCAACGTGCATTCTCTGCTAAGATGAAACTTCCCCTGACCCTGGAGACCGGAGGTAGGGCATCCGAGGTGGCACATGGTCACCAGGCTTCGTGGTCAAGTCCTGCTGGTAGCCAAGGTGCCTGTGGAATATTCGTCTCCATATATCAAGAACCAGACACTGACCCACACGGTACCGACGAGCTGATGTGCTGAAGACTAGTGCTATGTGACTCCGAGGCGACGTTTGTAACAAGAGGAGGCATCACGTAGCCCTGGGAGGGCATCTGCTGTCAGAAAAGCGTCTTTGAATTCTAGCTCTGGCTTCCAGTGGCCGAGCGACCCTGCGAAGGTCGTCATCTGTTTAGAAGTAAGCCTCGGCATCCTTGGCTGTGAAACGGGAACAACAAAATGAAACCCTGAAACCCTGTCCCCTCCATGTAGACCGTCCCGCAGGGCCCCGGGGGTCCCAGGGGAACGTGCACACCAGCCAGGCACCCGTGCCGGCCACGTCCCTCCCACCGCCCGGCCCCACTCCTCCAGGTTTATCCCCTTCCACGGGCTTCCCGGCCACGCTGCCCTCAGGGACCTCATCCCGTCCTCACAGCTCCGAGCACATGTCCACACGGCCCCTCTGCCACATGGTCTCTGTCTCCCCTGGACTCTGAGCTCTGTGGGGCAGAGAGAGGGCCAGACCCTTTTGTCGATTCGTTTCCTCACGTCCAGTCCCAGAGCACCTGCTGGAACGCAGCTCGCGACTGAGGGTCAGTAGCACCTTCTCCAACGCCCACTAACCGCGGGCGGCGGCCGCGCCCTCGCTTCCGGGACCACATTTCAAGTTTGGTTCTTTCCATCCTTCCCCACACTTCGCTCATCCCCAGAAGCGGACTGAAAAGCCGCTGAATTCTTCCGGCACATCTTGCTTGCCGGGGATGGTCTTTCCTTCCCCCCCGGCCCCTTGCACTCTAGGGGTCCGCTTCTAAGGGACGGAGGACCCCTGGTCCCCCAGAGCCCAGTCCACCGAGACCTCGACGGAGGGCCCTCGTCTTCCCAAATCCCCAGACGGTGACCTAGAGCTTCAGAGGCTCGAGAAGGCCCCTGGGCACCTCAAATGAAGGTTCAAGTCCAGAAGGCGACCCCTCCGTAGTGGCCACCTCCCCAAGACACCGTGTTGAGCAGGACCTCCTGTCCCACGCGGGCCCCTCCAGGCCATGGTCAGGCGCCTGCCCTGCCCTGTCGTCCTCCATGCGCTGGCCGAGGCAGCTCCTGGATCTGAACAAGCTTGGAGGCGGGTGTTGGGGAGGGCTCCGCCGCCAGCTAATGTCGGGACGAGGCTCTCGGGCGCGTCCTTCCCTCGCTCCTTCTTGCCTTTCGAGCCCCCCTAAAGGCTTAGAGCCCAGACACACGCCCTTCACAGCGCACACAAGCACTAGTAACACACTGGGTGGGACCCGGGTCTGAAGTCTACTTGATGGTTGTCTCTGGGTCCCAGAAGCATGGACACTTCTGTGTCCTGCCGTCCGAACACAAGACCGGGGACACCTCTTGTCAGAAGAAACATTTCCATGTCTCCAAGGCAACTCAACATTCTCCCGCCTGCGGAAGAAAGCGCCCACAGGGAGATCTCACTGGAGCTTCCGCAGCTTCCCCCGCGGAGCGCCGGGAGCCCCAAGGCATTCCCCAGCAGCCGGGAGGGGTGGGGCGGAGGGCACCGGTGGGCACGGCTGAGGGCCCGAACCCGGCTGGGTTTGCTCCGGATGCATCTGAGGTGACGCCAGCAAGTGGAGGCCTCTCCTGACTTGGAAGTGGGTTGGGGTGACAGCTGGGCAGGGCCAGGCTCAGGCGGCCCAGGACGCGTTTCCTGCCTCTGCCCCCCGGGGAGGCTTCTGGGACCCATGCCTCCTGCATTGATCTATACAACGAGGGTCGTTCTAGCCTCTCTTTCTTGGGTTAAATGAGGGAAGTGCTTGCTCGGCCCCAGTAAGGATCAGCACCCTGTGAGGGTCCACGGAGGACACTGGGGTGCCTCCGCTGTTTCTGGCATTGGTGCTGCTCTGAACAACCTTGAACTGCCATGAGGCTGGGCCTGGGCTTCTGCGTAAGGTTGCACAGGCTGGGCACTGCACAACTCCAGATACAGTAACACAGGTGTACAGGACAGCCAGGCTGGGATTCTGGTCCCCATGAATCATCTGCTGCGAGGGAGGACGTGCCTGGCCTCAAGACCTGAGGCCTTAGGAAGAGCACTTGGGAACTGGGGTATGGGGCTGGACATTGGACGCCGGGGTCAGAGGCTCCCCTGCCGATGATGAGAACAGCCAGAGGGGTGTGCCTGGGGCCACAGAGGGGAGTCAGGGTAGTGGGGGCTGACGTGGAGCCCCCCAGAAGGCTTCTCTGCTTTGCCTTGGGCGGGCCTGGTTGTAGAAGACAGAGCACAGTAAGCCCGGGCCATCACAGAAGCCCCTTTTCTGGGCTGCTCCATAGGGGGCCTGGGCTCCTAGCCCTGGGAGGCCACACCCGGCCTTTGGCTGTAGCCGGGCCCCCAGGACCCCTCCAGGTGGCACATGGGCGCCGCGGCCTGGGGACAGCTGCCCCGGCTTCCTACCCCTGCGTCTGGAGGTGGCTCTGCCTCCCATTGGCTTTCGCTGCCGTCAGCTGCAGCGGCGGCCCTCACCAGAGCAGGGGCTGGTTTTCTCTCCAGCAGAAGAACACCGTGGCACCCATAGCAAATTACAGTTAAGTGCAAAGCCGTTTCCGGGTCAGTTAAGCACAGCGGGTCACTAGCTTTCCGCTGCTCTCAGCGCGGGAGGCAGACCTCAGCTGGCGTGCGCCGGGCCGGGCGAATCGCTCAGTGAGGGTGACACGCCAGGCTCTGGGAGTTTGTGTTTGCAGAGCACTGTATGAGGTAGTCCGGGGAGCAGACGGCAGCACGGGCCGTGCGGGGCGTCTCCACAGACACAGCTGAAGCAGGACAGAGAGCAAACCCCGGGCTTCTGCTGAGCTGACGTGGGTTGGTGGGTTACCTGCTCTCACACTCAAATATGCCCAGGACCCTCCTGGGGATGGCGTTAAAACGCAAATTCTGACCCAGTGGAGGAAGAATGAGGCCCGAGACCCGCACCTCTAAGCACCTCTTAGACGAGGACGCCGCGAGCCCTGAGGACGACTACAGGCCCCAGCGTCCCGGGCACAGGGGGCAGAGAGCGGGAACCGGCCCTGCTTCTGTAAAGACCGGCAAGAGAAAACAAAGGAAACCCTGCAACAGGACCCACATGCCCAGATCGCAGTCCGGCCCCACGGAAAGAGCCCCCGGCCCCTTGGCCGGTGCTGAAGTTTGCCGCGGGGACCACGTGGAGGGCTGCAGACGCTCCGGGGCTGCTCGAAGGCGTCTTGTCCCTTGTTACACAAACAAAGGAATCGTCAGCTTGGGCAGGACACTCACGCCAGCTCCGTCCCGGTGCCCCTGCCCGCGTGTCCTGGCTCTCTAGGCCCCCACCCCCGACAGGCGTTTCTTCCCGGACACCCCCTATGGGACCGTATACTCTGCGAGGGAGGCTCGTGCGTGTTCTCGGTATGTCACGCACTAAGCGTGACCCAAACTGGTGAGTGACGGTCCCTCCAGGGGCTGCTGCGGTGTTCACATGCACTCAGGCTTTGCTGTTTGTATGTGTAACACAACACACTTACATGTGAATGCTAACTGCTCACGCGTGTGTTTGTAGCATGCACGTGCGTGCCGTCTGTATTCTGTGTGTGACGCACGCGTTGCTGTATTGTACACACACAAAGGGGAGCATGCATGCGACCGTGTCCTCTGTGTTAGAGGAAATGGCTCCCCAGGACAACGGGAGTTAGTCTTGCACGGTTCTGGGGCCACGAGTCCAATGTCACCAGGAGCATGCTTTCTCCCAAGGCTCAGAGGAAAAACCTCCTGTTACCAACTGCACGTGTCCGTCCCAATTCGCTTGTTGAAGCTCTAACCCCAACACGACCGTATTTGGAGAAGGGCCTCTCCGGGGATGATTAGGGTTAAATGTGGTCCCGAGGGTGGCCCTAAGGCAACAGGACTGGTGTCCACATGGGAAGAGGAGGTCAGAGCACGGACCCATGCGGAAGTGCGACCCTGTGAGGTGCCCTCGAGAGAGGCCTCCGGAGATTCCGGTCTTGCTGACACCCTGACCTCAACCTCAGCCCCCAGAAACTCGAGAGATGAATTTCTGTGGTTCGAGCCTCGGGGTCTGTGCTGCTCCTAGGACAGCCCTTCCTCGAACCCTGCGGTCGCTCCGTGGCCCGTGGTGGTGTCCCTCCGCTCTCTGCTGGGTCTCCGCACGGCTGTCTCCTCTTCTGCTCCTTGCAAGGATGCGTGGACACGCACCGAGGGGTTGAGGGCCCACTTGGGTAATGTGGGAGGACCTCGTTTGGGAGCCTCAACTGAATTCACCTGCAAAGACCCTTTTCCCGAATCAGCCCACAGTCACCGGCTCTGGGAGTCAGGACACAGGCACACCCCCACCCAGGCGCCACCGGCTCGTGCACCAGATGCACTCCTATTTGCTTCGGGATGTTTGTGGGGAGCCTTCCTCCGCGACCACTGAGTGCCGGGGCGACCCCTCGGTGTCCAGCAACTCCCCCTTCCCGGGGCCGCACGTCTTCCCCGTCAGCGGGGGCCATACACATCCACTCCGTGAGGCGCGGGAAGCCTTGTCCTGGTCTGAACCTGCACGGCTGGCTGCTGAGCCGGGAGGCTTTCAGCTGTCTGGTCCCCAGGTGCCTCACCTGTGTGATGAGTGGGAGATGCAGTGAACCCCGAGCCCCGCCCCCCGCCGGCTTTATGGCTTCATGAGTCACCGTCCCCAGAGCCCACATGACATTTTGTTTTTCTCACCGGACTCCAGGCATCTTGAAGGCAGACCAGGGATGCTGTCCTTCCGTCCCACAGCACCTGCCACCCCTCCAGGCTCCCTGGACCTGGGCCCCATCCTTAGGACCCTTCCCTGGCGCCCAGCTAGGGGTGGTGGGCAGGGAGGGACACTGAGGCATCACAAGCTGGGAAGGTCAACAGAATCACCTCAAGGTCAGGGGCAAAGTGTCATCTCCTGATAGCGTCTTTCACATTTTCTGGGTCCTTCCGTGGTCCGCGTTGCAGAGCTAGCACCCCCTCGTCGGAGGAAGCCGTTTAGAAAGCTGTCTGGTGAAGCAGCAGGTACACATTCACCGCGGCCTCAGCGGACAGACACACTCGAGAAGCTGGCTGTTCTCCCGGGAGGAGGAGGTCCGTCTGGGCACACGAGCCTGGGCTTGGGGCGGAGCCCCTGCAGGTGGGCTGCTGCTCTGGCTTGGCTCGCTCCGGCGGCCCGGGGCACTGGAGGCCAAGGAACAAAAAGAGGGTTTTGAGTTTCATCCTGACTTAACCGCCGGAACGTTCCAGGGGCCCGTGGAAGGAGAAGCAATGGCCGTCGGCAGAAAGCTTGCAGGAGATAGCACTAGGGATCAGATGTGGTTTCAAACCTCCGAGGGCTAGTGCCCCCGTTCCAGGACCAGGATGCGGACTCTCGTGCGGGTTTCCCAGAGTGGGCGCAGATGCTGGGAGGTGTGCGTGGAGATTCTGACTGCTCGCCACAGGAAAGGAGAAGGACCTCCACAGACATGGTGAGAATCAGGAAACCCTGGCCACGAGGGACTCAGTTCAGAGTGCAGGACTTGGCCATGGCGATGTTCCAGAACCATCCCTGCTGGATGAAGTGGTTCTGGGGGAGTTTTGGAGACATTCCCTACCCGGGTCTGCTGGTGATGACGTTCATGCTGGAACTGGATCACATGGGGGAAAGCAGAGGTGAATTGTAGGCTGGGACAAGGGGGAGGGGACAGGGGCGGGCTTGCAGCGTGGGGGGTAGATGACTGTGACTCAGCACCCCTGAGACCGATGCCCCAGGGAGCCAGGGTGGCCAGAGACCCCACTGCTCCGTGTGCCTCTAGGGTCACCCAGGCCGAACTTGGAGGCCTCTGCCTCAGCCCAGTGGACATGTCATGCCCAGAGAAAGTGCCTGCAGTCCCCCGGGCAGCCCCCAGACATTCAGTCCCTAGCCCAGTGCCCAGTGTGCACAGGACAGGTGCAGAAAGTGCTAAAGCTAGCCTGGGACTCCCCGAGGACAGCAGGTGCACACATCTGACCCCAGTGCAGCTACGACAGACCTAGCGGTCCCCGGCGGCCAAGCAGTCACTAGTGATGGAAGGAGTGCATCGGGGACCCTGAACCCCCTGTCAGATCAGAAGGGGTCCGAGGGGTACCTCTCAGAGCGGCCCCGGGAAGTGAGTGTGGCAGGGGTTCCGGGCCGAGGAAGGACGAGGCGGGCTCCCCGAGGGCTCCTCTTGAGGCTTGCCCACCTCTACTGCCCCTGCTGATGGGGGTCCATCACCACGGTCCGAGAGCTCTCAGGACTGAAGGATGTTGTGTGCGGGGGTCCGAGGCCCCTGGAGCCGCACTCGCTCCTTTCCCGAAGTCCGTTCCTCCGTGTCGAGGGCGGTGCAGACAGGGCCCGCCCCGCTCTTTCCCTCCCAGCTACTCCCTCTGCGGGGGCTTCTGAGCTCTCTCCCCGGCACACACGCATGTCGTCATGCGCCAAGGCCAGGGGAGCAGCAGTGGCGAGCCTCCTACTCCAGTGCCCCAGTCTGAGTCCTGTAAATGTGGAGCCCGAACCACAGTCGGGGGCCCGCCTGGCAGCTGCGTGGACCCGCAGCCACGTGCTGGCAGCGGACACTCTGGCCACCCCGGGACGCCTTCTCCTTCTTCACGGTCCCTCTGCGCCGGGACAGGGGAGCGGGAAGGCCCCATGTATCAACCACCGATTAGACTGGCACCACCTTCACGTTATGGTGAGGCATGTGCTTTCCTTCCGATAGGCCCTGTCCTCCTTCTGGAAAGGACAGTAACGGCCTCAGAGACAAACAGCCCATTTTTATAAGAGACAGAGAGATGACAGCTGATCTGAAAATGATTCTGAGTGATTTGATCACCAGTGTTTCCCATAATGAAGAAAATACACACACGCACAAATGCATATTGAATTTTTTTCTAATATTTTCAATACTGAACACTTCTAACAAAATTCTAGGCACTGAAACATGTTCTTCTACCAGAAGCAGGTTTTTCCAAGATGCCTTTTTCTTGACCCTATTGAAAGCTGTGTCCTGGGTGATTTTGTGGATCCTGCCCAGAGCAGTTTCCGTTGGGGGGGAGGACACCTGGGTTCTGGACAGACTTGCCGTGGTGAGTCGGGCCAGGCAGACAGCTAATTCAAGGAGGATTTGAGATGAAGCCTGGTTGTCGCCGTCAGGGCCCAGGAAGCTGGCCGGCCTCATCCAGTCCCCTGCAGTGCTGCTGGGGTGGTCCGGGCACAGACAGAAGGTGTGGGAGCCTGACTCCAGACCCAGGAGGTTGCTGGGAGACTACTCGGGGAAGCAGGTGTGACAGGAGAGTGTCAGCTGTTGGAGCCCAGAGCCACGTCCTGTTTCAGAACCCCTGGCTGGGAGCTAAGGCAGCGGGCATGGTCCAGGCCGTCAGAATGGGGTCCGGGAACATCCCACACCCTTGTAAGGAGACTGTACAATTTCTGAAGGGACTCGGGGACACAGAGCACATCACCATCACAGGGGACAGGGTGAGGACCCTGGTAAATGGCGAGGAGAGGAGCGGGGCCCCAGGCCCTAGGGAGGGGCAGGAAGTTCTTCCAGCCGGTGTAATCTAAGCTGCCTGTCACCTGATCTGCCCACTGAAGACATAAGAAAGCTCTCACCTGACAATGCCCCTCTGTGCTCAGAATTCCTCAGAGCCCCTGCCACCTGCAGAAGTCCGCTGAACCCTCACTCGGCATCTGTGGGCCTCCAACCTCCACGTCCCCAGGCAACTGCTCTGGCTCAAGGACAGCACCGAAGCCACTGGCCCTGGAATGGCTGTGCCTGGCTGCTTCCAGCTCCCCCACCCACCTGCCCTTTAAGGCCTAGCTCAGACCCTAACGCCTGTCTGATCCTGGGATCCCACTCTGTGAGCTGTTGTTTGATGTATGCTGGGCCCCAGGGGGCAGACATGCTGCACGCATCTGGTCCACAGCCCCAGACGCGGGCCTGGGGTGGTATTTATTCTCAGGATGTGGTAAGTTTTAGAAAAGGGAACTGTAAAAATCAGAGCCAGTGACATGGATTTGATTTGTATGAAATCACAGCTTCTGTGCATGGAGGACAGAGAAATGACACCAAGAAATTCAAAGGGAAATAAGACCCGAGTCCTACCCTTATGGGGCTTAAAATAATCCTTAACGTGCATCCGGCCAAGGCCTCCCGGATAGGACCCTCCATTCACTGCAGCGGTGAGTCACTGTCTTGGGACACTGGGTAACGGACAAACCGCCGGTGGTTTCCTGGGGTTGCTCTTTTGCAAGAGTGTTAGGGAGGAAAATTTTTCCTCTACCCTTTAAGACTCTTTTGCTTGGCCTGAGTGTTAAACTGACATGACACAGATTAACAAATTTAATACCATAACTCACGAGGAATCCACATAGAGGTGAGATTCCAAAGACAGTCAGGTGTACATGCCGTCCCAAACTAAGCAGGGGGGTAGAGGTCTGGGACTGCAGAGGGAAGGAATGCGATTCACAGGAAGATGAAAAAGAGTAAATGTTTGGTGAACAAATGTTTGCTGGGCCACTTGGAAACAATGGAACACAGAGAAGAATTTCAACAGACTTAGTTAGGCTCCCCCCGTTTCCCACCCCTAGTTCATAGTATATGTACTTACTTATAGCGATAGCTCCCTTCCTGAGCAGGTAGTCTATCTAACTTCTTTGAGGTCATTAGAGAGAAGGTCAAATGTTTCTCCAGAGCCTTTTGGGCCTTGACTGTTTCCAACTCGAGACAATCTGCATGCAAAAGTGGCCCATGTTGGGACGACAGGTCGGAAAAAGAGCAATGTTACATTCTCAGGAATTTTGTGAGTCAGTTGACATCATGTTGGTGGCTCGAAACCAGTCATGATGGAAATATTTTCACCACAGAGATTGGCAAATGCTACAAATCAGACCTTTATGTGATTGATTGATTGATTCATTGAATCATTGATTTTTGGATTGCCAGTTATTAAGCATTTATCAGCACACCACATAATTAAACCCATCTATTAATTATATTAGTTCACATTGTTTATTAAATGATAGTTTTGTGCCAAGCATGGACCTAGCCTTGTGAACACACATAAGGTAAGAAGAAGTAACTCCTCTGTCCTACGTGGTTCCCTCTTTAGACTCAGAACCCTGAAGAATAAAGTATGAACCTAGAAATGTGCCTGGACACAGGGTGTCTTAGACTGTTCTGGGTCGCTGTAAATGGATGGCTTGTAAAGAACAGACATTTATTTCCCAGTTTTTGAGGCTGGAAGTCCAAGATCGGGTGCCGGCGTGGCTAGGGGAGGACCCTCGTTCAGGCTGCAGACCTGCTGTAGCCTCTCATGGAGGAAAGAATGAGGGAGCTCTGAAGGTTCTCTTTCACGACGGCCTAGTCCCATCATGTTGACCCCATCCTCATGGGGTCCCTGCTCACCTCCCAAAAGCTCTCACTTCCTGCTACCATCACCTTGGGGATTAGGTCCCAACATAGGAGTGTCTGGGGGAGGACGCAAACACTCAGACCATAGCTTAGGGTCCATGGAAGTTCTCCATACCATGAAGAGTGGCAGATATCTCTTGGAAAGCCTTGTTGGACCTATACAACAGCCCCTATACACACCATTCTAGAAGCTCCTCCTCTCCTAAGATTTTGAGAATGACTCAGTCAAAGAGTTTTGTGTGTCACAACTGCCTGCTTACTCCTTTGTAAAGAGCTGCTGCAAGCAGTTCTGGTGGTGGAGGCATAGCCTCAATGATGCGGTATGGGACCTACCCCCATTCTTCAAAACCTATAACACCTGGTCCGTGAGAGCACTTGGTCTGTGGGGGCATCTGATCTGTGGGCACATCTAGTCAATGGGAGCACCTAGTCTGCAAGAGCACTTGGTCTGCGGGAGCACCTGGTCTGTGGGAACACCTGGTCTGCGGGAGCACCTAGTCTATGGGAGCATCTAGACTATGGGAGCACCTGGTCCTTGAGAACACCTGGTCTATGGAAGTACCTGGTCTATGGGAGCACCCGGTCTTGTGGGAGCACCTAGACAAGTGCAGAGTAGCACAAACCTGCTTCAAGCAATTGCCTCTCCTGGACATTTATTTACCGACCTCATCTCCTAACAGGTGGGTGAATCAGTTAAGGGTTTACCATCTGGTTTTCATCTTTGACTCCCCAGTACGCAGGACAGTGCTGGGAGCAGCACGGGACTCGGTAATTTCTTGCTGAATGAATGAATGAATAAAATACAGATCCGGAGGTGACGGACACAATCGATAGCTGGGTGTGTACGCCATTGAGCTGCCTACAGAGAACACTCGCCAGGTATGCGGGGCTGAGCGTAGAGGAGAAGAAAAGAAGCAGACCCACGCTTTCCTGTGACAACAATGACTTAAAGTGGACATGGAAAGAACTTCCTTGCCCTCAAGTTTGCTTTTAAAGAAAATAGTGGAAAGCAAATAGTTAAACAAAAAAGAAGTCACAACTATATTTGAAATAAATTTCTGAAAACTTGAGGGTTTTCCCCACTGAAGCCAAAGAAAGTGAAATATTAAACGTCGTGTAGGCAAGAGAGCGTCTCCCCTCTTCCTCTCGCACACACACGCCTGACTTTCTCTCTAGTCACTGGTCCCGTGGTTACTACAAATACTTGTAACTGACAAATGCATTCAGATCAGCTCCCAACCGCAACTACATAAAACGGCTGAGGAATTAGCACCGACTCCCCCAAACAGATGCCCTGGACTCCTGGGACTGGTGCCCACAGCATCCCAAGCCACCACCAACGAAAAGTGACAGGGTCTAGAATGGGACATCTTTTATTTCAGGATGCACTGGGGAGAAAGGGTGCCCGGGGACATAGGCGACAGTAGCAGTCTACAATGAGATGCTTGCATTACCGCCCCTTTGGCCTTTTCCCAGAAACTAGGAAAGACAGAACAAAAATACGGAAGAATGCCCTCATGTTGGGCTGACAGATCCAGAAAAAGGGCGGACGCATCCCTAGCCTAGAATCGTGAATATTATTAAGGCTGAATGTATGTTCAGAAAATGAAAGAAAAAAAAAAGGAGGTATTTAAAAACATGCAGTGCAGACAGTCTTGAACTGTCTCTAGCGGAAGTCGCCATCCACACAGCATATCAAGCTGCCTGTCTCGTGCACAGCGTCCTACGTGTTACCAGGCACCGAAATATCACTGCTGTTTGCAGGAGGGCGGCACAGCAGCACCGGGGCTGCACAGGGAGCCCCTAAGTCAACACAGCAGTCAGCCGCACGACACACCGCAGTGGGGTCCATGCAGCACAGCAGGGTCTGCGCGCGGTAGCAAGTCATTGTCCACAACGGGCACTTCCAAGCCGGGCTCTGAGTCTTTGCTTCTGCCTTTATAGCTTTAACTTCCCCTTGCCTGGAATTCACCGCTCCACCGTGGGTTCTGGGGCATTTCACTGAGATAATTTGAAAGCTGCCTCATGCTCTTCTCTAGCTCAAGAGTCAAAGCCTAATTTCTCAGACCCAAAGGCACTATTTTTTTTTATGCCGAAGGCAAGAATCCAGAAACACCACTGCATATAATTAGCATCATACTCGATGTGAACCAGTCAGACCAAGCACATTCAACTTTTGCCTCTCCTGAATAGCCTGATTTAGCATAATTAGGAAATACCCACCTTGTAAACTACCAGTCCCTAAACTGTTTTGTGTACATGCGTTCATACTAACTAATAATGTGTCTTCTCGAACACATTTTTATTTCAAGATAAATTTCCAAACATGAAAGTATTTCTTTTCAGAGGTTTAAGAAGATCTCGAGAGTTGGTGTGAAGGGGGTTTCTCCACGTGATTAGTAAGATGGGACGTGCACACACGTGCACGTGTATGTACACATGTGTGCATGTGTTTAGGCACACATGTATTGTAGAGGCACACGTGTGCCGCTCTGACCAGGGCCAGCCCAGCGTGGAGGGTCCAGTGGCTTCCTGACCGTCACCGTGACCCTGCGCCCTCCCCTCCGTGGCTGCATCCCAGCTCCCACTCTCCCTCCGTGATCAGTTCCTCTTGCTCCACTCCGCACACCGGCAGGGTCTAAGATGAGAGAGGCAAACGCCCTAAACAAAAACAATGGAAAACGCATCTTATACTTGAACATAAAACTACGAAACCTTTAGGAGAAACTCTTTGTGGCCAAGGTTCACTTTCTTGACACGACACCTAAAGTAAGAGCCACAGGAGGAACATAACGAAAATTTGGACTTCCTAAAAATCCAAAATATCTTTTCTCTGCAAAAGACCCTGTGCAGCCGATGAAAAGATAAGCTGCAGACTTGAAGAAAATATTTGCAATTCACAGATTCAACACAGGACTTGTATCCAGAATATGTAAAGACCTCTCAAAGCTGAGCAGGAAGAAACCAATGATCCAGTCAGAAAATGGGCAGAAGACTTGAACAGACATGGCTCCAAAAGAGACACACAGATGGCGGACGGGCGTGTGAAAAGACGCTCAGCAGCCTCAGGCACCAGGGGATGCTCATGAAAACTGCCGTGAGACGGTCTGCGCGGCCGTCGGAGTGGAGAAAGCAAGAGGAGCTCATCACGGCAGGTGCTGGCGAGCGGCAGGAGCCTTTGAGGTCCCGTGCGGCGCGGGAGGGGATGCAGAGCCGGGGGGGTGGGCACAAGAGAAGACCCCTGGGCGGTGTCCCCGGCAGTCAGCACACAGGCACAGGACCCCGCAATCCCACTGCTGAGTGTGTCACCTAGACAAACACAAAGGCAAGACTAACACAGCCCTTTGTGAATGACCGCGTACGGTAGCTGCGGCCACAGCCACCAAACCTGGGGAGGGAGCAAGTGTCCTTCTGCAAGGACTGGGGACACGGGCTGGCCCATCCGTGCAAGGGGCTGCCGCTCCACAAGGCGAGGGAGAACTCTGTGCTCCAAGGACCTAGGTGGGTCCCCAGGGCATGTCGCTGAGGGAAAAAGCCAGTACCCTGTGGTCACGAAGCATACGATCTCTCTGTGTAACATTCTCAAAGTGAGAAACTCTCCCCCGCGGTGAGCAGTGTGTGGTCGTCAGGGGTGCACACTGCGGCGAGGCTCCCAGCAGGGCGGCGTAGTCCAGGGGTGCGGGGGTGCTCTGTGCGGTTGTCACTGGCACGCGTGCATGCGGTAAAATGCGGACGGCTCTACACCAGCCCCGGCCCAGAGAGAAGCCACATGCACAACCCAGTACCGCTCCCACCGCCACCTCCCATTTGGGGCCCTGTCCTTGGGCAGAGGTTCCCAACGCCGTGGCTCAGGGTGCTCTGTGCACCTGAATTGTTTAAATAGGAAAGTTCTCTAAGATTTGTATTTGATCTCTGCTCCGATTACAACGCTTTGGGAACAGGGACCCCTGCCTGGCGTAACGACAAGGCTGCTAGCGCCGCACAGGGAGTCCTGGGGATCTGCCCGCCGCTCCCCTCTCGGCCCCCAGGACACGGCTCGGCTGCCTTGCTGACGCCCGCAGACCCTCCCGGGCTCTCCTTGAGGACTCTGCTGACCGCCCCTCATGGCCGGTCCTGCATCCTTCTGCAGGGGCCGACCCCTGAGCCTGTGTGATTCAGCGCCGGTCATCGCGTGGTGACCAGGAGGCGCCTGTCTGAATCCTGGGCTGTGTGTGCTGGTGTGATGAGAGGGGTCACTGCCTGGTGGGCAGTGGGCTCTCAGGGAGACACGCAGGGATGTGTGCACATAGAAGAGACACCAGGATATGTGGGTTGGGTTTTGTTTTAGAGAGAGATATGTGCACAGGGGAAAGGCAGAGAGAGGGAGAGAAGCTCCAGCAGACTCAGAGGGGGACCTGATGTGGGGCTCCATCCCAGGACCCTGAGATCATGACCTGAGCAGAAATCAGAGCTCCGCCGTCTCAGGGACTGCACCACCCAGCTGCCCCTGGGAACACGTGTTGAACGAAGGCATCAGCACTCCGAACGTGGCCGGATGCAGACACACAGGGAGGGAGGCCGGCGCGGCTCCTGTTCCTGCTGCCAGGCCGATCCGCAAGGAAGAGACAGACACGGACGGACACAGTCCAACAAGGACGCGCAGGATGGCCTGTCTTCCTACTTCTTGCTTCTCTCTCTCCTTTCCCTTAACCTTCCGCCAGCACACGCTTTGACTGTCAACCCCTGCAAGCCCGGTCACAGCCCTGAGATGCGTCGGTGAATCAGACAGGCTCCCCAGAGGGACCCCCCCAGTCCCCAAGCGGACCCCCGGGGATGCGGTGATCCCCACACCAGCATCGCGCTGTTGGAAATCAGTGTGGCTCTGAGCGGCTTTTCCTACCTGACTGAGCAAAGCCCCCATTCTCCTTGTTTTTTCAAATTGTTAAAACATTCTCAGCTGTTTATTTGAGAATCACTAAAAACATAAGCATCTAGGGCATTTGATTAATATTCCACTTTATTATAAAATTATTTGTGAAAGCCTGAACCGTGATTATAACAAGATATTTGGGGACCCTACCTTTCAAAGTCCATTATCAACTAAAATAACTGAAGAATTTAAGAGTGAAAGGGAATCACCCGCCCTCAGCCAGGACAGGCGGCTGCCACCACAACAAGCCTCGGATTTACGGTGTGCCACTGCCCGCACCCCCGCTGCGAGGGATTGGCGCCGCTGGTTTTACTACGCCCACAGTTCACCGACACGGGGAGAAGGTCCTCATCCCTGGACCAGCTTCTGATTTCAAAACAGCCCTGAGCCACACTGCTGTCTCTTCTCCAAAGGCAGGAACCCCAGCCCGTCTCGAGTGCAGTGCAGGACAGGGAACAGGGGCTCGGACCCACTGTCCCAGCGTGGGTGAGCTGAGAGCAAATGTCTGTGCTGTGTTCACGAGAACTTACTAGTTTCCATTTTGGATTAACCAGATCTTTGCCAAGAATGTCCTTGACCATTCTGTCTGCTCAAGTGATGAGCAGTGCACCTCGATTTCTCGTTTCCCGGTGTGTGTTCTAGAATCCTTCCCACCTAAGATTATTTTGCTAGAAAAAGCAAAGGAAGAGAGAGGAGAGAGCAGTTGCCGAAGTCTGAAAGCAGTGTCAGGTTCCGGAAGAACCAGCGGCCGCAGAGGTCAGCTCAGATCACGAGACGGCGGTGTGGGTCAGCGCCCGAGCTGATGGCATCACGGGAGCCGTGGAGGAGGAAAGCGAGTGGCTCGGCCCTTGGACTCCCCCAGGGCCAGCTCTCGTGAGAGAAGGTGAGTGTGCAGGACAGGTGTGCAGGGCCCTGAACCCGCCCACGGATCCATCAGGGGATCTGCAGCGTGGCACCCCTGACCTCCCTCCTGTCCTCACTCGGGGCTGACCTTGTGCTCTCCCGGGAAAGGACAGGATGCTGCTAAAGGAAATGACTTCAGGGAGAGCAAGGGAAGGACAGGAGGGAAAGCAGAGTGGCTCGAGGTGTACTTGGTTAGGGAATGGCAAGCACCCCTGTGAAGGGCCGTCCTGCTTCCGAGCAGGGGTGCGGCCCTAGAGCCTCAGAGCAGACCCACGAGTCACCTCTGTAGCAGACTCTGCCGGCCATGCGGGCAGGCGGAACATGAAGGCGTCTGGATCTGCCAGAGCTGCCGTCCAGCGAGCTCAGAAAGACCGTCCCCTGAGCCGGCAGCACGACCTGCGTGAGCGGGGCAAATGTCCGAGGTGTCGGTCTGCACGGGCAGGGGCTGCGCATGTGGCTTCCTGGCTGGGGAGGCTGGCGGCTCATTAGCCATCTGCAGAAGGACCGTTTTCAGTCAAGTGCTGTGCCGACACGTCACGCCATAGTTTCAACTGAGTAAAATCAGGGCACTGGGCTTGGACACCTGGTGGCAGGTCAGTCTGGTACTGACGAGCTCCCCCACACGCACTTGCATCCGCGCACGCGGCCGCACCTGAGTACTCACGGGCGAGCTTCCTTGCACTTGGCATCCGGCAGCTGGCACGCCCTTGGGGCTCCGTGTGACAGGCGCACACCCCGGATCACAAGCGTGCACAGTGAGGAAGGGGATGCTGGCTTTCCTTGTTTAAAGCACCAGTTGCTGTTACATAAAGCCGTAAGACGAGTAGCCACACTCGAGCTTTATCTTGCAGTGGGACCCTCAGGACTCGGGGTCTGCAACCGTGTTCTCACGTGGGATTATGTAGCTCAGGAGAGGGGTGTGCGTCTTGCTGGAAGAAGAGGCAACCTCAGGAAGGGAGGAGCACGTGCCTGGGACTTCCAAATCCGTCACTTCCTTCAGGGGATCTGGTACGGGTGCCCCCCCCTTCCCTGGCCCTCCTGCAATGACGCTGACACTGGACTTGTGACCAGAGCTGCACACAGAGAAGACAGGTCCAACTTCTGTGCATTCTAAGGGTCTCCTCAGCTCTGTCGGGTCCTTCTGTACGGGGCACCTGGATGACACTGGGATGTTCCCGACCCTGCTGGGCTGTCCTCAGCTCCTAGCCCCCGCGGTGTCGGGCCCACGCAGAGCTGCGAGTCTTCCCTGAGGGTCAGTGCAGACCCGTCCCTCCCCACACAAGCCATTTGCGGCTGTGACCCGTACACACACTTGACCTCGCTCTGATTTTTTTCTGGCAACACCTCTGACAGCAGCTCAAAGGGACCGTGTGTCCCCCGCCATGAGACAGAAAGGGACACTGTGGCTGGACTGTGGTGGGGCCACTGAGGGACAGGGGACAGGGGAGGGGTGAGGAGGCGGTTTACTTAACAGGGGGGCAAACCAGAGAGAACCAACAGCAAACGTCCGTGAAGGTGAGAATCTCTGCCTTTCCCCGCTCGCTGTGCCCCCTCGGCTGTCCCGGAACCACTCCAGCTCCCCGCGTCTTCAACTGGAAAACAGGCATGAAGATGCCCCCCCCACGAGGGCATGACGTGGGGAGCGCGGCCGGCACACAGCCCGCTCTCGCGTTCCCGGCTGACTCTCCTCGTCCCTGAGGCCGGTGCTCCTGCTTGCTGCCGGCCACCAACCTCGCGGGAACCTCGTCTTATTCACTCTCGCTTCAGAAGGAGAGAAGAGACACTTAGAACGCAGACCGAGCTCAGCACTTCTCTCTGGGCCTGAAGCCCCTGGAGAACCCCCGGGCTGCTCTCTGGGTCATCCACGGTGCGGGCTTGAAGGCCGACAGCCACGACCCCGCGAAGGCCGGCCGGGTGGCTGAGGAAGAGCGGGACAGTGACCACTGTGAAGAAGACTGAGCCGCACCAGTTTCCCTGCCTGTTGTGCGTGCGTGCGCACGTGTGCACGCTGAGTGTGCACGCCTCCGAATGTATTTGCACAAGAAAGCATGAGCTTCGATTTCATGAAACTTGCACTCAAACCCTGAGCTCACTGCCCCCCTCCCGCGTGAGACAGCAAACGAACCGCTGTCTGCTTTGAACAGGTGAGAACCTCCCAGGGCGACACCGGCTGAGCTCCGCACAGTCCTGCCTTCCTTCCCTTTCTTTTGCATGTACACGGCGTATGTATATAAAGCCGCAGAGGACATCCTCATCACCCGGACATCGCATTCGTGCCATAGATCTCATTTTTCAGGGGTGCTAAGAAGGGTGCCAAAGCACCCAGGGACATAGCTGGGGGGGCTGCCATCGCCCCCAGTTGGGCTGAGCGTGCTCTTGGCACAGCGGCGGAGGTCGTGGGCCCCGCTCGGCTGGATCCAGGTCAGAAGTCTCTGGGCCTCCGGACCCACTCCATGGAGTCCTGTGTCTCCTGGACATCTCCAGACCCTCCTGTCTGGGAGATGGCCTCACCCAGCTTCCCACGGATGAGGTCTGCCAACCCACCCGCCAGTGAAAGGTCCTGGAAGGAACTGTCCCCCTTGACCATCGAGATCTCAGCCTGCGCTTGGCTCTTACTAGCGATGTGACCTCGGGCCAGGACACAGGGGTCCTTCCACACCAGGTCCCAAGACCCTTAACGAGAAACATTCCAAGAGGTGGCTCACCAGAGTTAACCTAGAATCCGTGCTGTAACTTCGTGGACAATCATAGGCCCGATGGTCACAAACCCCGTCATTCTCTTCCTATTGGTCCAGCTTGGCTCTGTGCTCACTGCCCTGGCTCATCCCACCTCTGACCTCTAACCAGAGCGTTGACACAGCCCTGAGATTCACCCCTGGTTGCAGAATGCTCTTGGAGAGACGCGCACCTGTCTCTTCTTCCGGCGTGCGTGAGAAGGGGCTGCCGCAAGCCAGCCTCCAGGGGCTCGGTCTTGGCTTCCGAACTTTTCCACAAATAAATTTTCATCCCTAATAGAGATGTGTGCATTTCATTGTTTTAATACGTTAGCTCTGGGGTGATTTATGGCTAGCACGCTAATTATGAGTACATGCATTACCATTTTTATAGCCTATTTGGGTATGGATCAGCAGAGAATGAACCGTTTCCCTATTGTTTCCATTTATCACTTGCGTTCAGTCCTGCGTATTCGTGGAACAGAAGCTGGGCTCCCGGCAGCAGGGATTAACCCAACCGTCGCTCAGAGTCCCTCCGATTCCATCAGACGCGCGGAATGTCAAGCTTCCATCGAGAAATCGTGTCTGACTAACAACGCTTCACAGAGCCTTCCCCAGTTTTCCTCCAAAATGCATGAAAACACAAGAAAGAGTGAGGGGCCACGTATACGCTGTAAACGAAGGCTTACCTCTTTCCTATGTCCTCACACGGAGAGGGATTTCCAATCCTGGAGAGGACCACAAACCTCTAGTGGAAGAAAGAGAAGCCTTTGAGGCCCGACAACGCCGCCTCAGCCAGCCCCGTGGCAGCCCCAGGACCCTCTGTGCCCCGGATCCTATAGTTCTTCCCAGCTGACGCCCGACAGTCCTCCTCCAGCGAGTCCTGGCAGTGACCCGCCTTCCCCGTGCTCTGGGCCTGGCCACTGTCACCCCGTTCGCGCCTCCCGCCGTGCACCGTGAGAGGAGAGCGGACAGCAGGTGCACGCTCCAGCACGGTGTCGGGCCAACTGCTGGTGCCATGAAGTGTCTGTTGAAAACAGAACCGAAACCTGGGCATGCACGGCCTCCTGTCACCCCGCCGGGCGCCTGCGTCTTCGGTGTAGGTCTGCGTGGAGAGTGAAGAGCTAGGAGTGCCAGAGACCGGGGCCCCAGAGGCCTGAGCTGCTGTGTGGGGAAGAGGGTTCTGGGGGCTTCGGAGAGGCGGCAGAGGGGTCCAGAGCTCTGCTTCCCTTTGGTGAGCATCCCTCCCTCTCTGAGTTCAGTGCTTCTCCTCAAGCGGCATCACCAACGTCGTTGTAAACACGGAGGCGCCGTTCCCGCGTGAAGCGCGCCATTCGAGAAGCACGCAAAGCTACGGACGCCTGGTCCTGGGCGGCAGCAACCCGGGAGGCCAGCATGGTGAGGCCACAGAGGCGGGAAGGGAGGCCCCGCAGAGCCTCCACCTGGTGCGAGCTGCCACCCGGCGGAGCCCCGGGCCTTCCCACCCTGCCGACCCTCGCAGTACGCTGTCAATGGCCCAAACCTCCGCCCGCTCGGCGGGGACTCGGGGGTGGGGTCTGGGCTGCGGGATTACAGTGTTTCCGTCCGATGATCAGCGCCTTGTGTGGTGCACACTTTTCCATTCGTGTTGTCTCCCTGTCCAGGCGTTTCCCCGCTGGGCTGTGCGGGAGGGACATGCACTCATGAGGCCTCAGTGCGTGTTGGGTTTCTTGGAGTCGGGAGCTTGCTCTGTTCAGAGGCAGCAGGAACTCGGTTAGGCCGAGGCTCAGGTCTCGTGGGCGCCCAACTCCAGAAACGGACGCCAGGACAGAAGTCAAGGACGTTTAGCCCAACTCTGCGCCTTCAAGGCAACAGGCTTCCCTGCCTCAGCCCCAGCTCGGGAGGCCAGAATCAAAGGGGGAAAGCCAAGAAAGAGCCCTGCAAACATCGTTCCTCGTCTCTGAGTCCTGAGAGGTTGTCCCTGGACCAGCCCAGTCCCCAGCCTCCCCGAGCCCTGGTCTTCCTCCAAGCGCCCTTCAGACGTGAGGCTGGATGCGCCCCGCTGAGCTGACTCCCGATCTCCGCGTCCTGCCGGTAGTCCCGCCCCACGCCCAACCGGGCACAGGAACACACATCTAGCTGCGGCCTGGGCCCTGCACTCACAGCCTTGCCCTGGAAAGCTAGAGGCCCTGCATAGATGGAACACGCTGCATTCGGCTTCGATATGAGAGACACCACCCCTCCGGGCAGGCAGCGTACAGCCCGAAGCTCCGTAAGCCAGTTGAGAACAGGCGCATGAGGACCGCCCTGCATTGCCTTGTGGATTTCACCTCCAGAATGTCAAGGACACATCACTTCTGTTGTGTGTCTACAGCATCACGATCTCAAAAGCGTGGACGCTTGAGAACCGGATTGAGAAACGCGCACGCGGCGCCAGGGAGCTCCCTGTTTGGGTAGACGTTGTGTCGTGAAGCTGGCAGGTGCATATTACAGCATCATGACAGCCCAATTAACACAATCATTCCCTAATTGTGCTTCATTGTGTGTGTGTGTGTGTGTGTGTGTTTTACAACAACAAAAACGAAATCAGAGAACAGCCAATCTGGTGATGGCACGGATGCAGAGATCACCTATTTTCAGGTCCCATTCTTCAGGTTCCACTGCTTTTGGGGCCATCAGCCTCCAAGGTGGTCCCAGTGCCCCCATTTGCTGAGGCTCATCCCCTGTGTTGGCCCCTCCCACGCATGCCAGGAGGTCTGACCCGTAGTGTACCACCAAGGTATTGGGTGTTGCTGCCAAGATCACATTATAAAGACGTGGCTTCCGTCTGGGGCCTCCTTCTCCCTGTCATCCCTTCCTCTGGGCAAAGCCAGCCACCATGTTGTAAGGACGCTCAAGCAGCTATGGGGAGGCCCACGTGATGATTTCTGACATTAAATGTGTGCCGTGTGAAGCTCCCAAACTCTGCATTAAGTCGGGATGCAGCCAGAGATAACGGAAATAGCCATGTATGATGGAGAGCCTGGATGAGAAGCGCACTGGCGCCGAGCCAGAGTCTTCCCGTACCACCACCGGCTTCAGGACCCTGAGGATTTACGGATGTCTGTGAGCCGTGGTTACGTCACGTGCAAGACAGACACGTGCCTCTGGGCGCAACGAAAAGGACTCTGTGAGTACATGTCAGGGCACCTGCAGAGTGTCTGGCACAGGGTAGAAAATCTGTAAATACTCAGCAAATCAATAGGTATTGCTCCTCTCATTTTCACACATTTACACTGTAATTAAGAAGTTAAACTCAGGACAAGCATCTGAAACGTCCTTGGCTCCCTGCAGCTTCCAGTGATGGTCACTGTGGTTCCTGAGTCACTAGCGTCACGGGATTGTTTCCCTTGATGAACGTGACTGCTCCTTGAGGCCGAGGGCATCTTGACCTGCTGGCCATTGGCCACTGTCCTGACCATCCATGCTAATGACCCATCATAGGTCTTTCTGAGGAAAGTCACCCGATGGATGCTTTCTCTACCCTGTGGGCACGCTGGTCCCTGTGCTCTCAGTAGCAAGCCTGCCAAACACACAGCAGAGCAGAAAGGTATAACCTGGGAAAAGTTAATCCCCTGGAGTACAAGTAACAGAGACCTGCTCTGTGCTTTGGAGGGAGAGTGGCATGGTGGGAAACGGCTGGCTGCAGGGTTGGTTCTCCAAACAGCGACGTCTCCCAATTCGCAAGGGCTCAACATACGATTTCTCAACTCTACGACAGTGTGGAAGTGGTCTACTCAGTAGAAACCGTATCTGGAATTTGGGATTGGGATCTCTTCCCCAAGCTAGTGGTCTGTGGTACCGTCCTCTCAAGCAGCTGGGCAGCAGCAGTGGCCATGACTCCCCGTCAGCCTCACGATCCCAAAGGTCACAACCGATATGCTTGTAGCCACTTTGAACCCACATAGCCATACTGTTTTTCACTTTCAGCACAGTATTCCGTAAGTGACATGAGACATTCGATGCTTCATTATAAAACAGACTTTGTGTTAGGTGATGTTGCCCGGCTGTAGGCGGATATGATACTCTGAGAACGTCACGGTGGACGAGACTGAGCTTCAATGTTCAGGAAACTCAGTGCATTAAATAAACTTCCTACTTATGGTGCTCTTAATTTGGACTGGGTTTGTGGGGATGGGACTCTACCCTAGTCCAGGAAGATCCATATATGGCTTCAGACATGCCAATGTTCTCCCTGGACCTTACTTTGATCATCTGGAAAAAGATAAGGCATCCTGGTTTGGGGGCACTGCCTTCACTTTCAGAAGAGTGCACACAAACTGGGACATGTTTCGATCAGACGAGGAAAGAAGCGGGATTCAAGGAATAAGCCAAACGAGGAAGCGTCGAAGGGACTGGACTCAGAAAGAACTCATTCATGTTCCCAGAATTTCTCAAGGGAGGCGATGAGGAGTAGAAGACAGGCCTGCTCCGTGTGGGTCAAAGACCAGACCAAAGATACGTCACAGAAGCTCCAACCTTGCCATACATATGTGAGTATTATATACACGGGTAATACCTAAGTGGTAATACCTTAGTGACCCCACCCATCAGAAAGCGAGGCCTCTGCTCCAGGGAGCGTCCAAACACATGGCAGGACTGTTTGGAGAGAATGTGGACTTGAACCTGGGTTGGGTGTTGGGGACACTGCAGGCACACACTGACGGTCATGCAGATGCTGAAGCACCCCTCGCCATGTCTGCCTTGTAACGGCACCTGCTGACCCCGCGTGACATGGCTGCCGAGACCAGTCAGCTCTCTCCCCGCCTGGAGAGTCCCAAGCCCATTACTGTATCATCTGAAGATCACTGGGCTGTTTTACAGCCTCTCCTCCCGTGACTCTGTGACAACACTTGCCACCAGGAGCTGGTGCTGGTTCCTGTCAGCACTCAGGAAGACTTTGCGTTTTGATGGGCCTGTCTTTATACTTAGACCTATAAAACTGGAATTAATAAAATCTTACCAATTCTAAAAGGAGGCGGATGTTATTTTTGCCTAATAAAAGCAAATAGCTTCCATTTGTTGGGGATCTATGATTTGACACGTGAGTATATATTTGAGCACGTATGTGTGTGCATGTGAATGTCTATGTGAACACACATGTGATCATGTGTGTATATGTGTTTACGTGAGCATATGTGTGAGATGTGTTGTGTGTGTGCTAGCATGTATGTGCGAGCATGCATGTAAACATTGTGTGAGCACGCATGTGTGAGAGCCTGAATGCGCAGCCATGTATGCAAATGTGTGAGCATGTGTGCGACCATGTGATCATTGTTGTCTGTGAGTGTGCTAGCGTGTATGTGTGTGAGCATGTGTGAGCATGTGTGTGTGTGCATGTGCATGTGCGAACATGTATTGAACAAGCATAAGTCATGTCCTAATCAACTAGAATTTACTTCTATAGTCTATTTTTGTCTCTGAGCATTTTTCAATGAGAATAATCTTCATTTCTCTCAAAGGAAAACTCTAGAAGGCCACAGCTATTTTGCCCACCTTTAGATAATACACAATGCAAGGATCACTTAAGTCACAGTCTCAATTCAGAGATTAGAATATTGTGGCCAAATATTAATCAAACAGCAAATTTGATTTAATATCACAACCTCCATGGGGTGGCTGGATGGCTCAGTCGGTTAAGTGTCCAACTCCTAATTTCGGCTTAGGTCGTGATCTCAGGGTCATGGGATAGAGAGCCATGTCAGGCTCCATGCTGAGTATGGAGTCTGCTTGGGATTCTCTCCCTCTCCCTCTCCCTCTGCCCCTCCCCCCATGCACTCTTGCTCTCTCTTTCTTTCCCTCTCAAAAAAACCCCAAATGCCAGAAACAAAACATCGCCATCTCCCTCCCTTCCATGGCATGGCCTGGAGTGGAATGGAGGGCCACTTGTCGGTCTGGTGCTTCTCCATGCCCTCCACCCAGCTCCGTGCACCCCTCTTACACTGGAGCACAGAGGAGCAACGGCGATGAAGAAAGGAGCCGCCTTTTGTGAGCGCCACCGCTGCAAGCTTGCTCCTGAGTCGGTTATGGCAGAATCTGATTCCTGCCCCATGAAGACTTTTGAGCACGTTTTGGAATTTAGCTTTGCCAGGACCTCTCTTCTGCTGGTCCTTCCACCTGGTAGATGAATCTTTGTCCTGGGAGGGAGGTTATTCCTGGCTCCTCCATAGCGCCAGCTGGTGTCGGCCTCCAGCTTCTTGGTGCAGGAGGAGACACCCATCAACCTCCCCATCTCAGCCTTCTCTTGCTGACCCCCCCACCTCCACTGCAGGTAAACACAGTTCTTACTGCGGTCAACTCTGGGACGGTGCGCACCGGTCTCAGAGCAACTCCCAAAGGCTGCTGAAAATTCACAGTTCTGAAGCAGGCACCAGTAGAATCCCTTCTCATGTGTGGGGGACACACACCAAGATCCCTCTGAAGACCCTCTGCCTGGGACTGGAAACTCACACAACACACTTCCCCATGCCTGCTCCTCTCGTCCAGCCTGCAATTTTATATTCAGAGTCGGTGAGAAAGTTCAAGAGTGGAGTGGTTACGAGTGATTGTCTTTGGTCAGTCTGCTCTCCTGGCGTGTGTCCCCTCGCCTTGGTGCTGGACAGCCACCACATGACCCTCCACTGACTCAGATGCAGCGAGGCTCCACTTTAACACCCTACCTCATACACGAGGCACAGTCTCCCATGAAATGTATTAATATATAATGTAGTTAATAGCAGCCTGTCAAGGCAGCGGAATTACCTCCATCTCCATCTAGGGAAGCTCAGACTGTGGCAGTGAGGCAGTTCACACCGGTTCCCAGGGGTCACAAGTGGCAGGCTGGAGGGAGAGTACTGACTCCGTAAGTGACCTGGAGTGACCATCACCAGGACCTGGATGGACGGGTGAAGGGCAGGCCCTGGGGCCCCACCAGAGCTTCAGAACAGGTCTGGGGTGGAGCCTGAGAGTTTGCATTTACAACATGTTTTGAGGTGATGCGCTGCTGTCGTCTGAGGAACACACTTTGATAACCACTGCGTGAAATGAACCTGTCTGGGCTGGACTGGGCTTTCCCAGAGGCCTGGAGAGCAGACCCACAAGAGCACGGTTGCTCTGGGTCCCAGGTGCATTTGGTAGCACAGCTGACTGAAGACAGCTAATTGCTCTCTGTGATGATGAGAAACTTGTTAAGGCTTTCCCGGCCCCCCCCCCCCCCCCCGCAGGGGGTTTAGACGTGTGGTTAAAAGGTCATGGTGGCAATAGGATACGCAGTTCATCCAAACAAGCGTTCTCTGAGGGAGACACACTGGGGCCAAACGTTTCCCTAGGTTTGCAAGTTGATGACGGTGTAATGCAATTTCATTAAATATGATACCCTGTCTTAGCAGACCTGTGAATACATCTGCACAGGAGACTCAGAGTCTCTGCTTTTGCCCACTGGCTGGTATAGGTAAGGGTCACATAAAAGGTTGGGGATTAAAAAAAAAATTAAATAAACTAAAAAAAAAAGTAATTTAATTTTGAAAACTGTGATATTCATTTGGAATAAACCAATTTATAAAGCTGGAAGTGACGAGCTAAAATTAAATGCACTTTCCTTTTATTACTGTTTTTCTACACTCTCATCAGCCAATTACACTCTTAAATCATTTAGCAGAAGGATCATCTTTACTCTCTTTTAAAGTAGATAAATTCTTCTTAAAAATCCATTTTAATGTCTGATTGACAGCTAATTTACATTTGTATTTATCAAGTTTGCCAAGTTTTCTCTATGAGATTTCCACATAGAATCTGTGCCTCTGGACATGGGGTCCAGCGCCCGGATATAAAGGTCCCTGGGAACTGCGAGGTCTTGGGGAAACACTACGCTCTTTCCAAACCTGGCCCCTGTGTTTAGGTCCTCAGTTTCAGTAGTGTTTCTATGGTGACAAATGTCAAAGCAAGCCATGCATTCTGTCTCTGAGGGCATAAATAGCCGATATGATTAAGGCTCAAAGCATATACCCCACGGCAGAGTGTCTACCTCCTGGCCTGGGTACAGACCACTTAGGCAAGTTTTATATTGTATAGTGCTTCAGACGGCATTCATTTCCTGTTTGCATCAAAGCGATCTGGTGTGCTTTCAGAGGTAAGATTTCATTTGGAACAAATGCATGTTATACTTCCATTCTGTTCTCTTCTCCGTTCCGAAATCCCACTCTAGCAGAGCAAAAAGGAGCATCACTTGCACACCATGAACTAAGTTTGCATATGGCGGTGTTCAAGCAGATTTGTGCTCACTCCGGTGGGTACATTTCTCACCACCTCTGTGTCCCAACAGCCTCCCTCCACTTTTGAAAGGAAGGATCCTGGGGGGGGGGGGGAGCTGCGGGTCCATCCCCAACCTCTAGAGTCTGCCAAGGGCTGGTTTCAGTGGCTTTATCTTGTGCCGCGGGTGAGGGCACATGCACAGCCAGTGAATGCCCAACAAGGTGAAGGGAAGCTCCCTCTGAGAACAGAGTTGGGTGTCTCCAGCTGACCCCTGCCACGGCCCCTGTCAGAGCTCCTGCCTGGCACCTCTCACCATGCTCAGCCAAGCGGGCTCGACCTCTGCCATTACCCCACGGGGTGACCACAGCCAAATTGTGCAACCCCTCTGTGCCTCTGCTTTGTCCTCTCTAAATTGGAGATGGTAAAACCTATCATATATAACTATCAAGAACAATGAAAATTATGTGTAACAAAAGACAATGCATCAAGGGCTACAATCATGCATGTATTATAAATGTTACTCCTTCATGATCATGGCTTTGTAGTAAAGCTTGAAATCAGACAACGTGAAGCCCCCAGCTTTGTTTATCTTTTTCAACATTTCCTTAGCAATTCAGGGTCTTTTCTGGTTCCACACAAATTTTAGGATTGTTTGTTCCAGCACTTTGAAAAATGCTGGTGGAATTTCAATTGGGATGGTATTGAAATTGATCACCAAGACAGCATGGTACTGACACAAAAACAGACACAAAGACCAGTGGAAAAGAGTAGAGAGTCCAGATATGGACCCACAACTCTATGGTCAAATAATCTTCAATAGAGAAGGAAAAAATATACAGTGGAAAAAAGACAGTCTCTTCAATAAATGGTGCTGGGAAAATTGGACAGCTATGAGTAGAAGAATGAAACTCGACCATTCTCTTATACCAGACACAAAGATAAACTCAAAATGGATAAAAGACCTCAATGTGAGGCAGGAATCTATGAAAATCCTAGAGGAGAACATAGACAGTAACCTCTTCGACATCAGCCACAACAACTTCTTTCAAGATATGTCTCCAAAGGCAAAGGAAACAAAAGCAAAAATGAACTTTTGGGACTTCACCAAATAAAAAGCTTCTTCACAGCAAAGGAAACAGTCAACAAAACAAAGAGGTAACCCACAGAATGGGAAAAGATTTTTGCAAATGACACTACAGACAGAGGGCTGATATCTAAAATCTATAAAGAACTCCTCAAACTCAACACGCACAAAACAGATAATCACGTAAAAAAATGGGCAGAAGACATGAACAGACACTTCTCCAAAGAAGACATACAAATGGCTACCAGACACGTGAAAAAATGTTTATCATCATTAAGCATCAGGGAGAGTCAAATGAAAATCACATTGAAATACCACCTTACACCGGTTAGAATGGCCAAAATTAGCAAGACAGGAAACAACGTGTGTTGGAGAGGATGTGGAGAAAGGGGAACCCTCTTACACTGTTGGTGGGAATGCAAGTTGGTGCAGCCACTTTGGAGAACAGTGTGGAGATTCCTCAAGAAATTAAAAATAGAGCTTCCCTATGACCCTGCCATTGCACTACTGGGTATTTACCCCAAAGATACAGATGTAGTGAACAGAAGGGCCATCTGTACCCCAATGTTCATAGCAGCCATGGCCACGGTCGCCAAATTGTGGAAAGAACCAAGATGCCCTTCAACGGACGAATGGGTAAGGAAGATGTGGTCCATATACACTATGGAGTATGATGCCTCCATCAAAAAGGATGAACACCCAACTTTTGTATCGACATGGACGGGACTGGAAGAGATGATGCTGAGTGAAATAAGTCAAGCAGAGAGAGTCAATTATCGTATGGTTTCACTTACTTGTGGAGCATAAGGAGTAACACGGAGGACATGGGCAGAGGGAAAGAAGAAGGGAGTTGGGGGAAATCAGAGGGGGAGATGAACCATGAGAGACTGTGGAGTCTGAGAAACAAACTGAGGGTTTTGGAGGGCCGGGGATGGGGGGTTGGGTGGGCTTGGTTGGGGGTATTGTGGAGGGCACAGATTGCATGGAGCACTGGGTGTGGTGCATAAACAACGAATTCTGAAACACTGAAAAAATAAAATGAAATTTAAAAAAATATTACTCCTAACATCTACCCTACATCTACTGTGTTCCCTCCACTTGCTTCCCCTCACCCAAAACAAACCTGTCTGTCCACTGTTCTAGATGTGCATCCTACTTTCTGACTCCCGTGCTGTGGAGTATTTTTCAAGTAAAATTTTAAGAGGAGTGGGCTGTCCATGGTGCTGAGCCCCGCATGGAGGAAATGCAGACCCTGCAGCCGGACTGAGGTGCCTATAAGGGGCGGAGGACCAAGGCCCCCAGGAGGAGCGGGGGATTCCTACAAGCATCATGCCTGCCAGCACAGCAAGGGGCAATGGCACATTCTTATGGGACTAAAAACAAAAACTGGTATGAGCGCTGCTGTACCTCTTTCAGATGAGGGAAATCCCTGGGGAATGGATTGGATGGAGATGCTCGAGCCACTACTGGCAGGAGGTACAGAATGTGGGCAAGAAGGGAGAGTGACCAGAGCTCTCCAGCTGCAAAGACCCACAAGGGAACCAGGAGGCAAACATGGAGAAGAAAGAGTAGGAACTATTTGGCATCAGTGAGATTCCTTGGACTGGAGAGGAATTTCATGACACGTGAAGTGTGAGGAGCTCAGAGGTCAGCAGACACCGTTTAAAGGAGACAAAGTTAGTTTAGGTCAGAGTGAGTGCTTGGACGTGCTTCGGTACGCATCTGGGTCTTGCATTTTAAAGCCCCTTTATCACCACGGCATCTCCCAAATGACTGAGATCTCAAAAAACAGGGAACACAAGGAACCCTGAGACTCATCTTGGAGTCTAAGGCTTAGCGGGGAGCAAAGCATCCAGGATTCACACTGCCTGACCGGGGGAACAGGATCAGACTCACCTCCTTGGAGACCTGGCAGGGAGCTTTGCAAGGAAAGCCACAGGGACAAACTCCAGAAATAGAAGCTCTGGTGTTGACACAGCCCCCTGCTTACACGGGAGAGTGGTAGATGGCCTGTTGTGACGAAGCCTGAGACCGTACTGCTGACCCCATCCCCATCTGTGCAGCTGCCCCAGCATCCATATGCTGCAGGTGACTGCCCTGTCTGTGCAGTTTCCCTGTGTCCTTATCCTGTGGGTGACCCCCATCCATGCAGCAGCCCCAGGGTTCATATCGTGCGGGTGAACCCCCATCTGCACAGCTGCCCCAGCATCTATATCCTGCAGGTGACCCCGTCCGTGCAGCTGCCCCAGCATTCGTATCCTGCGGGTGATCCCCCATCTGCACAGTGGTCCCTGCGTCCATATCCTGTGGGTGTACATGTCCCACTTGTCCTTGGCACAGAAGTCCAGTACACCTGCTCCTGATCTATGTGCCCCTGACCTACTCCTGTCCTGCTCTCCCTTCTCTCCTGGCCAAGGACTCTCTCAGTCCTGTTCATGCCATGAACACGATGGACATTTCCATCTCTTCTGTTTGTTTTCCTGCCTCTTCTTAACCCTGGTAATTTCGCCTCTGCCTGTCTGTCCTCTCAAGCAATCTGTCCCACGGAGGTGGAGACTCTCTTCTGCCCCCTGCTCCTCTCACACCCAGGGCCACTTCTAGAAAAGTCTGGCACTCACACCCATCCAGGGCAGAACACAGCCACGTGCTGTGTCTCTCTTGTTTACACTTTGAAGCTGCTGTGTCATCTCCCCGATCTGCCATAGATGATGCTTTGGAAAAGACGACGTGTCTGCCTCCCCCTGAACCAGACAAAACGATACAAGTGTGGTCAGAGTGTGTAAGGAGCTCTTAATGCTCTCAATGCTCCTCTGGGGCATGTGTCAAGGAGCCGCCTCTGTGTCTGAGACCTTAAACACACCTTCTGAATGCTAAGAAAGCCGTGGCTGTACCTGCAGGACAGGAGCGGACAATGCTGTCCACAAGCCTCTGTGGCAGAGCCAGAAAACAGCGGGGACGCGTGGCCAGAAGCTCCCTGTGAGAGAGAGTCCTGCTGGATTTCCTAGTGCAGGGTGCTCTGCCCCATTATGAACCATAGGCTACTCAGGACCCTCATCACACAGCACCACCCCCCGCCCTCCGCTGAGGTCCTACTGTGCGTCGGATGCCTACCGGCACTGTCAGGACTCTCACAGCAAACCCACGAGACAGACACTGATATGAACCCCTTGTGTGCGTGAACCGTGGTTTAGAGAAACTCAGTGTTCACCCAAGATCTCACACTCAGCAAATGTCGGATCCAGATCCACACGGACTGATCTGGAAGTCGGCCCATGTCCTAGAGCGGGTAGTCCTGCGCTGAGAATCGATCAGTGAACCAGTCCATCTCTAAAGTGGGACCGGACATGCTATATGGATCCCAGGACCTTGGAAGGAATGAGTGAATCTAGACGGGCATTAAACAACAGTCTGGCCTGAGCAAAGCCGTTTACACTGCATGGCAGCACGTTGGAATTTCTCCCAGAAGCAGGTCAGGGGAGGGGTGTCTTGGAAGCCTCGCCCAGCATTCATCACGTTTGTTGAGCACTCATTAGGCTGTGGGGTGGTTCACGGAGAAGACTGACTGTGTAGTGGCCCCTAACCCATTCTGAGTGAGCCCTCAAATGCTCCCTGTCACTAACATACCCCCCTCCCCAGGTCACAGACCACGGCACCTGCTCTCTGCCTTGGGCTGCGTCTTCTAATCCCCCTCCCACAGACATGGTTTGTGAAGACACCTAGAGGAACGAGAACACAGACCCCTTCTGCATCTCCCCAAACAAGGTACACTCCCAAGTTCTGCAAGCGAGCCACGCTAATCCCAATACATGCCCCTCCTCGAGACCTTCCCACCCTCCCTGCCCCAAACCACTGTGCTTTCTGCCCTCTCCCGTGGCCTGGGCCTGTTACAGCCCCAAGGGCCTCTGATGGAATCAGGGACAAGAGGCAGCGTGGGTATCAGGGCCGAGACCTCACCGGGACTGGACCCTGACAGGCCCAAGAACTACAGTCACCGGAGAAAGGACCTCCGTGGGGATCTCCGGAAAGGAGAGGGGAGGGCGGGGCGCCAACACCAGGCACTTCCCTCCGACCTTACAGAGCAGCTGATCTTTCCGAAGAGCGTCCCTGTGTGTTCACGGAAACACGCACCGTTTAAGATGCTAAAAGTTCAGACATAAAAAATGAAAATATTCTCAATCTCATACCAAAGAGATCCTTCATCTACTATGTGGTGTATTTCCCCTCTGAGAAATTTCCTAAAGACAGATACTTTTTAATGACCGGACGTCTGAAACCGGCGGTAAAGTCCGTTTTCTGGAAAGACGTTTTCTGGAAGCTTCTCTGATATTTCACTTAAAGAAATTTGTCCTCCATTTCTCATGATACTAGTCAACCCACGCCGACTTCTCTGATACTAGTCAACTCACGCGGACTTCTCTGATACTAGTTAACTCACGCCGACTTCTTGATACTAGTTAACTCACGCGGACTTCTCGATACTAGTTAACTCACGCGGACTTCTCTGATACTAGTTAACTCATGCCAACTTCTTGATACTAGTTAACTCACGCGGACTTCTTGATACTAGTTAACTCACGCCGACTTCTTGATACTAGTCAACTCACGCCGACTTCTTGATACTAGTTAACTCACGCCGACTTTTCCCTCAACACTTTCATGCAGGTTTACTTGCGCCGCTCCGAGTCTTGTTCCTCGCGGCCTGCACCCCCCCCCCAGGACTCGTCTTGACCGAGTGTTCTCCGCGGGGAGCAGCCGCGGGACGCCGCCCGGGGGCCGCACGCAGGGCTGGGCTCCTCGTGGCCACGAAGCCTCAGCAGCGCCGCTTCCCCCCGTTCGCGAGCTCGTGGTCTGCCCGCAGGGAGCGGCGCGGCCGGCCTCCCCGGGCTTCCTCTGGTGGGTCACAGCAGGTCACAGCAGGTCACACTGGCGGGTCACAGCGGCCAGCGCGCTCCGGGGTCCGGGAGGCCACCTGCCGCGCCGGGAGCTCCTGCCGCGACCCCCAAAGGGGACCGCAGCCCGCTTCCCGGGGGGAAACCGGTTTTGTAAACGCCTGTTGGTTGGTCGGCCTGTGTCAAGGTTCTACGCGTTTATCTGACAGACAGAGGGTCACACGCAGGCAGAGGCAGGCGGGGCCGGGGGAGGGCAGGCTCCCCGCGGAGCAGGGAGCCCGACGCGGGGCTCGATCCCAAGACCCTGGGACCATGACCCAAGCCGAGGGCAGAGGCTTCACCCTCTGAGCCCCCCCGGGCGCCCCTGCGACCGTCTGTCCTTCGGGGTCAGACGTCACCCGCCGTCTTCAGAGGCCCGGCCGGACTCTCATTCTTCCCGCTTTCCGGCCTCCTGTTCCTTGTCTCTGGTTCATCGTCCCGGTGGAGAACCCGGGGCTCTGGGCTCCGTGCCCGGCACCGCGGCCCAATTTTGTGGACGAACCGTGGCTCCACGTTCCCTCCCGAGGGCTCGTGAACTCGTGCCAGACGCGCAGCTGGGGGCGGGGTAGGGAAACCACCCGCCTCAGCCCCAGCGCCGGCGGCCCCGTGGGACCGGAAGGACAGGCCCCCAGCCGTCCACCTGGCACTCTCCCCGCAAGGCGGCGGCCGCGGAGGACTACAGTTCCCAGCATGCACCGCTCCGGACCCTGCCGGCGCGGGATGGCCGACGGCGGTCCTACAATCCCCAGCATGCCCTGCTCCAGGGCTGCTTCCTGCGAGGCGGAGGGCCGTGGAACTACACTCCCCAGCATGCCTCGGGCCACAGGCCGCGCACGCCTGTATTTCCGGGCTGGGCTCCGCGGGACCGAGCGCCTGACGGCGCGGGGGAGCCCGGGGAGGGGGCGGTGCGCTGGCCGCCGAAAGAGCCGGTGGCCGCGGCGGGGGAGCTGCCTGCTTCTCCGCTGGGCAGACCCTCGGCCTCGCGCTCTGAAGCCCCGGGCAGACCGAGCTGCGGGGTGCGAGTCCTCTGTCCCCGAGGACGGCCCGGCGTGGTGCAGAGCGGGGCTCGCGCAGCCTGGCCGGAGCGCGGGCGTCCTCCTGCTCGCGGCCCTGTGTCTGCAGGCCGCCTTCGCGCCGGGTCACACGCTGTGCTCGTGCGGCATCAGCACAGCTCGCGGGGGTCGCCTCACGCAGGACACCTTTTGGTGGGACTCGTGCACGGGCATGTGCAGCTCCGCGCGTGCAAATGCACGCGTGAGAGCGGGTCCTCGAGCGCGTGTGGCGCTCCTGCACCCCCCCCCCTCCCCTGCGGAAAACGCCTGCAGGCTGGTGACAGTTTTTACAAAAGAGCATTCGCGGGCTCCTGGGCTGCAGAGGCTGTGACTGCGTCTCCCCCAGGCCTGACTGCAAGACAGCCCTGCCTGTCCCCTGCCTGTCCCCTGCCTGTCTCCTGACTGCTGAGGAGTCCCTCTCCCTGCCCGACAGCGGCTCAGCAGAAGCTCAGCGCTGTGGCTGTCAGGTCTTTCCTAGCCCAGAAGACCCCCGAGGCCACCTGGCACACAGAGCCTGTCCTAGTCAGGAAGGCAGGAGCCTTCAGAGCCCCGCTGTCACCCAAACAGAGAGAGCCTCCAGCAGCTTCTCCAGGACAGGATGAGCTCCCCCCGGCGGGGAGTCACCTGGAGGCGCTCAGCACCTCAACTGGAGCGGACGAGGGACGAGGGACAAGGTCGGCCTCGTCCTCCCTGCTCCTCAGCATCCAGCTGGGACGCGTGCTGTGCTTACTAAGCTGTTCCTGTGAGCTCTTCCCTGAGGGGTTAAGTTCTTGTCCTTGACTCTGGTTTGTGTGCGAGGACAAAAGACTGAGAACAGCAAAACTAAGGAAATCTTATGTGAAATACAAGTTAAGCCTTATTATGTCAAGAGGCAGGGAACACATGATCAAAAATTCTACTAGATGTCAGAACAGTCCTAGTTTATCATGATTAAACCTTGTGTCCTTGTGCCCGACACACGGGCGTGTGGCCTGGCCCGTCACACAGGGCCTGCTTTCAGGAAACCCTCACACTTGTCCTAATGCTCTGCTTTCACTGTCTTGAAATCCTTAATCATTTTTGAACAAGGAGGCATGAACTTGCGTTTCGAATTGTTCCCTACAAATTATTTAGCTGGTCCTAAGAGACGTTTCCTCCTAAGAGTGTCACTTCTCCTCTGTAAGATGGTGCCTTGGTCAACTCGGTGTGCAGCAGAGGCACGGGAAGCCGGACCGCTTCAGCAGCAGACATTGATTTCTCACCGTTCTGAAGGCTGGAAGTTACAGATCGAGGTGCCGTTAAATTAGGCATTTGATGAAGGTCCTATTATGGGCTGCCTTGTATCGACTTCCTGCTGTGTCCTCACATGGCAGCACGGTGAGGGAGCTTTCTGGGGTCTCTTTCATTGGACCACCAGCCCTATTCAGGCTCCACGTTCACCACCTAGTCACCTCCCAAAGGCCCCACCTCCTAATACCATTGCATCGGACATTAGGATTTCAACAAACGAATTTTGGGAGGACACAAGCCTTCAGAATGTAGCAATCAGTAAAAACACTAAAAGGGTCAACTCTTTCCTCCAGTTTGGCAAAATTGGATCTAGAGTAAAGGCTGCTGTACTCCTGCCATAATAACACTTATAAACAAGCCTTGAGGGGATTAAACTGATCTTAACAGAACCCAGCCACCTGCTAAGCCAAACATTCTCCGAAGGAAGAAAACCAAAGCCAAACTCTCAAGAATGCGGTGTTCACAGTGTCTGGCAGCCAATTGGATATTATGAGACAGGTAGAGTTGCTACAAATGGTTGAACAGATCCAAGAGGAAATGAGTCGGTAAAAACAGATCAGGAAGTAACAGATATGCTGAAATTAGCAGACACAGACATAAAACAGTTATTATAAACGTTATAAATACACCCCAGTATTTAAATGAAAACATGAGCATAATGAGGAAATAAACATAAGTCATAAAAAATAACCATTTGTGCATCAAAAGACACTATCAACAGAGTGAAAAGGTAACTCACAGAATGGGAAAATATTTGCAAATCATGTGTCTGATAAGGGATTAATATTGATAATGCATAAAGAACTTTAGAATTCAATAACAAAACAGAGACAACACAATTAAAAAATGGGCAAAGGATATGAATAGACATTTCTCCAAAGAAGACACAGGAACAGCCAAATAAACACATGAAAAGATGCTCAACATCACTCATTAGAGAAGCACCGACTGAAACGACAATGAGCCACCACTTTACGCCTGTTAAAGGGAATTTTATTTAAAAAATCCACAAGCGTCATGGAGAGTATGAGGGAATTTGGAGGCCTCGAGTGCTAAGTGGTGCACTTCTACAGAAAACAGTGTGGCAGTTCCTTAAAAACTGAAACATGAAATTACCGTATGATTCAGAAATTCCACTTTGGAGTAAATACCCACAAAATTATCCAAATGAAGTCCAGAGAGAAAAAGAAAAGCAGCAAACAAGGATGCGAGAGGAGGGACACACATGTTACAGAAATTACAGCCAGGAGTTTCATAAATTTGATGAAAACTACAAGCCCATATACAAGAAGCCCAGAGAACCACTGAGCACGATAAACACTAAGAAATCCACACAAAGAACTTCACAGTGAAATTGACGGCCGACTTCTCAGGAGAGTCCAAAAAAGCCAGAAAACGACAGAACAGTGTCTTTAAAGCACGGAAACAAACAAAACAAAACTGTCTACCTGAAGTTCCTATCAAGTCAACATATCCTTCAAAACTGAGCAGGAGACAAGACTCCTCGTCCACATGGAGAGAACGTGGAAGCAGCGCCCCGCGAGCAGGCCGACCCTGCACGGAGAGACTATGAGACAGGGGTTTCAGGTGCAGGAAGGATCTCAGATGGGGAACTGGACCCGCGAAAAATGCTCCAGAATGAGGTTAACCTGTGGAGGGAATCGTGAGCTAACTCAGACACACCAAAGAATGCTCGGCTAGTGGGGCAGCGCTCTGTGTTCAGGAAAAGGGCGGACTGCTTTAAAAATGTTATTTCTCTACTAGAAAACAAAAAATTTCAATGAAAACACAGCAGGGATTATTTGTTCCTGACCACGACGGAAGCTGCACTAGTCCGGGGTGTTTCACGAGAGTGAGGAGGGCATCTGAGGGAAGAGAAGCAAATGTGCAAGAAGAGACCCAGTTTCCGTAACAGCCAAGTGCCTCGCAGGAGCGCCCCTAAGTGTAAAAATAAGTAGGAGAAAGTGAATTAAAATGTTTAAATAGAGGACTGGCCACAGTTTCTTAAAAGATTTTTATTTATTTATTTGAGAGGGAGAAGCAGGCTTCCCACTGAGCGGGGAGCCCGACGCGGGGCTCGATCCCAAGACCCAAGATCATGACCTGAGCTGAAGGCAGACGCTTCACCGCTGAGCCGCCCAGGAGCCCCTGAATGGCCACATTTAAAAGCAAAGGTGTCCGAAACTTTCATTGTGCAGCCAGATATCAAAAGTTTTAGAAGGTATCTCCATGTTGACTCATGAATTCTGTTTCTAGAAGCTGACCCGTGTACAAGGATCAAACAATATGCTGCAAAACTGAGGCTCATAACTGTGAAAACACGGAACCATCTCAACTGTCTTCCAGTGGGGAGCTGGTAGAATAATTATGATTTTTGTACCTATCAATATCATGAACATAATTGTGCAACTACAATATATTTTTAAAAATCTGTTTATTTGTTGGAAAAGTAATCTGTGCCAAGAAATAAGCTGGATGCCAGAAATACTGATGGTAAGGCGGGTGTTTGTTGCTGAGAAGCTCAGTCTGTTGGCCAGGCAGACAGACAGACACAAGGCATATCCTGTAAGTTCTGCCCAGTGAGTGACTGCCACATCGCTGGGAACATCCCTCATGAGACAGAAGGGAATTGTTGCTAAACATCCACTATGTGCATTAACCTCTGTAATTCCAAGAGGCTGAATCAGTGAGCTCACCAGGAGAAACGAGGGGACAGAAGGGGACCAGTGTCCATGAGAAAGTCTGGGGCCCCTTCCTCTTCCTAGTCCAGCCCTCCATAGTCCCAGAAGTTCAGGTTCTCCTGCTCGGGGAACCTGAAGGACTCACCAGCGGAATACCGCCTGGGAATTTTTAGGATATCATCTTGGTTTTGTTTGTTTTGTTTTGTTTTGGTGAGTTGTCCCTGTGCAACAGAAGTAAAGGACAATAAGCCCTTGGCAGCTAAGTTTCTCAGTTGGTCACTGCTGTTACAGTGATGGCAGACATCCCTCCCCACCTGTCCTGCTAGCCTTTTCCAGGGATGAGAGCCTGGGGGTGTCCGGGGATCACCCTGACTCACTGGGCCATTGGCTCTGTGGATCCTGAGTGCCCACCAGTCTGGTTCCTTCTGAAGGCAAGTGAGGGGGACAGATGGGGTCCAGTTGGGTGGGGACACTGGCCAGAGACAGGTTGACTTCAGACATCTGTTTGAGTGTGCCCTTGTTTTCTGTACAAGTTCTTCAAGTAGAAACCCTCAGCCACAGGCACGTAAGACATGAACCTTTTGTTTGTTCACCTGTCAGTTGTTTGTTGCATGTGTGTGTGTGTGTGTATACACGTGCGCATACAAATTCTTGTTGCCAAGGAAATTACACCTCGAAGTAGAAGTGTTCAGAAGTCATTATGCTTAGAAATTTAAGCACAGTGAATCAGGGAGCTTGAAATGATGTTTCAAAGACCAAAAGGACCACACCCGAACCCTCTGAACAAACCGATGAGCAACACGCCGCTTTCAGTAACTATTCACATGCAGCCTGCATGGCTGTTGCGACCATGAACTTCTGTGCTCTACCATGTAGAAACCCCGTATTTTGCCTCCGTCTGTGAAATAATGTTAAGGCAGCGGAGATGGGCTAGGTGCTAGGAGGCTGCCGCCTACTACCTGTGTGATGTTTTGCAAATCTCTTTATACTTAAAGATCTTGATTGTCTGTAAAGTTGGAATCAGGAAGCATTCCTCCGCAGGTTATGTTGAAGGAGATATAGAGCATCTTGCCCAAAATCTGCAAAGTAGTGTGCGGCAGGTGGTTTTTATCACCTCATGAGAATTGACTGGTAAACCTGCAAGCGTTTCATGAGCCCATTTGTTAAATACAGTCATCACAAAGAATGAAATCACAGCAACTTGCAGTCGAATAAATTATAGTCAAAACCAAAATTAATACAAAAACAATATCTCTCAAAACTTACTTCCTACTTATTTTATTCTGTTTTTCTACTCCCTCCTCCTTTGAGTGTATCAGCATCTGCTGTATCTGCGTGTGGAAGCACCATGTCTCGTGATGGGCTGCTCCCTCACGCCCGCCCCCACTCCACATTCGGAGAAGTTGTGCTGGCCACCTGCAGTTGGCCGTGGTGGGAGTGATTCCACACTCCACGGATAAGGGCTCGATGGACTTATGTGTTGTCTAGACTTGAGAAGGTTAAGAATGCCAGTAATACAGAGTACATGTACATGCGCGTGGTATCTGCTGTCATTGCTTTGTGAAAAGTGAAAACATCGAGGAAAAACTCTTCTCAGATCCAGAGACCATTATCTGACTCAACAAAGAAGTCGCACTTCACCGACAATGGAGTAGGTCCATTGTTTCCCATCTGTCTTGTGTGGTGTGGATCACATACGTGAGCATATCAACCAGCATACATGCTATGATGACATTCACTTGCAGATGGTAAACCATAGCTTGGCTATGGTCTAAGAGTTTGGGGGGAAAGATGGACAAAAGCACTTTATGAGAGTCAATCCTTCTATACGCATTTATAGTAATCATGTATTTATTAATATTTGTAAGTATTGTACAACACATCCTTTATCACAATTTTACTAAACTATGTGCATGTATATAGACACACATCAATTTCTGTGAATATCTAGGCATGAGACAACCGCCAGCACACCTCTGTCACCCTGCCTCCAAGAGGTGGTGAGTGGCAGGTGCTCAGGTCCTCTGGGTCAGTTCTCTGGTCCTGGTGGTGATGCCAAAACAGACACGAAAGCAACTGATCTTATGGGAAAGTTGAGGCAAGTGGAAATCATCCTATGAGCCCTGGCGAGACACGTTTTTGCTGGTTCTGTGTTTGGTGGTTGGTTTTGGCAAAGCTATAGCTCGGCTCAGCACCATTTGCCTCCAGAGATAGAGGAGAAGGAAGTCCCCACAAGGGATGATTTTGCTCATGCCATGGCTTAGGTCTTCCATTTCTCCCTGCTTGAAATGCTCTTGCAAGTTCTCTTTCCCTGTAAAATACATTCTTATTCCATAAGACTCAGCCCAAGCACCACATTCTCAGGAGAGCATCACTGGTTAGATGCACCTTTTCTTTCCTCTCGTGGTGCCTTATTGTAACACTCAACATGCTGTATTTCATCTGCCAGTGTCCGAAATTGACTATAATATCCTCAGGGACACGAACAGAGAATTACTCATCTCTGTTAGCAGTTAACAACAATTTCCTATTGAATTGAATAATGGTGATGTACAGAAGATAAGCTCAAGGATATGCCCTTCTGTAGTGATTCTGGGCTGTTGTCACGACATCCCTGAATGAACACGCTCTGGGGGGAAGCCTGTCCAAAAGCCTCGCTGCATGGCTGGGGACAAGGGGATCAGAGTTAAGTCAGGGTTCTTAACGGCTGGGGCTGTATGTGGGACTGGGGGAGGCTTGTCCGTGGGCTAGAGAAGAGTCAGGATTTATGTGAAGCTCAATGTTCAGAGATGTTTTAGGAATTGAGAAGCCAAATAAATGTTTAGGAAATCGTCCAGGCTAGAAGTTTAAAATGAAGTCCCGCACAGGGGGAACACCCGTGTGGAGCCCGTGGGAAGAAGAGATCTGGTCACATGTTAGCATCCTCTGGTCATAAGCCATATGTGCAAGAGTTTTGTGAACCACCAAAAATATACCCATGAAGTGATGATGATGATTTCCCTGTACCATCACATTCGTAGCGAGACCGGAGGACAACTGGAGAAACTTCAGGGCAGTACCTGGTACCCATTTTGAAGTATGACATAGATCATTCCCCTTTTCAGCAGCTCAAATAGGCAAACCCCCGTGACTTCTGAAGCACTCTCCCAGAGTCAATGGGCCGAGCACCCAAGAGTCCCTCTAAATAATTGAGTGCCTGTGGTATAGCTCCAGAAAGCATGACAATGTCCTCCAGAATGGCATTGATTTTTCAAGCATATTTTTATTATTTCAATTTCAATGTGGCTACCATACAGTGTTACATTAGTTTCAGGTGTACAGTGTAGTGATTCAGCACCTCCACAGTCAGCACTCATCGCCATGAGTGTCCTGTCTCACCCATCCCCCGCCAACCTCCCCTTGGTAACCACCAGTTTGTTCTCTGTAGTTAAGAGTCCATTTTTTGGTTTGTCTCTTTCTTCCTCTTCCCTTCATTCATTTGTTTTGTCTCTCAAATTCCATAGCCGAGTGGGATCATGTGGTATTTGTCTTTCTCTAACTGACTTATTTCACTTCGCCTTACACACTCCAGATCCATCAATGTTGTCGCAAATGGTGATATTTCATTCTTTCTTAGGACTGGACAATATTCTGTTGTATATATAGACCACACCTCCTTTATCCAGTCATCAGTCGGTGGATACTGGGGCTGCTTCCATATCTCGGCTGTTATAGATAATGCTGTTCTAAACATTCGTGGGTGCATGTATCCCTTTAAATTAGTGCTTTTGTATTCCGTGGGTAAGTCTCTAACAGTGTGATTGCTGGATGGCGGTGTAGCTCTATTTTTAACTCTCCGAGGACCCTCTATACACTTTTCCAGTGTGGCCGCACCAGTTTGCGTTCCCACCAACAGTGCAAGAGGGCTCCCCTTTCTCCACATTCCTGTTGTTTCCTGTTTTGTTGATTTTGTCCACTGTGACAGGTATGAGGTGGTATCTCATTGTGGTTTGGATTTGCATTTCCCTGATGATGAGGGATGTGGAGCGTCTTTTCATCTGTTGGCCCTCTGGATGTCTTCTTTGGAGAAATGACTGTCTTCTGTTTGTTTCTTAATTGGATTATTTGATTTTGGGGTGTTCAGTTGTATAACCTCTTTCTATATTTTGGATACTAACCCTTTATCAGATATGCCATTTGCAGATATCTTCTCCCATTCTAAAGTTGCCTTTTAGTTTCGTTTGTTGCTTACAGCTTGATGAGTTTTTACCAAGCGAATGTACCCATGTAAACGTCACGCAGCTCAAGACAGAGAAAACACCAGCATCCAAGAAACCCCATATAACCCTCCAAGTCAGAACACCATCGTGGAGGCGCCATTCTGACACTCATCCCCATATGTTAGGTTGTTTCTCCGTTGTGTCTGGATTCTTTCATACAATCGTGTGTGGTGTTCACTGATAATCTTACATGTGGCAGTAGTTTGATTTTAGTATTGCTCTGTGGTATCCCACGACGTAAATATACCATAATATTTATCCACTCTACTCTTGATAAGCTGTTTCCAATTTTGGGTTATTATGAATAATGTGTGACCATTTCTTTGGAGTCTGTCCTCAGGAGTAGAATCACCAGGGGAAGGGGTAATATTCTTTTTCTCTACATTACCTCGTTGATTTAAATAATACATTTTTTTAATTATTTTTTTTTAATTTGACAGAGAGAGAGAGCTCAAGGAGGCAGAGAAGCAGGCAGAGATAAAGGGAGAAGCAGGTTTTCTGCTGAGCAGGCGCCTGACGTAGGGCTTGGTCCCAGCACCCTGGGATCAGACCTGAGCCAAAGGCAGCCGCTTAACAGACTGAGCCACCTCAGCACCCCTTAACTAATATATTTTTTTAAAATTTTACCTGCATCATCTTTACAAATTTTCCTTTTTCTTTTAAAGATTAGAATTACAAATTGAGGATTATAATATGTATCTTTGATTAATAACAGTCTCGTGTAAATTAATCCTACTACCACCCCTTAGCCAATGATATAACCTTGGGAGACAAAGTCATTTATCTCTCTCTGTGTTATTATTGTATTTTTAATCCCCACGTATTTCAGACCACATCAGATATTATTATTATTGTTCAGTTAATACCTGTTTGTAATTACTTACATATATCCCTTTCCCGCTTTCTCTTGAGTTTATCCCTTACTAGATTTCTGTGATTCTCCCTGGCCTCATTTTGTTTCTTCCTAAAGAATTCCCCTTAAAAATTCTTCTTAAATTTTTTTTTCTTTTTGTGTATATTTGCTGGCAACAAAATCTCTCAGCTTTTGCTTGTGATGGAAATGTGTTTGTTTTGCTTTCACTTGTGAAGGACATTTTCTCTGGATATAGCTCAGTCTTCGGTTTCCTCCTTCCAGCATTTTAAAGGCGTCATTCTGTTGTCTTCCAGCTCCCATTGCTTCTGTGGAAATGTCAACTTTCAAGATTTTTGTTCCTCCTTTGAAGGTCATGATTATTTTTCTCTATTTCCACGATTTCTCTCTTTGTCTTCGGACTTCAGCAGTTCTGTTATGCTGTGTCAGGCATGGCTCGCTTCGTGCCGTGCGGCATGCGGTCGGCGTGGGTTTTCTGTCTGTGACAAGGGTTCCCCTTTCCGTGGTGGAAAATCCTCCGTGTTCTGTCCGTAGAAGCTCCTCTGTCGCACTTCCACTCGCTTCTTCCCACGGACACGGCGTCTACACGGCTATTCTCCACATTCCACGTCTCTCCTCGTGTCTGTTTTCTTTCTCTGTGCGGGAACCTGGGTATTTTCTACTAACCACTGTCCTGTAATCCAATCCTCTGTTCCAGGTTTTACATTCAACTTTACTTAATTGAATCTTAGTTTCAATTATTGAAAAACTTAATGCTAAAATTATTAATCGCCTTTTTTGTGGATTTGGATTTTCTGATTAAATTCCTCATCTTTCCTTCAACTCGTTAATCGAAGCTATTTTAAAGTCTGTGTATTGTGAGTCCAATAAATGGACTGTCTGGGGTCTTTTCCCATTGTCCTTTTTTTCTTGGTTCCCTTTCTTGATCACTCCTGGTGAAGCTTTATGAGATGCTGATATTTTGAATGAAAAATGGCGGAGGCTCGGGGCAGTGATCTTCTGCCCAGACGGGAACTCTGACCACCGGTGACTTCCTTCCTCACCAGGATGCAGGGCGGCTTGCTCACTTGTTTTGGTGCAGTTTTGTAAAGATCCATACTGCTCTTCTCTGTTCTTCTTCTTCTCCGTTCTCAGTTCTTCTAGAATCCTCAAGATTTCCGACTGAAACCCTAGGCTATTAACTCAAGTCCAGCCACCTCCTAAACTCCATTCCAGCCCCATGACACCCAAAATTCCAGTGTTGCAAACCAATAGCTACAAGGCTTCGCGTTTAGCTTCCTAGCATCTTCCCCTGTGTGCCTTCAGGGTGTGGCAAACGCCTCTGGGGAAAGCTGTGTGCTAGACCAGAACCCCAGCACCTTCCTATCCTCTGGAGTCCTGGCTCCTGCTGTTCCCATAAGTGCCAGGAACTCATGGGATCAGCACTTTGCTGCCTCTAGAGGGACCTGGCTAGAACCTAGCAGGTTTCTCGGACTCTCTCCCCTTTCTGGGATCCTCCCGTCTCAAATCTTGAGTGTTATGTCAGCCTTCTGACGTCTTCCACCTCACTTAAAAAAGAAACCTGACTGTTCTACTTGTTCTTTTCTTTTTAATTTATTTATTTGACAGACAGAGATCACAAGTAGGCAGAGAGGCAGGCAGAGAGAGAGGGGGAAGCAGGCTCCCCGCTGAGCAGAGAGCCCGATGCAGGGCTCCGTCCCAGGACCCTGAGATCATGACCTGAGCCGAAGGCAGAAGCTTTAACCCACTGAGCCACCCAGGCGCCCCTGTTCTACTTGTTCGACATGAAGTGCTGGTCTGTGGCTAGCTTCTTCATCTTAGCTGCCAGCAGAAACCTTCAGCTGGGCGGTGATGACACAGCTCAGGGAAAGCCATCCGGTGGCCACACATCCCCCACTGCGTTGTTCCCAGCTGGGGTGGGAACATGAAGACCAAGGATTGTCCCTGCCAAGAGCCACGCGCGTCCTCTGCACCATCCCTGTGACAGTGCTGTGCTCCTTGAATCCATGGCCTGACGTCAGGGCTCCCGGCACACAGCCTGGGACTTCCAGAAATCGCCCCCCACCCAGCCTAACCCATGTTTATGTTTTGGAGGGATGTTCCTTGGTCTTGGTCAAACATCTACCAGCTTCAGGCAACAGCTTTTTCCCCGAAATCCTGGTTTCCCTGGCTAAAAGCAGACTGACTTCATATAGTGGAGTGGTTTGTATCTCCTCCCCAGGCCTCAGAAATGAAGAGAATAGGACTTGTGACTGAAAAAGAGGGTCATGGAGACTAAGCAAATATTTGTAAAGCAGCATAGTTTGAACACTTGAAAGAAAAGTGCAATATGAATGATTATTTTTTTAAAGCACCATATGTAGGAAATGCAATCCAGCTTTTTGAAAGAAGCGTTTTGGCGTTTCATCCCAATTTACTGATGAATGGTGACTAATGAAATGTTTGTCTGGGATTCTGAAGAGTAATCCAACTGGCTGCGTGTAGATACATAACGTCAGTCGCTTTTGATCTTGCGGACCAAAGCATCTTATATAATGATAAATTATACCAGGTTTCAAAATCCTCCGGATGATGTTATCTGCAACACCACTGCCTCTCCTTACTATCTCCCACTTTTCTTTTCTCTCCGTGAAAGAAATAGCAGCTCGTAAAGGCTTCTAAATCCCAGCTCTTCTCTTTTGAAATGGTTGTTCTCGTCCCTCATCTCGACATGCAAATAGACTCCCTTTCTTGAGCCTTTGATAAGGAGCCAGGAGAAAGGTTCACAAGGTTCTGATACACCGCCCTGAGAAGCCCAGCCAACCGGCAAAGATACGGGAGGAACTTATTACCCACCCCCGCCGCAGTGGACAGACCCTCCGTTTACACCCTCGGGAAAGCAAGCGCAGCATTGTAGGGATGCCCACGAGGGAAGAAAGACTCAAGCGGGCATCTGGTAAAGGACTGGCGGCCACAAAAGCCCCGTAATTGTCTTCAGCACCATGGACAGCACAGAGCCGGAGCCCGGTCCCTGATGCCGACTTCAGGCAAGGTGGCCTCCAGGCTCCCTTCGGCCTCCGGTCATGAAGGTGCAGAGCGGCCTGGGATTCGCCCACAGCCATGTGTCCTGCGCGACAAGGTTTGGGGTTTCTGGCGGGATCACCCCCTGGGAATGTTCGGTGCCGCTCCCCTGCACGCCAGCTGGGTCCCTAAGTACAGGCCCTGTCACCCCTACAGCCAGACACAAAGCTCCCTCTCACCTCTCTCCTCTCCCTCCGCCACCCCACTGCTCTGCTCCCTGCCGGTCCCTGAATCTGCCACTTTTCTTTCTTGAAGTCCCCACGCTATGGCCTGGCCCTGTGGTTGAGACGCCCGATGCCTCCCACACCTGCTCCTCCTCCCCCCTGCACCCGTGCACCTGCAGCTTTAAGCTGCCCTCTCCCCTCCTCTGCAGTGGCACCTGCCCTCTGCCTCCATGCCATCCGCACCTTCTTCTCATCTGAACGCACCCCCTGCCTGTTCCGTGGAACTGCCCCGAGCATGTTGTTCAAGTCCTGTGCGTTGATGGGTTAGTACCCTCCATCTAGAGGGCCCCACACTGTCAATTTTAGAGAAGCCCTTCCTGGCCCAAGAAAGTGTAACAGACGCGACTCGCTGAATGTTGTCACGTTTCCTTTGCACGACAAACAATAATCAGACCCTCCGGGAGGCCTTCAGGACATCTGCCACTCCCCCCAGGGGCATTCTGGACTGAAATTGCTCCCAGGGCTGGACTGGAAGGCCCCCGGGCTGTGGTCTTTGCCGGCACAGTGTCACAGGTGAGAAGAGAGGTTGATGCTGGCCCCCGGCTTCAGACGGTTTCCATCCATGAAGTCCAAGGAGACGGAGGAGACAGTGGTTAGGGGTTAGGACTGGTTTGTCAGGACAATGACTAACACAGCGCAGAAGCGGGCTTCAGGGAGTGTGCTGGTCGCCTACTGCCCTGAACTAATCCGCAGCTCAGCACCTGAAAACAGCATCATTTGTTACCTCCTCATGTCCGAGGTGGGGGTCTGTCTGGGCTGGCTCAGCCGACCCTCTGCTCTGGGCCCCCCAGGCTACAGCGTGGCTGCAGCCGAGTGTGATCCTTTCTGGCTCCAGGGACTCCTACAACGGCACACCTGTTAGCATCAGCATTAGGTTCCTGGGGATAGGAAGGCTGATGTCCCTCCTTTTTGCTGGCGATCAGCTAGGGGCTGCCCTCAGCTCCCAGAGGCCACCTGACATCCCTGCCCCATGGCCCTCTGGGATGGCCACCCACTTCTCCAAGACCAGCAGGGGCCCCTGCTGCTCCAGAGTCTGAACTCACAGAGGCCTGCACCTCTTTGAGAGGGCTTTTCTGATTAGGTCAGGCCCACCCAGAGTGATCTTTATTTACTTGAAGTCAAACTTACCAAGGATCTTACTACATCTGAAAACATTTCTTCATCCTTGTTCGAAATCACACTATGATCCATGGCCTTCATCATGTCTCCTGACTGGAAGGAGTCACAGTCTTGCCCCCACTCAAGGGGGACTCATGGGCAGCACTCTGGAGTGTGTCTGTGACAGGAAGTTACTCAGGTCACTCAGTGTGGGTGACGTAAATGAACATCAGGGGGTCAAGAATATGAGATTAGGAGAAAGGAGGGGGAACAGAATACTTACGGGGAGACTGCCCAGGCCCGAGCCTCCCCGAGGAGGCTCCCCACGCAGACGATGTCGTCTGACCACTAGGTCCTGCTTGTCCGTGTTTTCCACACGAGAAACACTTCACAGCAAACCTGAGCTGGCCCACGCGCCCCTGGGGGGACATGTGGCTGCCGCTCCCCCCACGGTGTCCAGATGCTTGAAGACAGGGGTGTGGCGGCCCCCCGTGAGCATGCGCATCCCGGTCTGGATCCCGACCTTGGCCCCAGTCCACCTCCCGAGGGGGAGTGGGCGCTCAGAAGCACGCGGCAGAGACCCTCTCCTTTCCTGTTCCCTCCCCCACCCCATGCTGCCCCCCTCCCTCCCGGAACCTCCTCCGCACCCTCTACCTCCCCTCTCGCTGAAGACTCCCCCTCCTCCTGCACCCTCCCCACTACACCTCCGCGCCCGCCCCCCCCCGCACCCTCCCCCTGCACTCTCTCCCCCATCTCCCCTCCCCTCTCCGCCCGCAGGGCTGCAACCCCCAGGGAGCTCTTGAACCTGTCTCCATATTCCCACGTCACACTCACCCAGCCACCTCCCCTCCCCCACGCTCAGCACATTCCCTGGTTCCAGTCTCGCCCCCACCCCATCCTGTCTCCCCCTGGGGCTATGGAGGTCTTTCCGAGGGCAGCCCTGACCACATTGCTTCCTGTGAATCCCACCCAAGGCCCTGCTCCCTTCCTGGCGGATCGACGTCCTCTGGTACTTGGCCTTTGTCCCTAGAGCTCTGGCCGCTTGCTTCTCCCTCCAGCCCTTGTCAACGGCTCCTCCCCCGCCACCCCCGTTGCCCAACCGCCCGGCTTCGCTCTTTCCTTCCTCCCCTCCCCCCCTCACCCGACACTCCGGTTTGTCCACGGGGATTCCCTTCCAAGGAGCACGTTCCCAGAGGACTCACGGTGGCCTCAGGGGCCATGCTGCCCTCCATCCTGGACTGACCCCTTGGCGCACGTCACCCAGGAAGGGGCGCCCGCTGCTTCCCGAGGCCTGCAGTGCAGCAGGCACTTGCTGACTGCCCTTTACTGGACTGTGGCGGGCAAGTGCTCCAGACCTCGGGGTCCTTGTCAGGCCTCGGGGTGCTATCAGAGTGTGGCTGACGTGGGCAGCTGCCCCAGCCTGTGCTCCCTTGGGCTGGGAGCTCGTCCTTGCGGGCATCGCCCTCCGTGGTCCTCAGGCAGGCCTGCCTTAGACCTCCTTTGGGAGCAGGGAAGCCAGCTCACTGGGCATCCCTGGGAGCATGCTGGCGGGATTCGGGGGTCCTCTGTCTTCACAGACCCCCCTCCCTGCTGCGCCTGGCGGACCCCTGCCCCGCACGCGCATGCAGAGCCCACGGAGGCTCCAAAGGCCTCCCCTCCGACAGCGCAGGGCTGGGCGCAGGCCCACTGACGCCCCTGCCCGGCCCAGAGAAGCCACAGAGCAGCCGCGGAGCCCCAGCGGCGCCACAGGTTCGCAGCCGGTGAAGGGGCTCCAGTGGCAGCCTCCCTGGGCCACCCTAACCCCCGACAGGGTCCTCAGAAAGCCCACAAAACCATTGTTCTCCTGGAAGCCCCACCCTCCCTGGAGCTGGAGATTTCAGCCCCTGCAGAAGCAGCAGGGAACCTGGGAAGGGGAAGGGAAGGGGAGGCTGGATCTGGGGGGGGGGGGAGGGGAGGGGGGGAGGGGATGGGGGGAGGGGGGTCTCCCACGTGGGGCACCCTCCGTGATCTTGGAGGGCAAGGTCACCACTGCTGAATGAGGGAGTGGGAAACGTGGCCTCTGAGATGCTCTACAAAGCTTTGCAGGACTGAAGGTTCCAGAAGGCTGCTCTCCACGAGGGGTTATACTATTTTTATGGAGGTGAAATCCACACAATGTGAACGGGTTGGTGGCATTTAATCCCGTCCCAGGCTTGTGCAGCCAGATGGCTGACTGTCACAGACAGAGGACCCTCACTCGTGCCCCCAGGGCACCATCACTGTCCCCAGGGAAGGACTGTGATATGGGGGTGGCAGCAAGAGCCCCCCGGGCCGTGGGCTCTGGATGGGCTTCACCAGCACCCGAGGGGGGCCTCCCGACAGCAGGGACCCAGGGCTCAGGTGGCACCAGGAGAGGCTGGAGAACAGGCCCCTGAGGGCCAGGGTGGGAGAAGGGGTGGGCTGGGGCCTGAGGGCTGCCGGGGAGTCCCCAGAGAGCCAGGACAGGCCGGCAGCAGGGCGCGGGGACCCCTCGTTCCTGGGGCTGCTGGCACGGCCTCCCGGCTGAGACACAGCGCCCTCGGCTCCGTGCCCAACGATGCTATTCATTTTCTGGAGAGGAACAGAGCTTTGGGGGGAATAGAAATGAGAATCTGGCGCTGTGGCGGGAGGGAGTGAGCACAGCACGCCAGATTTTTCACATAATCTCAGCAGAGTGGAGTCCCGGGGACCGGCACTGGCCTGACCCCCCAAATTCCTGTGCTTTCTCCCAATCTTGTTCCCAGATGCCGAAAGGGGCTGTGAATTCCTGTTTTCATCTTTGGTTTCCCCTCCGCCCCCTTGGTACGAGGGGTATATGTTAGTGTCTGTCAATTTGCCATCCCAGGGCTACATTTTCTGGGAAAATCTGTGCTTCTGTATTTATTACATTCTCTGTAGATGCAGAAGCGATGCCTTTTCTAAAACGAGGGCTCTGAAGATGGAAATAAATCGACGCATAACATAGATTCTTGGCTCCGTGTGGCAGGTGCTGTGCATTTGCTGTTTCTGATTCCTGACACACAAGAGGCAGGCATCACAGCTCCTCCGAGGGGGTCGTGGGGGGGTGGGCGCGAGGCTCCCTGCCGCGGGTGACACACAGAGCAGGGTTGAAACGGGGAGACTGACCTTGTGACTACAAAGCCTCTGAGCCCGAGTCTCATCTGGCAAATGAGGAGCCTGGAGCCCCAGAGGTCGTCCAGGAGCGGCCGGAGTGGACCTGCAGCCCCGCGTGGGGTTCCGAGGCTCCCTGCAGAAGCCCTGGGCTGCCTCCGGCCGCCTCCCCGCCCCTCTCCTCCATCTGTGCGGATCCTCGCGCATGACCCCTAGCTTAAGCAAGGGAAAGATAATTTTTCCCTGGAGCACATGGAACGTGGTTTATGGCTGCTGCAGAGAGCGCTCTCCGAGAGACGCTACATCACTGTGCTCTCTGAAACACGCGTGCATGAATAATAGATCTAGCCCAGATGCAGAGCGCCTCGTGTGCAATTCCTCAAGGCGCCTCAAGAGCCTCTCGAGGGGGCTTGCTGAGGTCACAGCCTACTTGAGCTATTCCGGGCTGGGAGAAGCAGGACTCTGCAGGTGGAGATGATGTGCCGCCGCGGAAACACTATTCCTCACTGGGGTCAGCCCGCGCCGCACCCGCCGGGGGCTGGAGAGTGGACAGGAGCTGATGCGGCTTCTGCTCCTCCTCCCGGAGCAGGAGGCTTGGCCCACATTGTCCTTCAGCCGTGAAGGTCGGCGCTGTGGGCTCGTCCCCTTCACGGGGCTCCAAGACCCCCATGGTCCTCCCCGCCCGAGAGACCCGTAGCACCACCCTGAGGACCGGGGTGTATGACCTTGACCCTGACTGCCTTCCTGGATAGCCGGAGCCTCACGTGAGTCTCATGCTGGGCTCAGCGACCTTGAGCATGTCACTGCTGTGCCTGGAGCACAGAGGGCTCTCGAGTCACAAATATGCATGTGGACCGGCCGCCCATGGTGTCTCACTATGCCATCCCGGGCCAGACACAGCACCAAACAGCTGAAACACGGAGCCCCTGTTGGGGGTGGGGGGTCTCCAGCCTCCAGTTGCACAGGGGGCACTGGACAGAAGTCCTTCCCTTGCTCCCATTCTCGTGGACGCGCAGCTGGCGGGCATGCAGTGGGCCAACCTCCGCCAAGCTTCTTCCCTGTGGATTCCAGTTCCGCAGCAGTTCTGCAAGGTCACAGGCCTGGAGCTGTCTGTCCAGGGCTGTGCACTGGCCACTGCGCTGCTGCCTGCCTTTGGGGGCCACAGGGAGGGAGAGATCCAAGGATGTCCACATCCAGCCATGGAGCCTAGGTGCACCTGACCCTGCGTGCACAGGGCTTGCAGACGTGATGAAGTTACAGATCCTGAAACGGGGATGCACCTGGACAGCTGGTGGCCTGGCACAACCACGGAGTCCCTCTGAGGGGAGGTGGGAGGGACAGAGGGGCTTGCGACAAGCAGGGAGTGGAGGGGTGTGGGGTCAACCTACCACCTTCTGTTTCCCCCACACACTCACTCCTCAGGAGTCACACGCTCACAACACAGCGTCGCAAATGTGGGGGCTCTCTGGGCAACCGCAGGTGGCTTCTCCCTGGCCAGCCTCCCCCTGCAGCCCTGGGCTCCTCCACCACCCCTGCTGCCCAAGGCAGGTCCCCGCGGCCAGCCGTGACCACACCCAGTAGTCATCCAGCCTGTCACTGAGCACCAAAGCAGCCCTGCCCGCCTCTGCCTCTGTGTCTCCGATTCTCTCTCTGAGCCTCTCAAAGCCTGGCTGGCCGGTGGGCATCTGTGTGCTGGGCGATGCTGGCCCGCTGTGGCACACACCCACATGACTTCTCTCACTCTGGGGCACTGGCGCTGAGGAGGGGGGACAGGAGACAGCTAAGAGCCGCCTGAAGACCCAGCTCGGGTGGGAGGAGGTCTCTGCCCAGATCCCTGGACACGAGGGGACGCATATGAAGCTTAGTGCACATTTTTAGAAAAACCTGGAGTGAAAGCTACAGGATCCGTTGAGCGCATCCCCATCCTGCCTGATGCGGACCTGTCCCCTCACCGCTCGCAGGCCCATACTCGTGCCCAGTGCCTGGGATTGGAGTGTCCTGCCACAGGGCTGAGGGGCAGACTGCCGTTCCCGTGGTCACAGCTCCGCCGAAGCTGGACAGTCTGGGTGCGTGTGTGCCCCGAGACACAGCTGAGGATGCCCACACGGAGGCCTAGAGATGGGGTACGCTCCCTCCAGGGAGGCTCTAGGCGAGGGTGTCTTAGCAGCCGAGCAGCCTGCTGCTCGAGACTCAGAAAGTGGCCGTTGACTCCAAGCCAAAGCCCTTGGTGGGGGGAAGGGAGGTCTGATGGAAGCTGGGCCTTGACACTCACTGCTGCCCCAGCACACAGGACCGGGTCCCTGGTGCGTGGTGCGGCGGGGCCGGCTGTGGCCAGGCAGAGACGCGCCTTCACCTCTGCTGCTCGCCATCGCAGCTCCAGGCTAAGGGCGCCCCCAGGCATCCTGCTCGCCCACCAGCCTCTGCCCGCCGGCCATCAGCCTGCCTGAGAGCACGGTGTCCAGGAGGAGAACAGAGATGTCCCCACCAAAGCAGGGAGAAAACTCGCCCTTTCCTGGCTTTTGTTCAATTCAGGCCCCCGAGGACTGGGTGCCACCTACCCTCACTGGTGGGCAAGTCTTCTCCCCAGTTAAAGTGCTAATGCCTTCCAGAAACACACCCAGAAATAGGTCTCTCCCACCTTGGGGTGCTCCTTGGCCCGTGAGCTCTGCTGGGAGAGCTAGCCTGCAGAGGCACTCGTTTTGGTAAATTAGGGTATAATTCACGTGCTGGAGGTCTTTAAATCTAGACAGAGAGAGGAATTCTCCTTTGGTGGTGGAGATGTAAATGTGGGAGCCGTGGATGTGGTCAGGGGCCTACGGACAGCCTCTCAGACACGGAGGGGAGGAGCCTGCGCAGCCGACAGGTGCCACCCCGCCCTTCCCCCAGCCGGCCTTCTGGAGCCGCGGGTGCCGGCGTACCAGCTGATCAAGCTTCAACTGGGTTTTTGTCACTAGTAAAAGTTTCTATAAATCCTCAGAGGTGCGCTTTAGTCTATTTTATTAACAGAAATGCTGACACCCGTAATCTCTGCACCTCACGGGTGATTGTGTCAAAGGCACCGTCCCCTCTGCTTGGAAGGCTCTCCCTCTCCTCGTGTCTGGCTGTCCGTCCTCTTTCCCTTAGAGGCTTTTTCGTAATGAAGCCGATTCTGACAGCCTTTGCTGGGAACCCTCACTGCCCTGCCCGTTGTGTCCCTACCCCTGGAAGGTGCTCCTTCCGCCAGATCACTTACGGCAAGTCGCAGTGACGTTATTTGCTCACATGATTGTTTTCTGTCTCCTACATCATTTGGGATAATGTCCGCTGTGTGAGTAACGGAACACTCGCAGCAACCCAGGCTTGATAAAACGGAAGTTTCTTTTTATCTCAAATAATGTGAGTTGAGAGACAAGCAGAGCAGGACTAGTGTGATAGCCCCATGAACATCTGGGACTCGGGAGTCCCTGCGTGGGGCCTATAACTCACACTTCAAGGAGGCTGCTTGAGCCCTGCCATCGTACTCACAGTCCACCCAGCAGGAAGGAGGAAGGGGTCAACACATCGATGTTCTCTCCCTGAAAACGGTGCCTTCTGGGACTTCAACACAGTCCTCCACATGGCCACTCAGTACCAAGAAAGCAGGGAAATACAACCATGATTTCAGAGGGCTGTGTGTCCAGCCAAGAAATTGAAGTTTTACAATTAAGCGAGATGGGGAAAAAGGATGTTGGGCAAAACAAAACAAGAACAAGTTCTCGGACCGTCTCCACGAGGAAACAGTAAGATGTGGAAGAAAGTTCCCGTGTCTCATCCACACACACCCAGCCCCGAGCACAGAGTTGGCGCCCACAGAAAGACACGTCTTAAATAAGTGAACCCCTGCCACATGCGGCCGGACGCGGGCTGCTCAGAGAATGGGGCAGTCGCTACGATCTTGGAAAAGCTCATCTTTGCTGTGTTGTGTTAAATGTGGAATTAACAAACGGCCAGACCGAGAACATGAGAAGAGGATGATTCTCCTAATCTATGTGCAACTTTGTGTCTAGCTACTGCTCTCGGTGCTCCCTCTGCCCCTTCCAGAAAAACCTGTCCCTCGCCCGCCTTCCGATCAAAGGTGCTGCCCAGCAAGCTTCACTGCCCCGAACGTGCGTTCCCCACTGTGAGCCTCAGCCTTTGCCCCGTGTGCTTACAGACACTCGGGATGGTGTGTCCAGGTCACGGGCGGAAGTGCTCTCGGCCCCGCACCCCTCAGCCCCCTGCAGCGGCCCCTGGGTGGACCACACCAGCACTGGGGTGCTGTCTCCCGGCCAGCGGGACCGTCCTGCACCCCACACGCCACTGAGCCTGGTGGCCTTGTCAGGGGCCCTCCGTGTCCCGATCCCGGGGACAGTTCTGAGCTGTAGTCTGGTTTGACCCTCCCCAGCCTTCGAACCCATTGACCTCCTACCCGCACCCCCCCCCACTCTCCATCTCTGGTTTCCGCGAAGCCGGTCTTCCCGATTCCCTCCCATTGCTCTGGGCACTTCTCCGCGTCCTCCGTGAGGTCCCCTGCGTGCTCCTGCTTCGCGTGCGTGAGGCTCCCCAGGTTCCACACTCGTCCTTCTGTGCACGTTCTGGACGATTGCCCGGGAGGGTCTCATCCAAGGCCGAAGTAGCACATCCACCCCGCCCGGCCACCCACTCACTCACGCAGCCCAGACGCAGGGGCGAGTCCCATTAGGTGAGACCCTCGAGGCTTGCCTGAGGACCCAGAACTCAGTGTCTCCCACACTGAAACTCCTCAAAGTCTCCCTCCCTCAAACACTCCCATCGCTCCTGAGCCCTCTTTTAGTAAGAGGTACATCTGTCCACACGTCGGTGCCGGCCCTTACACCCAGCTAAGTGCGAGTTTTGCTGGTTTTCTCGCCTCCGCCTCCCCTCCTCTGGCCGGTGGGCACTGACCCACGTCCCAGGCCTCCACCCACCACCACCCACCACATGCCCCCACCCATCTGATGGTGCGGCCTCAGGGGCAGGAAGCCGCCGGCTCCCCCAGAGTCCAGCGTCAGGAGCGAAGGACAACGAGCCTGCCCACCATCCCAAGCCCAACCCCACAGCTCTCTGAACCCCTGGCACCCCCTGGTGCTTCCTGGAACATGGTGCCCCCACCCAGCCCTTGAGGTGTTCCCCACCGTCCCTCCAGCCGGCGCCGTCCATCCCGGGTGGCCCACACTCCCCACAGCGAGTCTCCTTCTGCTCTTTCCTCGCACTGCCCGCTGTAGCTATAACGGAGGACTCGTGTGAACGTGACCTTGTCCGTCTTAGCTATGGGGCTGCACCCGGTAGCAGGACAGGAGTGAGAGCGGAGATCACACCTGTTGTCCAGGGCTGTGCCCCGGGTCTGCGGGGCGCCGGGTCGGTGGGGAGCACTCCCAGCAGTGTGCTCCCTGCTGCCCCCGCCCTTCTCACGGGCAGCCCTGCCGCTGACCCCCCTGCTGGCCTGCGCTCGAGACCGCATGAGGTCAGGGGCAGGCCCTCGGCTCAAGTCTGCCGGACTCTGCCAGCTGGGAGGCAACACGGACAAGGACACATGGCTAGACAGTTTCTGCTCAGGTCGGGACACTCTTCCGAGGACAACAGCGGTCCTGCCCCGTGGGGAGTGTCCGCGGCCACGAGACAAGGGATATTTCCACATGTTAACACACAAGGAGAGCAGGGAACTCACTTTTTACGAACCAGTCATTGGAAAAGATGAGGCTACCATCTCTAAGGAAGCCACGGGAGAGTCTGAGAAGACCAGCGCCCCGGCCGCACTGAGGACCCAGAACCCCAGCCTCCGTGGGCCTCTGTGTGTCCCTCAGTCGCCCCCCTGCCGGCCTCCGTCAGCCCCTGACCTTGTCCCAGAGCTGATGCTGTTGAACCACAGGTCTGCCCCTCAACACAGACCAGCCCCTATGCCCTCGGCTCCTCATTACCAGCCGTGGAAAGACCAGCTTTGCAGCTTCTCTTTGGGGCGCTCCTGATTCCAACCCCGTGTGTCCTCCAGCCCCGGCGCACGCTGACCCAGAGCTCGCCCACGCCCTGGGCACCCCCCTGGCTGCACCGCACCACCTGGCCTCCAGGGTCTTCCCGCCGCCGCCCCCCACCCCGCCCTCGTCAGCCGCTGCTGCTGCAGCGGATTCTCACCCACACGCCCAGTGCCTAAAAACCACGGCTGCATATCTCACGGGCCTCTGCGAGCCGGAAGTCTGGACCGGTCTCCCTGGGCTGGCACGGAGGCAGCACCTTCCTCCCAGAGGCTCCGGAGGACACCCTCCTTCTCGCCGCTTCTGGCTTCTGGAGGCACCTGCGTCCTTGGCTCGCGGCCCTCCTCCGTCCTGCCTGTCCCGGGCCCCTCTGACTCCTGGCCCTGACTCTGTCCTCATGCCTCACCTGGACTCCCACCTCCCTCTCTCCCTTGTAGGGACCCTGTGGTGACGCCGGGCCACCCAGACCATCCGGGCTCTCCCACCTCAAAACTCGCACCTCGCCCTGTGTTCAGAGCCCCCGTGCCACACAAAGTAACGGCACTGGGACGCGGATGTCTCGGGGTGAGGTCATTACCCTCGGACCACCTATCGCTCTGTCTCCAAGCGCAGTGCCCCCGTGTCGGCGCCCCGACTCTCTGCCCGCCCGCTCTGCTCCTCTGCATGAGCGACATCAGGGCGCCTGCGGCTCACGGCCCGCTCAGCGCTGACCTTGAGCAGGACGGAGAATGAGAAACTCATCTCCGTGTCCCGGTAATGCCAGCGCTGCGCAGGCAGAGGATAAATCCTCCGATGTCGGCCGGGTGCCATGGCTCACGGAAGGATCGTCGCAGATCCTTCCCGGGACCCGTCCGCGCCCGTGCGTCTTCCGCACCCAGAGGAGCGGGTCGTGTCTGTTACCGTTTACCGCTGGTTTCACGCACGGAGGCCTCCTTCCGGTGTGGGGAATAAAGCAGGAGCATGCGTTTGGAAACGCATGGTAGCAGGTGCTAGGGGTCCTAAGACAGACTCAGAGGCCAAAAAAGACAAGGACAGAAAGACGTCTTGGGTGGGTGGGCAAGGGAGAGGCAGCGCAGCCGAGCCAGGCCTCTCCTGGGAGACAGTTTGTCTCGTGTGAGGAGCGCCGGGCAGGGCGGGTCGTGAGCGTCCATCCGCCAGGGCGGTGGGGACAGGGCCGGGGTAATCAGAGACGCCTCCCTCATTTGTAGGAATTCAGACGCTCGTGGGCAATCACACTTGGATCATACACACACTTGTGCGTGGGCAGTGTGACTGTGTGTGTTATGTGTGTTATGTCTGTGCATGTACACACGTGTGTGGAGTGTCTGCCCATGCATGCTCTGTGTGTATTTGTATTTGTGTTTACATGTTTGTGCATGTCTGCTCTGTGCGCGTATGTTGTGTGTGCCCATGCACGGATGTGTATGTACGGTGTGTGTGCTATCTGTGTCATTGCGTGTATGAGTGTGTTTGTGTATCGTGCATGCGTGTTATGTGTGTGTGTGCGACAGTTAAGTGCATGTGGTTCTGTGTGTGCTTGTGTGTGTTATATGCATGTGCATGTGTGTTGTGTATCATGCGGTTCACGTGTGGACTAATGTGTCATGTGTGTTTTGTTCATGCACGTGCATAAGCATCTGTGTCATATGTGGTGTGTGTGTGCATGTGCCATGCGTGCTTGCATGCACAGCTATGCTGTGTGTTTGTGTTACGGGAGTACACACGTGTGCTGTGCAATCATGTGTGTGCTGGTGCGTGCTGGTACTGCACGTGTCGTGCGTGTGGTTGTGTGTGTGTTATGCATCTGCATGCACTTGTATACACACACTGTGTGTATTGTGTGTGTGCACACATGCGTGTCTACACACTCACACTTGAGGTGACCTGGGACCAGGGAATCCATAGGGCAGATCTCCTCAGAGATGAATGTGGCCCTTGGTGACCCAACGGCAGCTTGGGGGTGGCGGCTGTGGAGGAAGGGGTCCTCTCCAGGGCGGTTGCCAGAACCAGGCTGAGTCAGCCCCACCTGAGGGTCCCGGGAAGGCAGGAGCCAGGCAGGGCAGAGCCTGGAGCCTGCAGGTCCCAGAGAGGGCAAGAGTGAGGGTTTCGGCGCTCTGCCAGCTTTCTCCAGGGTCAGGCTGGGTCGTCCTGCTTTCCCCTGGTTTGGCCCCAACACTCCTACGGTGAGAATGACCCATGTGGGGGGTTTGGAGGCAGGAAGGAAGACAGGGTTGAGCCGACTCCCAGGCCTAGACAGTGACTGGGTGATAAGACGGGGACGGGCAGAGGGGAGGCCGGCTGGGGAAGGGGGGGGTGGGAGCCTGACCACGAATGTTAGTGTCTGCAGTGTGCGTGCCCACGCAGGTTCCCAGACACACGCCCACGGCTCCCAAAGGGCCAATTTGCAGGATGCCAGCCTGCAGGAGCCCCTCTGGGGCCTGGACCTGCAAGAAAGTCCTGAGGGCCAGCAGGCCCCAGCCTCTGCTACAGACCTAAGAGGACACAGCCCTGCAGGGGACGGCGGGAGAGGGAGAGCGGGCCGGCCAACCAAGTTGGCCAAGTGCCACGTCTCCTGGGGCTTCACGTAGCTCCAGAGGTGGGCCCTGTCACCCAGTCATGCAGAGGAAGCTGGGGGCCACTGAGGGCTCTGGGTGGGGGCTCAACCGCCCAAGCAGCTCACTGGCGGCGCAGCTGCAGGGCCTGGAGCCTGCGCCCCCCTGAACACAGGACAGGCACTTCTGCAAGTCTGCGTGTGTGGAGCTCGCAGGAGGGCAGGATGCCTGTGGGGAGGACAGCACTGCTCAGGGACGGGCCGCTGCGGACCGACTTCCTATTTTGACTGGAAGACTCAGTCCCTCACCAAGGCCTTCGATGCAAGCCACACGAGCCGTGCAGGGACAGGCTAGTCCGCACGGGTCTGTCCCCAGTGCTCAGGCCACCGGGGACATCTGCACGCCGCAGCCTGTGGCCAGCCCCCACCCCCTGACCCGGACCCTCCAAGGCAAAATCCCTCCTCAGACTGTCAGACTGTCACCCTAGCTTGATCACGTGTTGTGGCTCTGAGTCCAGCCAATGCCCAGTCGCTGTCCAAGAAACACGGGTGGCACTGCTGGGGTTGGGGCCTCTGCCAAACACTGCTCCTTGCCATGATTAACCAGCTGATTTGGTGCCTAAAGCTCACTCCCAAAGCAGTTTACAGAAGCCAAATGAAGCACAGAAATTCAATGACACCTTCTTCGTGACTTAAATTTTAGGGAGTCAGATCGTGTATTCCCTGATGGTCGTTCGTTCCCTACTGCTCCGACAGCACACTCCCTTCTGTACAAAACTAGGAAACTCAAGGCCACTGGTCTGGAGACAGAGGAGCCATCAGCCAAATCCAGAGCCATGATGCCCGTCCCGCTCGCACGTCACAGCCGCCTGCCCACACCGCTCTCTCCTGATGGCTGCTTTGGGCCACTTGGTTTAACTTCCTTTCTTTTTTCTCTTTTTTTTAAGCAGCTCCGTGCCCAGAGTGAAGCCCAGCGTGGGGCTCAAACTCACAACGGTAAGATCATGACCTTAGCGGAGATCAGGACTCGGACGCTCACCCGACTGAGCCGCTCTGGTGCCTCGAGCTTGGTTTAAACGAGAGACGCGAAGATACAGAAAGCAGGCTGAGCGGTATTCGGGCAGAGGGGACGGGCCTAAGGAAGCAGGAAACCTGCCTTCCCCTCCCCGGGGCAGAACATGCCGGAGACACTGTGGTGTCCGCGCAGAGTCTCCCATGAAGTAGAGGAAGTGGACGCAGGCGCCCCTTGTTCCCGGGGAGAAGGAGCAGCGTCTGGGGCTCAGAGCTCAGCTGCCACTCAGGACCCTGCAGGTCCCCTGCCTTCGGGAGCCCTGGGTTCCCCGCAATGGGTCTGTGCATTCCTGAGTCCGGTGACAAGGTCAAGGTTAAAACGGCCACTTCCCGTCCCAGTGAGTCTTGGCTGTGGCGTAACTCGGTGAGGACGTGGTTCGTTGGGAGATCGTTCTTTCCATTTCATGGCTGTAAAATAATGAGACTTTTAAACACTGCTCTAATTTTCTTAAGAAATCATAGAATTTGAGGTGATATCAGCAGAGGGATTAATAAGGACAATAAAGCATACTCTGCAGAGCAAGGTGAAGAGAGAAAACCCGGGGCGCGCTGCAGACGGAGCGATTCGGGTGGGAGCGGCTGCGCACGGAAGGTAACGAGCATATGGAACCAACGAGGAGACGAGGCAAATGCAGCACAAAATTAATTCAAGCCCCTGACTTATTTCTAGGGAGGGAGGCGACGCGGCAGATGGCGGAACATCAGGAATGGAGGATTAAGATAAATTCTAAGAGCACAGGTGTGCAGGACAGAGTGGCCTTTTCTGGTTCTGAAACGCTCCCCTTCCTCATCCTTCGCCGCTGGTTGGATCCCGAGGCTCGGCCCCCAGAGGTCCCCCGTCCGATACACCCTCACAAACGCGAGATACGTCCGTCTTGTCTCCGCTACAGGGATGAACTTTAATCCGATCTGAGGAAGACGTATGGCTCCCTCCCCTCTGTTCAGCGGCGACGCCCAGGGTCCTAAATTCGTGGAGGAGCTCCTGGTTCAGAGAGAGCCGCTGCCGGCCCGGCTGCGCTGTGATCCCGGATCAGAACTGCGGTCTGCGAAGTCGTAGAGGAGGACGTGGACGCGCCTGACCGTATACAGAGGGAGGAATGCTACGCAACAAACATATCATGACCAAATTAAGAGAGAAATGGCAAATAAAAATATTTGCTGCATGAAACAGAGTGGCACCCACAGAAGTAAAGAAATCCAACAAAGAAATGAGGAAAAAATAGCACGGATAAAGAAACTGAACAGGCAGTTGGAAACGTAAACGGTCAAAAAATACGTGGGCCTTCCCCATTTCACGGGAAACGTGACTCGCATTAGCATGAGGCTGTACGGAGCGTCCGTCGGCTGAAGGAGATGCAAATACACACAGACGAGTATTTGGGAAGAAGTGAAAAATGTCGTTCCCTCCCACAGCGGTGGTGAGAATGTAAGTGAGGATAGCTTTTCTGGATGCTAATTTGGCCATTTTTAATTTATTTTATTTTATTTTTAAAGATTTTATTTGTTTATTTGACAGAGAGATCACAAGTAGGCAGAGAGGCAGGCAGAGAGAGACGAGGAAGCAGGCTCCCCGCTGAGCAGAGAGCCCGATGCGGGGCTCGATCCCAGGACCCTGAGATCATGACCTGAGCCGAAGGCAGAGGCTTTAACCCATGGAGCCACCCAGGCGCCCCTGGCCATTTTTGTTAAGAGTCATAGGAACATCCATACTTTTTACCTAGAAACATCGCCTAGGAGGACGTACCCGATGTTTGGAGCAGACACACAAAGATGTACTCGGGGGTCCCGCTGCATCGCCCGTGAAGTGTCTGTGCGTGGGAGGTTGGCCAAGCCCGTTCACTCGCCCAGCCAGTGTTCGCTGAGCGCCTCTCATGTGCTCCGAGTGTCCTGCGCTCCAGAGACACAGCAGCCAGAGCCTGGCGAAGCCGCGTCCGGCCAGAGCTCCCGTGTCAGCCAAGGCCCCAGACGAGAAGTGATGAAGTCCGTCACGAACCGGCAGCCAGTGGCTTATGCCATGAAGAAAACTGCGAAAAGGAGAAGAAATGGAGTGTGAGAGCGCGTTCCTCGGCAGAGACAAGAAGCAGTCACCAAAACAACGCCACGGGGACATTTAACGACGGCGTGGACATAGTCTGGGATATTTTAAAACACAAAAGGATATTAGAGAGTGAATCTGTCTGTATGTGGACTAGATTCGCATTAAAACACCCAAAGACGTGTGGCCCTCGCATGGGACCTCACTCCCACCGTCGTCTCTGGGTCAGAGAGCTACACAGGAATTTTTATTTAAAGCTTGTATCTTCCAAAATCTATCCCTGATTGTGTACTTCTCCGGGGATACTTGCTTCTTTTGTAAGACGCATGTTTCACATTTCACACAGAATTTTACCAGAAGCGCAAGAAGCAAGCCCAAAAACGCACAGAGGTCTCCTCACGGGCTGTAACGGGGCTCCCTGCACGGTGGCCTGTTGTGCCCGCAATGCCGTGACGCGGGTCGGAGGGAAGGAGCGCGGGGGCCGGTGGGCCCGAGCACTGGAGGGGGGGGCCCATGGGCCCCTCCACCGTCTGTCAGGGGTTCAGCACTACGCAGGTGTGGGGGAGACACGTGCGACCCAGGGAGCCCCAGGGGGATGGGGTACTGCTCCGTCCCGGGCCTGGACACACGGTACGTGGGGGAGCTCGGGATCCCAGGGAGCCACTCGGCTGGGGGCGGCCCACCTGAAGAGCTCTCGCCTGCGGGCCATGCAGAGCGCGCTTCCCAACCCGCCGGTCACTTCCCAGAAAGAGGAACACGACTGAGGACAGGATTGACAGAGACGAGGCTCGCTCGTCGCCCCCCCACTGAGCAGGAAGGAAGCATGATTTCGAGGGGTCGGCCTGTCTGCCCAGCGCGGCAGAGAAAAACAAAGACCAGCTCCAGGTCTCCTGTGGACTGCTTGACCCACGCAGCCCCCACGGGTCACAGACGGCCACCAACCCCCTTTCTCCCAAAGGAATGCTCCTGCACGTGTGTGCGCCCAGGCCAAGCCAGCCCCCCCACCTTCAGGGGTGCCCCCATCCCGCGTGGACCTGACTCAGAAAGAAGTGAGCCCTGTCTGCTCGCAGCACGGTTGCCCCTGTGCAGGATCACAAGGTCACAGCCAGAGTGACAACCACCCTAATTTCTGAGGCTGCCCTCCCACCGTCTCAGAGGGAAATAATGTCCCACCTCAAAGACGGTCCGCAGACCAGCACGATTGCACTGCCGGCAACTGCCGCGGTCCCTGGGATTGTCAGAGCGAGCACCGTGCCCAGCCCCTGTCCCCGGGCCCCACCGGCCCACAGCCACGCTCCCTTCCTGATCCTGTGAGCTGTGGCATAGACAAAGCCGACCAGCTCCTGTCGGTCTGCACCCACGGCACGGCGAGACAGCAGTCCTCACACGCGGACGGTGGGACTGGAGGACGTCCCGAGTGTTTTAACCCACAACGGGGAGAAGAGCGGTAACCGCCGTGGGGGCTGCGACAGACCAGAGTGGAGGAATGTGGTGATGAGGGTTGAAATGGACAGCTAGATCTGCAAATATGTTCAAGTTCAAATAGTCATTTCAAAATAGGATTAACAACCTAAAAAAAAAGAGTTTGCACACACACGCACACAAAAAAAAGGCAGAACTAAAAATACAAAGATGCTGGGAAAAAAAAAGTTGCTTCGCATTGACGGAAACTGGTATCTGTATAATACAATGGAAAGAAAGGGGCCTCCCTGCACACTTGAGTCCTAGAAACACACTCAGGTTTGTGCTGGACACAAAACTGGCCACAGCAGGTTGCCCTGGAGCCCAGCAGTGTGTGCGGCCCATCCTGGCGATCTGACCCCGGGGACCAGCGCGGACTGAGCCACACCTGGGCCCCGGGCGGGGGGTCCACACAGGGTGGGGCTGTCCGGGCATGGTGCCAGCACCGAGGGCTGTAGGAACGCGGGAACCGAGTCCTGGACTGGAGACGTGCGGGTAGTCATTCCCGCAGCTGCATGGGAAGACTGAGATCCGGGGACAGTGACCCGGATGCTGGCAGCTCCAGCCCAACTTCTAGGGCCCCAGGAAGGGACGAGTTAAGTGACAGGTGGCAAGCTGGGTGAGAGCACCTGGCTTTTAGCGGGAAAGCCGTCATCATTAATCTGCCGTTTGCCATTTATAGCGCTCTGTCTTCCTGGTCTGCGGCTCACCCAGACTGATTTCCTCGGGACAGGAGCAGAGCTGGTCTGACAGGTTGAATTGTGTCCCCTAAAGGACACGTCCAGGTCCTGAGCCCTCCCCCGACCTCGAGCCGCACCGCCGCCTGCCCAGACGTGGGCTGCTCCTGTCCAGCGAGGGCTTCTGCACCAGCGGTAGGAGTTGTTGCCAACACTCACCCGCTTCCGCCGAGCGTGGACCATTAATCGAACCCAGTGGAAAGCGGAATGTAAAAATGTGACTGCGCTCGAAATTTCTTCTTCTTAAGTGAAAACCACATGGCAACATGTCTTCATCGACGAACCCCATACCTCTTGGCAGGGGAGCTCACCGTGCGGCCCCGTGGGCTGCCTGAGGTCACGGCCACGCTCAGGCTGGGAGATGGGACCCCAGCCCTCCCCGTCAGACCCTAGCCCGTCCCGGTCTGCTGCTGAGCGTCCACGGTGGAGAAGGTGGACTTGACGCAGCAGGCTTCTTGGGGAACCTCAGACCTGCAGCCCACAAATACCCAGGGCCCCAAAACCTCCAGACCCTTTCTCCATCCCCGCGTGGGCTGTGTCTGTGACGATGGCGGCGCCATGGGAAACATCCTCTCTGGGCTAAAGCACTTGGATTTGAAGTGTCCTCACTGCCAGAAGTTCACGTCTCTGTACCTCAGCCACCTCTGCGTGAGTGTGCAGGTGAGCCCTGCCGATACTGAGGGCACCGAAGGCCATGCTCGCTGCCCCAGAGGTCCCGCAGACTGCAGCGCCCCGGTCCTCAAAGATCGTGCGACGCACGCCCAGCGGGCTGCTCGGGGAGGGACCCCAGCTCACGTAGGACTTGTGACCCAGACTCAGCCACTTCCCCCTCGGCCAGTCTGTGGTGCGGCCAGCCCGAGCCCTGCTGGCGGGGTTGGCCCAGCTGTACGCTGGGCCCTGGCTATGGTCTGGGGACCACACGGCCATCACTGTGTGATGGGCAAGAGGGAGGACGTCCAGTGAATTAAGGGAGCGTGTGGACCCTGTTTTAGTCAGGCCACTGCAGGCAACTCCAGAAATCCCCGCAAGTTAGAAGATCAGGGCTTTGCAGGAACGAGATCTGGGTTACCCCGGATGGCTCTGTCAGCCCTACAGCTGCCACCGGGTACAGGCCTGCGCCCACTCCCCGGAAGGGAGCTCGGTCAGCTCTGAGGGCTTCTCGCTGTCTCGGAAGCATGAGCCGAAGTCTTGGTTAACCCCCGCTTCTTGGTGCATCTGGGACACTTGGACAAGTGTCCCAGATGCTGGGCCGTCTTCAGATTGTCACTCGAGGACGCTCTGAGGGTTTCTGTTCCCAGTGGAGACTGTCGTCTGGAGAGAAGCCAAGCAAGCGGAGAGTGGCTTCCTGGGTCCTCGTCTCCCTGAGGTTTTGGCAAGAAGAGTTTCCATCAGGGAAAGTGGCCAGAGTCATCAATACCACCGCGGGATTTGCTCGGGGGAAAGTGGGTTTGCACAAAGGACGGGTGCTCTTGTCATCATGGGGACCCAAAGCTCTTCTTAAAACAATGCCATTCATCCCTGAGAGTCTAGAAGGACATTGGCCAGTGACTCCGTCTCTGGTGGCCTCCGTGTCAGGATCTGAGGTCACAGGTCTGCCCAGCACATGGGGTCTCCTTCATCTGCACATGCGCCACCCTCCCCACCATCGGGGCCTCGGCCGTTACAGAAAGCAGCAGCTTCTCCACACCTTGAGTCCCGACCCCCTTGGACACCACGTGCCGCGCTGTGTCCTTCAGCAGCATGTGCCGAGGCTCTTAGCAATCTCCGTGATTCACATCGCACGGTCCCCGAGCTCCCCTGGGCACGGACTGGGGTCATCCGTCCTCCCACCCGCCTCGTCTGTGGCCTTGTGCAGTATTCATACGAAGCCTAGGAGGGGGCTCTCTCACATGTCATCCTTGCTGTGCAGACCGAAAAATCGAAACACAAAACCTGAGAAGGAGAGATCAGAGGGCAGTTTACATGAGGCAACAGGGTGGAGAGGCCCCAGTGCCCGCTGGACGGACCCAGTGGAACAGACCTGCCCGGTGGAAGCGCGCGCCTCGATCCTCTGTGCAAGCCCCCATCCCGCCCATCCCCTACCGCGTGGCCCGCTGCCGGTCAGGAGATACCACACCGCCAGCACCCTCCACCCCCCACCGCCGCCTGTGCTCATCTCTGCCCCCAGGACAATTTTCCTCGGTGCCAGTCCCGCCGCACACCCCCACCTGCCCGGCCTCGTGGGTTCCCCAGGGCATAGAATCAGCAGGTTCGTGTTTCTGCTCCCAAGGCCGTGCACTGCCCACCTCCCACCTGCAGCGTCACCACACCCGCCGCCAGCCGGCTCGAGAGCCATGTGCTTCCTCGTGTCCTATGCGTCAGCGATCACATCGCAAGCCCCCAGCTTGTAGAGCTGGTGATGCACCGCAGGAGCCGGCTGAAGAGGAAAACAACGGGGTTCGCTCCAGGGTAACGAGTGCCGGGAAGAAGATGCGGAGGGGCAAGAAGCGACCCAGGGTGTCAGAGGGTCCCCATCGGAGTGGACACCAGCAGTCTCCCTGGGGGAAGCTTGGGGAGGCAGAGGGCAGAGCCTTGTAGATGTCGGGGGCAGGGGCCCCAGCCGCACAGCCAGGCACACGGACATCCAGCAGGTGGGCCACGCCTGACAAGGTGAGGAGCAGCGAGGTGGTCTGGGCGCGAGCTCATGGGCGCGTCAGGGCAGAGGGTCAGGATGGCGACGGGGCCCGAGCATAAGGGGCTCCAGGCCACAGCAGGGGTTTGGCTTTCTTCAGAGTGAAATCAAGGCCGTCTGAGGGTGTTGAGCGGAGATGAAGAGCGTTCCGGCTTGTGTTTCTGGGAGAGATCTGGGGTGGCCGCGAACAGAGCAGACCGCCGTGTGGCGGGGGCGGGGGGGGCGGGCAGTGGCAGGCCCAGGCCAGGCCAGGTGATACGAGCTGAGCGGTCGTGCTGCGAAGGCAGGCCGGCAGGAGCCCCCTGTGTTGGGGTCACTGTGAGAGGAGAGAAGAGGCCGGTGGCCCCAGGGGCTGAGTCTTCAGAAGGATGAAGCAGCCGCACCTGGGGGAGCAAAGGTGAGGAAGGAGGCGGCCCAGGGTGGCGCGGCGGAAGGTCAGCTCGGTTCCCGGCCCACGCCGAGCGCTGCGGGGCAGCTGGTCAACAGACAGAGAGCAGCCGGGGCTCAGCAGGGGTGTGAGCTGGAGACCACAGCCCGTGAGCCCCCGTCCGAGGAACACCGCAACCCAGAGACCAGTCTGGCGCGCCACAGTGAGAGGCCCGAAAGGCCAGGGGAGGCCGTAGGGAAACCAAGGCAGCCTGCGGACCTTTGTGCACCGAGAAGAAGACGGTCCAGGAGGGGCAGCCCCGGGTCACCATCACGTGCGGGAGAAGGGTGAGGAGGGGGAGGGACAAGTTCCCCATGGCAGTTGTCCCCGGGACCTGCCATCATGTCGGGGCCAGGCCGGTGTTCAGAGAACAAATCCTACAATGTGACATCCTGTGAGGACCTCGGGCGCCGACTGGCCCAGCACCTTCCTTCGGGGAACCAGAGCAGAACTCTAGCCACAAAGGGTCTTGGCTGAGTTAGCAGAGCAGAGCCCGAGCTCCGGCGCAGGCCTCCAGCCACTAAGAAAGTCATGGCTTTGGCCCCAGCCTGGTAGCCAGACCAGTCAGGCTGTGCTCCCCTGGCATCCGAGCCCCACGCCCCGTTCACCTGCATGCCGGCTGCCCAAAGGAGAAGGGGTAGCTCGCTGCTCCCGGAGGGACTGGGCACCACCTGGGACTCAAACCTTGCTACAGGCCCACGTCTTTGGGTGTCTAGACCCCAGCTTGCTCATCCTATCTCCTTTGGGTCATGTTGGACCCCACACCAGGCCCGGCTGCCCACCAGCATCGGGGAGGATGGACAGAGACAGTGCGTGGCCAGCACCCCTGCCTACGGGAAGACGGGAAGACCTGTGATCTGTCTTCTACCGTCCACCAGCTTTATCCGTGTTCACTCCACGTTCTGCTCAGCAGAAAGCTTCCTTCCTGGTCTCTACCTCTCTCCCCTCTCAGCTCACATCCGCGGATACCACCGTCTTTCGAACCGTCAATGTTTGGCAATGACCCAGGTGCACGACAGCTGGGTCTGAGACCATTCCTCAACGGAGAGCCCAGCACGCTACTTTAAATAAATGTGCAGATTTAGAAAAAGGACAAATACCAAGTAAATCTTGTCTATAATGACCCATCCAGTAATGTTGGGGAAGATTAGCTGCCGGAGCCCGCGGCTCTCAGAACACACAAATCACCTGCTTTGACGGGCAACACATAGACATTTTGTTTAAGAGCAAAATGTCAGGAAATTCATTTCTGGAGATCTACGAGGAGTCATGCGTATCGACGTGCCACCCCCTCCGTCATAAATGTGGGAATGCGAGATGCAGATCAGGTCTGGACCCCACACCGTCCGCAGCAGCCTCCAGGAGTCGGGGCCAGGCAAGCGCTCAGCGCCCACGCCGGCCGCTTTGCCTGGAAGCGCTTCCTCCGCGGGGCCCTGGGCTCGTCCCGGCCTCTGAAAGGGGAAGGGAATCCTGGTTGGAGGGGAGGGGCAGACGCTCTTGGCACAGGGTGAGAAGAGGGGGTGGGCGCAGCTGGCTGTGAACGGTGTAGACCCTGCAGACCGTGTAGACCGCCTTCCGCGGGGAGAAGCGGGCGGCTGAGCACGGTTGGGTGAGCGCGTTTAGATCAGCCGCCCGGCCGCGTGCACGGAAGGGGGGGCCCGGGAAACAGCAGGCGGGGTCATGGAATCCACCACCCGAGGTCACAAGTCCAGATGTGAACCTGAATCCATCGGGATAAACTTCATTCTCAACTTAAAATTTTGGATAGTTTCTAAATCTTCTCATTTTTAAGACTAAAATCTCTAGCACCTGCTCCCCCCAGCCCTTTCTTGGGGGAGCAGAAAGGAAGCAGGACCTCGGAAGGGCTTCCGGGGGACGCCCAGTGGGTTCCTGGCGGACGAGCACCCCCGCGGCGCGGTGCTTCCGAGAGCCGCGGGGGGCGCGCTCACGGCCCCCCCCTTTCCTTTGCTGCCGCCCCGCCCTTCCTTTACTCTCTCCCCCCACCCTTCCTTTGCTCTCCCCCTCCTTCTTTTACTCTCTCCCCCCACCCTTCCTTTGCTCTCTACTCCCCCTTCCTTTGCTCTCTCCCCCCCTTCCTTTGCTCTCCCCCCCCTTCCTTTACTCTCTCCCCCCACC
>JAHRIG010000075.1:1517381-1532601 GCA_020311275.1 Eira barbara
CCCCCCCCCGCCCTTCCTTTGCTCTCTCCCCTCCACCCTTCCTTTGCTCTCTACCCCTCCCGCCCTTCCTTTGCTGTCCTCCAGTCCCGAGGGCTCCCCGTGGACTCCTGCGCACCCGCCCATCCCCCATCCGTTCACTGAACAAACACCGGTCGCTCCTGTCTCACGGCGGCGCGGCGGTGACCGTAGCTACGGGGCCCCCGCGACGTGGCACAGCGCGCCGGCCGTCTGATGCAGCCGCCCCTCGGTCAGCGACTCAGTCTGCAGAGGGAGGTCACGTCCCATTTTCCACCCTAGGAAACCTGGGGCCAGACCTGCGGGTGCCGGCCGGCCGCCCACGGGCTCAGAGGCCGGGGCCCAGCCCCGACCCAGCGACCCGTCCGCCTGCTGAGCTCTGTGGACACCGAGACGCTCGGGAGCTGGTGTGGGGGGGGGGGCGGGGACCGCTGTCACACAAGGTGAAAGTGAAGGTCGAAGTGATCCAGGATGTGAGGAGGCTCACACGCGGCCACGGAAAGGTCCCGCGAGGGTCAGGGAAGGCGTGAGGGAGGGGTTGGAAATGAAAGTCTCCGGGGAGGGGAGAGGATCCCAGAACAGGCGCGTGTAGGCAAGAGAGAAGGTTCCAGTTCTATAAATTCATCCCCGCAGAGTGATCGGGTCGTGAACACAGACACACGTGATGGCTCGTAGCAGCAAAGACGACCCCCGGCCACCCCGTCTGATCACAAGAGAAGGCTCGCGTCAACTCCGCGGGGCGGCGGCAGTCTTTACCTTCCTCCACGATGTCAGCGAGCTCAGCAAGGGGCCGGAGGGCGCCACAGAGCCAGGCTGGGCTGGGAGGGGAGGGAGCGGGGACAGATCACAGGGTCCCTTCCCGAAACAAGGCTGGGAGGAGGAGACATGAGTGCCCTTGGGGCAAGGGAGCCAGGGGCAGTCCTGTCGCTGCGGTGTTGCTCCTGTGGGAGAGTGAGGATATTGAGAAGGGGCCCGTGTGAAGGGTGACGGGACGAGAGGGGACAGAGTGGCACCTGAGAGAGGGCAGGAGGGCGGAGGAGGACAGGTCAGAACAGCGGCCCACCCAGAGCAGAGAGGAAGACGACCAACCGTCCTCATAAACCCGTACGTCCATTTACATCTGTTTTTCTGAGGAAGTCATTTGGGGTCGAGTCTAAATGAGCCACAGTTGAACAGATCTGGCCCCTCTGACCACTCCAGGCCCGGCCCTGGTCCCCACAGGACGCACCCCGCCTCCCACTCCGATTCCCAGCGGAGCGGCTGCACACAGACACTCCGTCCCCGGAAGGCAAGAGCTTAAGGGCAGAGCCCGCAGGGGGAGCTCGGGGCGAGTTCCTGAACCGAAAGAATGAAAAGGCACATGGGACCAATGTCAGTATAGTCAACCAGGAGAACGAACACGGATAAGCTGTTTACATTAAGAGGGGTTACGTGTTTTAGGGGTCAAACTCGAGAGAAACTGGAAGTCTTAAAATATATGATTGCGACCTAAAACATAATCATGTGATTTAGGTGACCCAGAATTGAACATTCTGGGGACAGACGTGTTGTGTGATTGGTGGACAGACACGCCCTGTGAGACCCTCCTCTGGGTGTGGAGGGAACTTCACCTCCTCTAACCAACGGACCGCACATGCCGAGGGGTGCAGCTTCGGTGATGATAGCACCTCTGCGAGACTCCTCCTTGCTGGCAGAGGTTCTGGGGGTGACCATGTTGGCCAAGTAAAGTATGGGGAAAGCCCACAGGGCAAGGAGCTCCGGATGACCCCAGGCGCTGTGGATGGCCTTTAAGAGCCATAGTTCATTTTAGGAGTTACAATGACCTCCAGGAGCTATTGGTGACCCCTAGTAGCTGTGAAAAACCTTTACTAGCTGCAGATGACCTCTAGAAACTGCAAATGACCTTCAAGATTTGGGGCTGACTTCTTACTAGAAGTCAAAATCACCTCTAAGAGCTATGGATGATCCCTAGGAGCTGAGGGGGACCTCCATGACCTCCATGACCTATGGTGAACTCTAAGAGGGAGATGAGGACAATCCCCCAGAGCAGTGGATGACCTCTAGGAACTACAGTGACCTTCAGGAGCCAAGGATCCTCCAGAAGCCTTACAAGCTACACAACCTCTAGAAGCTACTATATATGACCTCCAAGAGCTGTGCATGACCTCCAGAATCTATGCATTACCTCTAGGAGCTGCAGAAAACTTCTAGGAGCAGTAGGTGACCTCCAGAAGCTGTAGATAAGCTGAAGGAGCTACAGATGAGCTCCAGGAGCAAAAAGCTGGCCTAGTGTGCTGTAAAGACAAGGAAAGGAATTCTGCCTATAGTCAGATCTTGGAAGTAGGCCTCTTCCAGAATGGAGCGTCAGAAGGAAATGCAGCCTGACCGGATCTTCACTGCAGCTCTGGGAGACCCTGAGCGGGAGACACAGCTAAGATCTAGACACCATGGGACGGATGTGTGTTGTCTGAAGCCACTAACGGGGTGGTGATTTGCTGGACATCAGTAGTGTCTGAAGGTTCTCCAGAGAAACAGACCCAATAGGAGGTGTGTGTGTGTGTGTGCGCGCGCGCGCGTGTGTGCAGAGAAAGAGATTTCTTATCAGGAATTGACTTACAAGGTCCTGGAGCATAAGGAGTCCCAGACCTCTGGTCAGCAAGCTGACCACCCAGGAGAGGCAATCGTGTGCTTCTCATCGGCATCCGTCTGAACCGGAGACCGTGTCCCAGCTCGAACGCAGGCAGGCAGAGTAGCTTTCTCACCTGGTGTTGGATCAGTGCTCCGTTCTCTTCCAGGCCTCTACAGACCGCCGGAGGCCCACCCACCTGGGGAGGCCCTCCATGCTCCTCCTCTGTACTTCCAATATTAATCTCCTCCAGAAACACCCTCACGGACATGCCCAGAGTGAGGCTTGGCCAGATATCTGGGCCCCCGTTGCCCCATCAGGCTGACACACACGGTCAGCCACCTCAGGCGGGTACCTGGGACAGCAGAGAAGAGCCTTACCTGGTGGCCCGCACCCTCCACCCCACCCTCTAGGAAGCCCCCTCCTGGACACCCTGTTGCACGGACGCCCCCAGCCCTAGGACAGAGGGCTTACGCTCCTGCCGGGGTGCCCGCTCCAGTCTGGGGCAATCCCGGCAGCCTTCCCCACCGCGGTGTGAAGGCCATCCCACTTCCTCCCTCTCAGCGCCTCTGTGGACATGGGGATGGTAGAGCAGGGCTGTCCCCAGGACGCACTGTTTGTAGCTGGCCTTCTTGTGACCCCACGGTACACACGGTCTGTCTCCGTAGGATTTCAGGTGTGTGGCGACAGCGCCTTGGGGTGGTATTCCTGCTGATTCCAGGGGCTCCTCTCTGAGGCGAAAAGAAGGCAGTGTCCCCTTTAGACAAAGACTTCTGCACCTGCAGCCGGTGGTCCTCCGGGCTGGCCCACCGCTCGCGGTCCCTCGGGATGGCAGCCTGGCTCTGGGGCTGCTCCAACAAGGGGTCCCACTAATAACAGTGCAGGGAGAACGGAGGGTCTGAGGCTGCTTCCAGTGCATTCCCCGATCATGCCAGCCCTCCCTCTCCCTCTCTGTGGCCTGGGCCGCACCGTAAACCAGAGACCGCTGGCACGAGGTCATTGGGACCACTCCTACACCAGGACGGGGTTGACCCTGGTAGCACGTCACAGCTTTGCCTCTCTGGTCCCACCGTCCCAGGAGGCCCCACGGCTTCCCAGCCGGGCCTTCCCGCCAAGCGGCAGTGCTCAGCTCCCCTTTCCCACGACCCGCCACCGCACCACTGTGCCCCTCCCACCTTGGTCCTTGACCTTCGCCCCCCCACATGATGACCCCGCCTCCTCCCGTGGACGTGTCCCGCCAGTGCCTGTGACCCCACGCTGCTTTCCACCGAATGGTCATATGTCTATCGTCCCTCCTGGAAGCCGGGATACGGTGGCGGCTTCTGGTTTGGGTGGGCAAGGGCCCTGGATCCGCAAACAGGCCTAGTTAAGTGCCCCTCCCGAGGACGGTGCGGGTCTCCCTCTGTGCGTCCTGGGCGGCGATGCTTAAATTAACACGCCCGCCGGTGGATGGAGCCTCGGGGCAGGTGGCAGCACCGTCTGGAGCTGGTCCGTGCCCTACGAGGGGCAGAGGTCTCGCTGGAGCCCTGTGCTATCCATCTCCACAGTTCGGGGAGGAAGGAATTACCCTCCGCACACACTTGACACAAAACGGATGTCAATGTGATTTCCCAGGTGACACCAGCCAGGCGGGCTGGGGCCCAGGTGGGACTGGGGCAGAGAACGGGCCAGCCCTGCCCGTGGCGACCACCTCAGGACGGAAGACTTGGCGCGGACCACGTGTGTGTCGGAGGACCCCAGTCTTCAGGTGCAGGGGGCTTTCTCGCTGCCCATCGGGCTCCCTGGGGAGACGTCTCCAGGCTGCTGGGGTCCTGCACGCTGACGTTTGTCCTCGGGCAGGTTCAGAGCCTCCCCCCAGGGGCTCAGATGCAAGCCAGGCCGATGCATCCGTGCCAGGGAGAGAGTGTTTGCGGGCCTGGCCGTGGAGCTCCTTTGTCACCACTCCTAGAAGCAGGGTGGCCGGCCTCCCCGTCGGGCGGCACTGGGGGCAGTCCCGGGACTCGTCCTGCTCCTCCCAGCCTCTGACAGCCAGGCCGTTGCACACCCCTCACCCCTCACATCATTCAGACGCAGGATGCCCCACTCCCTTGACCAACCAAACTCAGGAGGACCCAGAGCCACATCTCCCTCAAGTTGCGGGGTCCTCGGGCAAATCCGTCGCTGCCTCCCACCCCCCGCCCCACTGTGGGGGCCTCTTCCCTTTGCTCCCCCCGACAGTGTCAGGCAGGCCAGTGCTGTAGGCCCCGTGGGCGAGCAGAGACCGAGGGCCGCTGAGCACCGCCTGCGGGCGCGCAGCTGAGGACCTCGCCGCACGGGGACAGGCGGTTCGTCCCGGCTTCAGGCCCCTCCGCGTGCTTGGCTCCTCATTCCCCACCGTTTCCCAGAGCCGTGCTTCCCCCTGGGCCGTGTGTAGTTCGGACGCGCCTGGGTTCACTCAGCTTCCCTTCCTACCGCTTAAGCAAAGGCTGCGAATCTAACGATGGAGTCGCTTTGGGCTGGTGCCCGTGAGCGCAGCTGCACCGCTTGCCTAGGACGCTGACCACCCCCTACGGTGGCTTCTGTCAGGGCAAAGCCACCTGCGGTGGCAGGGGCCGGGGCTTGATGCTGAGGAGCCTGCTGGGGCGTGGCCGGCCGGCCGCCCTCACGGGAGGCGACAGGGAGCCAGGCGTCCCCAGGGACCTGCGGGCACCGGCTAAGCTGCTCCGTCCACGTGGTCCACGGCATGCTCTTCACTCTGCGGTGTGCCTCTGTCCGTGGAGGCTCGCTTCTAGTACTTTCTTTGGTCTGTCTCCAGGTTCTGGCCCTCCTCATCCTTCATGACCCTGTCCCTGCCCAGCCTGGTCCTCGTGACCTGACTGCCCAGCCCTGTGGAGCCCGGATCGTGAGGCCACCGGGCCTCTCCGCACTAGCAGCTCCTTCCCCCATGGGCCCTGCGAGCCACGAGGCCAACATGACTGGGCGGCTTGCATGGAGGAGAGACACGTAGGGTGCGGGACTGTGCCTGATTCCTCCACCCCCCCCTGCCCGCGAGGGTCTGTGCAGGCACCCTCCCCTTTCCCACCTGCACCCGTCTTGGTCCGAGGCCCCACGCTCCTTGCAAGGCCCGTTCCAACTCCTCCCCGTGGCGCCGAGCACACGGGCTCTCCCGGCAGAGCTCTGTGTGCAGGGAGACATCTGCAGCTCGTGGAGGGGAGGGGCGTGCCCTGCCCTGCGTGGGGAGCAGCCACAGGCTGGTACGGCGGAGCTGTCCCCCCGAATGTCATGTTCGAGTCGTGGACCCCGGCACCTGTGCCTGTGACTGTATTTGGAGACAGGAGATGAAGGTTCCGTGGGGTCAGTGGGGTGGCCCTGTCGGTCCCCTCGTAAGAGGAGGAACAGGGCACAGACCAGCACAGAGGGACTGCACGGACTCGCGGGGACAGGCAGGGTCTACGCGCCGGTGGGGGAGGCCCGTCTGCATCCCAGGCCCTGCCCCCAGCCCCTTGGCCCTGTTCAGGACATCCTCCTGCTCTGTAAACTGCCCACTTGTGGCCCCAGGAAGCCAGGACGCAGCCCCGCCCGTCCTAATCTCATCCTTCCCGGAGTGTGCGGAGGTTTTCCCTGGGGGTCGGCGCGGAGAGCCCCACTCACGCTTCAGAGCTGCCGCGAGTGTTCTGCACTAGCCGCTGGCCTGGAAAGTCCCCCTCCTTCGATCCCTATTCCAGGAGTACAACCCACGGCTCTTCCTGCCGCTCTGCCGTAATTGTCTCCCCGAGCCATCCTGAAGGTCAGAACAAGTCTACGGGAGATGCCTTGTTGTCAAGGTGCCATGCGATGCTCCAGGACCGGGGGTTAGAGCCCGAGAGCATGCCCAAGAACGCGCTGTGCGGGGAGGGGCACCGAGGCGGGGAAGGGGGAGGCTGGCAGGGAGGCGGCACCCCGAGGCGTCCAGGGCCTGGCTGGAGGCCGGCGGGGAAAGCGGCCGGGTTCTCAGATGTGGCCCGTGCCACTCGCCGGGGGCCTGGGGTCAGTTGTGCCGAGACCCCATGTGACACCTGTTCTGACGGAGAGGGGCCACCCTGAGACCCAGAGGAGAAGGAGCACTTGGCCCCAAGTCCCGGCTGCCGCCAAAGCACACAGGGGACCTCGGCCGTTCTTCTCACTCCAGGGCACGGTGTCTTCTCAGTGCACCCCCGAGGAGAAAGTCAGAAAGCCCGCATCAAGGACAGGGTGATAGGGGACAGGAAGCAGAACACAGCCCCAACCCAGTGTGCAAGGGTGGCTGCCCCCGTGGGGCCAGACTGTGGGGGAGGGGATGGCTGGGACCTCCTGGGTGTATCACGGGAGAATTTCCCCAAGGGCCTCTGCCCTCCGCCCAAAAGCCCCAAGACCTTGGCAGCTCCTGGCAGACCCTCCAGTGGCCCATGGCTGTCACGGCCTGGGTGCCATGTGCTGCCCACGCCATCTCTGGCACCCGACTGTCCCCTCACAGTCAGGGCTGCCCAGACACTGCCGTGGGTTAGGAATTAGGTCCTGTGTCTATCTGAGAGGTCAGGACAGAAGGCTGCCCCGTCCAGCCACCAGAAAGGAAGGAGCCCGTGTGGTCCTGCAGCGTGAGGGTCAGACAGATCTCGTCCAAACCCGACCCGGAGCCGCCAACCCCCAGCCCAGCAGAGCGTCTCCCTCTCACACTTGAGTGGGAAGGGACGGCCGGCCCGTGGGTGCCCAGCCCGGGGGCCACCTGCGCCGAGCGGCCTCTCCCCAATTCCAAAGGGGTTCCGGGGGTCAGCAGCAGGGGCCTCAGGGATAGACGCCATGCGGGATCGGCCCTCCCGGGGCTGCGGCTCTCTTGCCTTCGAGGCTGTGTTCTCCCCTACGTATCGGGCTACACTGTGTACACTTGGTGCTTGAGCACCGGTGGAGCAGGTCTGTGCCGAGGCCCCTTCTGAGCGCTTTCACTGTGCCCCTCATTCCCCTCCTCCTGCGTCCCTCGGGGGGATGTGTGGTCCGGTCCGCCCCACTCTTCCCGCATGGCTCAAGGGCGGCCGTCTCCATGCCCTTCCCTGGCGCCCGCACCTGGGCGGGACAGGGCTGTCCTCTCACACCGCTGTCTCAGTGGCCGCCGTGGACCGGGAGCTCCACGATGTTTGTGGAATGCGTTGCCGTGACAGCAGCCAAGGACCATGTGTCCCCTGGTCTTGGAGCCCTTTTTAGTGTCTGACCTCCGGTGGGAAGATGGAGGAAGCGGCCGGGTGCTGAGGGACCCCCTGAAACACCTGCCACCGGAAGCACTTTCCGATACACATCCACGCAATTACGCCCTTGATGGAGGGGGCAGTCCAGTGCGTCCCAGGCTGATGCCGCAGCCCCTTTCCCAGCGGACAGAAGCCACCCACACGGATACGTGGAGCCGAGACCCCAGTGCGGCTCTGCAACGTCCTGCATGTAATCCCTCCTTAGGGCTCCAAGCACCTGCTGCCTGATGTCAGAAAGGTCGTCGAGAAAATGATTGGAGCTTGAAGGCCTGCGTGCTCGAACCCTCCTTCCCCGACATCGGTCTGTCCACTGGGGAGAGTTACGTTAACCTGCGGCGCCACGTTTCATTTCCTACAAACTGGGGACCTTCCCTCCCAGGCAGGGCATGGGTGAACACAAGAGCACCAGGCTTGCGGACCTCACTTTCTCCGACTGTATCCCGTGGACCGTGGCTGCGGGTGGAGAAAGGGACCAATAAGGGCGTGGGTCTGGGCTGCACACACGGGGGAGAGGCTCCAAGGTGCAGACTTTTCTGGTTCGATCCCGCCCCTACTCACTAAACACCGTGCACAAGGCAGACCACAGAGACTGTCTGGCCCAGGCGGGCGTTCTTGGTGCTTCCTCCAGCTCGGCCTCCGGTGTGAAAGCTGGACTCATTCACTTGCTTCCCACACGTCTGTCCCAGAGGGATGGGTTATGTAAGAGACACAAAGAAGACGTGGGGAGGAAGACAGCCACGGGAGCCGAACACAGAAGGGAGGTGTTCCGGGAGATCCCACCCAAGTCTGGACAGAGCTGCTCTCCATGGCAACGGGGACCCACGAGGCAGTCGGCCCGGCCCGCAGGGAGAGCCCTGGGCAGCTGCCGCTCACCGGAGCCTCCTGCCTCCCAGGCCGCTCTCCTACGGGGCTTTCTCAACACCCGCCCCCCGCCAACGCCCCGAAGCGCAGGCAGCCCCCCCGCTGCAGACGTGGGGCCCAGCTCCCCACCCGGCCCAGCCTTCACCCACCTTCCGCCTCGTCTCCCGCTCACAGAAGGCACAGCTGCTTCCATCGGCTTTGGGCGGGCCCGGGGGGGTCCTTGTTACTCCAGATTCGCTCCTCGGGCTGTTCTCCTGCCGCACCGGGAGACTCGGCAGCTGCGGGACGTCCTCTGCGACGGCTTCTGCCCATCTCTGGGCTTCGAGCACCATCACGGCCTCTTGGATCTGCCCTTCCCGCCATCTGCACAGAAGGTCTGGACACGCTTTCTGCCGGCAGCACCCATGCCCAGGGGGCTGCCAGTGGGAGGAGGCGGGGGATGCTTCCAGCTCCACATCCCCAGTCCCGGCAAAGCGGCAGGGACCTCCCGGGCAGGCTGCTGCCTCGTGCCCTGACTCGGTGCCTCCGATACCGGGGGCAAAGGGCGCTGATGAAAACTCTCTGCCCTCGTGCTCTGCCTGCAGAAGCGTTCCCGCTCTTGTCACAGGAAAGAAAACCGTCGTTCTTAAAGTAAAGCCAGCCCTCGCATGCACGGGGGGTCAACCTGGATGCCTTCCAGGTGGGCTGTTTGGCAGCACACGTGGCCTTGACCTGAGCACAGCCCTTGTGGGAACGCACGCTGAAGGGAGACAACCAGGCCATTTGGTTGCGCAGGGCGGCTCTCGCACTCGTGGGTCTCCGGGCCGCCTTCCAAGGTCACGGGTGCATAAGGACAAAGGAAATCAGACACAGTGAGAAAACAGCAGAGCAGGGACGTGAGCTCTGCCGCTGTCTGAAGGAGGGCGGACCGGAAGGCTGGAGGCCAGGCCCGGGGGGCGGTGCTGTCGGCCCCGCGCCCTGCCCCGAGCCCCGAGAGAACGGACCCTGGGCTGACGGGCTGCGTCAGAGTCTCAGACGCAGCCGTCGGAGCCGCAGAACGGGAGAAAGAGCACAAGGAGCAGGACAGCCGAGGTCCGGCGCCCGCCGCGCTCCTTCTGCAGGCCTGCTGCCGCTCCTGGACCTGGGGGTCCTCGTCCCACCGCAGAGACCAGGAGCCCCCGTGCGGGGTGCCGAAGACGAAGCCCCAGCTACTGACCCTTCACGGGAAAGATGCGGAGAACGTGCGGGGCAGAAGCTTCTCAGTGTTCCCGCCGAGACCCCGAGGGGCCGCGCATGCCGTGGCGTTCAGAAGCAGCTCCCGTGCGCCTGCTGTGGCAGGGCCCCGAGACGTACGGGCCGCTGTGTGACCTCAGGGAGGCACAGGGAAGGGCTGGAGGGGGCTGCGGCGCAGGGGACCCCTGGCACCAAGAAACCGCATATAAGCAAGCAGGGGCTCAGACTCCTGCAGGGGCAGCTGGGGCCTGGGCACCCCAAGTGGACACGGCGCCTGGGCCGGGCACACCTAGGAGACAGGAGAAGGCCCAGAGTGTGGGCCCTCACAGGCCCTGCGGGGGGCAGGGGACAGGAATGCGGGCTGGCCCAGGCTCTATGGGCTCTGGGCGGCCTCACTGGAGCTCGGCGTTCACCATGGGGCTGTGGGGACCTCCAGGAGGATGTCCGGCTGGCTCTGCTCTCTTGGGGGTCCCCTGGGCCCTGGGAGTGGGTGCTTTCCCCTCCACTGCCACCGCCACAGCTTCCTCAAGGGTGCAGCGCCCACGCAGGAGCAGGGCTCAGGGAACCTGGACCCCAATCTGCTGAGAACTGCCTCTCACACGGGGACTCCGGGTTGCTGCCCGGCACGGCTTCTGGGAAGGCAGTGCCCGGCTCACGGTGCCGTCCTCCTTCTGGCCCCAGACTCGCCCGCTCCTCTTATCTTCTCCACCAGCCCGAAAGAGCAGGCGTGGGGAAGGCACGTCCCCCAGCTGGTGGCCCCCCCCAGAGCCCCCCCCCCCCCCCGCCCCTGGGGAACCTCCCACAAGACCTGCCGTGACCCTCGCACCCCAGGCTTGGAAGGACACGAAGTCGACCGGCGAGGCCGCGCGTTTCTCTTTTCTCTCCCTTCGTCGGTTTCTCAATTCCACTTCCCGAGGCTGAGGGCCGAGTTCATAAGGAAACAGCAGAATTCCTGAGGCCTGGGGCAGACGCTGACCCTCGGCAGGGGGAGCCGCCCACGGCCCCCACAGCCCCCCTCGGCCCTGCAGTGAGCTCCAGGGGCTGTGGGCGCAGGACCAGGAAATGGCCGGCGGGAGGGAGGTTCTCCAGGAGAGCAGCAAACCCCGATGCCCGCGGCTGGCGGGGAGAGTGGCCCCCACGGCTGACGGGACGTGAGGGGGCCACTCCCAGGCGAAGGAGAGCCCACCTGCTTTTTCTGCCGGACAACCCCAGTGCCTTGGCGATCTGGGGCTCCCGGGCGCAGACAGACAGAGTCAGCACGTGGCTCCACCAAGGACAGGACCAGAAAGAGCTGAGAGGCCTCCCCGTGGAGGGGCCTGGGAGGAGGGTGGCTGCTTCTGCCGCTCCCCCTGAGCTCCATTTGCTTCCGCCCTAGAGCTCATCTCCTGCTGCCCTTAGAAATGCAAAAAGAGCGATTAATAATTAATAGGACAAGAGCCTCTTGTCTGCATTATTAAATGCCCAAATGCTAGGACAGAGCGGCCCAGGGAGGAGCTGGAGACGGAGAGATCCTGCAACTGCCTTTAGAGGCGCCTGCCGTCTCGGAGCCTGGAAATAGGGCAGACCAAGGTGCAGCGACTGGGGGACACACCAGCACGCTCTCCCGGGACAGCCAGGACCAGCCGCTCCAGGCCCAGGGGGCGGGGGGGGACCCTGCTGATGCCACCTGCGGGACAGAGTGTGCCTGGAGGGGCGGCGGCCACCCGCGGTCCCCACACCACTGGGACCACACCTCACAACTTGGGAGATGCACGGGGCCCGCGATGTTGCTCTCTCTCAACTGAGGCCTGGCAGCAGTTACCCAGAGGGCACTGGTTCGCCCCCAAATCCCACTGCTCCAAGGCAAGATGCACAGTTCCCTTCTCACAGAGTAACGCTGGCGGCACGGCAAGGACGCTTGGTGCCATCTTTTGAGAGGGACATAAAAGGGTGCTTAGGACTGATGGAGGCCACAAAAGCCACTCCAGGGTTAGAACACGTCCCCCCTCCCCACTGTTTAACTTATTCTGGAGTCGCATTTACTGAGAAAATAAGGGAACAAGAACATGTCAGCCCAGGTAAGTCTCCTTCCGTCTGCCTGGAAGCCTTCTCCTCCCTCCCAGGCCAATCGGTTCCTTGGCAAAGAGGCCTTGAGCCAGGGGGTGGCTGTGAACTCTGGAGCGAGTCAGACTCAGGCCGGATCCTGACTTCCCTGCTGGAGACGTCTGAGCACCTCCCCGCGGGGAAGCTGCGGAAATGCAGGTCCCTCCCCGTGGTCCCGGGGCTCCTCCCGCATGTCCCCCAACAGCCCTAGAGACGATTCTGCTGGGCGGGCTCCCCGGGCTGGGAGCTCCATGAAGGCAGGGACAGTCTCCTCCAGCCCCCTCCCCCATCTCTGAGCCCGGACACGCTGGCCCCACATCTCGCCAGAGCCCTGGAAGCATAGAAGCCCTTGAATGTGCCCTTCCGTGTCCCTCTACCCTTCCTGAGAGTAGCCAGGCTGACACGAGCCTCATCGGGGTCCCTTCTTCCCCGACACACAGGCAGCCCCTCGCCAGGACTTTCAGCAGGACCCAGCAGAGACCATGGTCAGAGCGGTCTCCAATCCCCCAGCGGAATCGCGCTCCCCGCCACCATGTCCAGGGCGGGGGCAGTCCCCCTAAACCCGCAGATGTCCCAGCAGCAGAGCTGTCCTGGAGGAAACGGTAAAGAGCTGCCCCCTCCTCCCGCGGTAGGAGCCCAGCAGAGGGCGGGCACCAGGCACAAACCAGGCTAGCGGCACAAGCGCTCACAGCCCAGTGAACACAGCGCTTGGTGCCCCCAGCCGGGCTCCCCACTCCAAGCCCCCAGTCCCTGGGATACGTAGCACGTGCTGACGTCGACCGCACATCCCAGACTCTGGAACCTTCCCCACTGACACCATCTGGGTAGAAGACCCTGACCCTGGGATCAGAGCTGGGTCACAGCCAGCTCTGTGGCAGACAGGTGTCACCCACGCCCTGCCCTTAGGACAGAGAGCGGTGACAACACCTCCCAGGGCCGCTGAGGAAAATGAGTGACACCGCGAGGAGGAGGGAGGCCGACTCCAGGCGACCTACGGCACCTGCTCTTTCACCGTTGGTGTCCCAGGAACCCGGGCTTCAGAACGGAGCTGGCCGCGCTGTGGGGACAGCGGGCGGGCGGCCTCCCTGGAAGGGCCTCAGCCCAGCACGTCCGACGCCATCCGTGTCGGCAGCTGACGTGGCTCCCACTGGCTCCTTCCAGAGGGTCTCAGACCGAGGCGCCATCGATTCAGAGATGCTTTGATCGAGGCCATTAAGGCAGGAGGCAGGAAAACACAGCGGCCATCCAGAACTAATTAGGTGGGAAAGATCCCCACACCTGCTGCTCTCCGAGAAGCGCGCCATCTCATACACGTGCATGCACACGCACACGCACATGTGTGTGAGCACCCAGCAGGCAGGGCCAGAGCTGCCTTGGGACCCGCCCGTGCCTCCCTCTGTCCCCGGGGTCCTGCCGCCTCTGTGTGCGTAGCCCAACCCAGGGAACAAAACCGACCCGAGATATCCCACATGGAAATGAAATGCCGGAGGCCGAGAGGTCGGCTGGGCTGCCGAGGCTGGACGCTGGTAGGTGAGGACCCGTCCCAGCCTTGGTGTCTCCACGGGCCCGGTGGGACGCGGGCCTTGGGCATGCTGGTCTCTTGGCTCCCTGGGACCATCGGTGACTCACGTGCCAGGAGCAAGAAGCACGTGGAGACCACCCAGGAGGGTCTCGGGTGCCGCCTGAGCAGCCGGAGGCCTGGAGACAGGGAAGGTGACCACCCTTCCTGCCCAAACCTCATGCTCTTTGGCCTGAAACCCCTCCACTCGGAACGCGGGTCTTCTCGAGGGCAGCCCCCCGGCCTGGCCCGTGCACAGTGACTTCTCAGCCGCAGCCCCCCGCCCTCGTGAGCAGACACAGCGCAGGACCGCGGGGAGCCGGAGGAAGGGCTGCGGCGCGAACAGGAGCCCGAGAGAGACGGCGGCCGCTCCGCCCTGCTCCGAGCCGGTTTCTCAGCAGGCGTGGGGGACACAGCCCCAGCCCTCACGTCGTTCCTGCCTGAGGGAGGGGACCAGGTCCAGTGTCCTCTGGAAGACGCCACGGCGGCTAAATAAGTCATTGGAGCCAAATGCTCTGGGAGCGGAAGGAGGGAGGGGCACCCCGTGTAAGCGTCAGCCCCACGTGGCCCTCGGCACACATTGAGAGCACCACCTGGCACCGGCGTCCAGACCCGCACGCGCCCAGGGAGGTGACCGAGCCGGATGGATGACCATGTACTGGGTGCTGGCAGCCCAGTCACGGTCTTGTGGGGCCAGTGGAGGGGGCGTGACGGTGAGGTGAGCACCGCAGGCGGGCAGGGGGACCCAGAGCGCCTCCACGCTCCCTGCACACATGTGGGGGTCTCTGCTGGACTCTCTGAGCTCCTCCAGAGTCTGCTTGGGACAAAGGCGGGCAGCCGTCCAGGGGGATCCCTGCAGAGGATTCTGAGCAGGAAAGGACAGGAGGAGGCATGTCTGGGCTCTCTGCCTGAACCCAGATAAGAGGATGCCGTCGGGAGAAGAAGCCTTGCTTGGGAAGGGGGAGGAGCCGACCTGTGTCCTGTGTCCCAGCACGCGCGGGTGATGGGCCAGGCACTTAGCGCAAGGAGCCATTCCGAATGTGTGGGCGGAATGGGCAAGTCAAGTGCCCGGGGCGGGTGGGGGAGGGGTGCTGCCCCATCAGCAGAGCAGAGGGAAGGGGGAGGGTGGCCCATAGAGCCAACGACCCCAAAGTCCACATCTGAGTCCTCGGAACTTGTGATTTGGTACCTCGTGTGACAACAGGGGCTTTGCAGATGTGACTGAGTCAAGGACGTTGAGAAGAGAGAAGGTCCAGGATTACCTGTGGCCCGACCTAACCACGAGGTCAGAGAAGGACGCAGGCAGGGGTGGGAGGCAGAGGAGGTGGGAAGCAGCAGCGGAGGTGGCAGGCGGCGAGTCAGGGAGAGACACGGGAGACCCGGCCGGCTGGGAGGCAGAGGGAGGCCACAAGCCGCAGGACGCCGGCCGCCTCCCGAAGCTGCTGGAGGCCACGGAAGGGTCTCTCGCGAGCCCCCCGAAGAGCCAGCCCCACCCTCGTAGGCCGCAGGACAGACCTGCAGACCTGTAAGGTGAGTGGGTGGAAGAGCCGCCACAGGGTGGGGCCCGCGGGGGTGGTCGGATCCTCCGGGGGAGGGGCAAGCCCCGGGGGAGGGGCAAGCCCCGGGGGAGGG
>JAHRIG010000075.1:1532611-1551352 GCA_020311275.1 Eira barbara
GGGGAGGGGCAAACCCCGGGGGAGGGGCAAACCCCGGGGGAGGGGCACCCCTCCCCTCCTGCTGCGAGCCGCCTGGTGCAGCCTGCCGGCACCCGGGTCCCAGCCAGAAGGCAAGGGGTGCAGGGAGCCAGGTGCAGACCAGAGTGGATGGGGCGGGGTAGGTCTGGGGGTCGGCCGGGGCGGCCGCAAGCCAGCCAGCGACGCGGGGAAGGACAGCGGCGTGCAGGGAGAAGAAAGCGTGCGTGACGGGGCGGCATCTGTCTGAGGGGCACGCCTGGACCCGGGCTGTGCTGCTCCACGCAGGTTCGGGGAAAACACCTAACCTGCCCTCCATCAGCAAGCAGCACAGCAACCATGTGCCAACCCCTCAGGGGCTGTGCGGGGACCCAGGGACTCCGGAAATCCCAGTGTGAGGACTGGTGTCCTTTCCAGGTCCCGCCTGCCACTTCTGCACTGTGGGAACAGGAGAGAGCAGACCTTCTCTGTGTTTCCTGCAATCACGAGGCATCTGAGTCCGTTCCTGGAACCGATGGATATTTCTTAGAAACCATCAGTTGTTAGATTGGAGAGCCCAGGGTATGCAGGGGCCTGTCTGCATATGGGCAGAGCCAGTGGCGCACTCGACACCCCCCAACCCCGCAGAGAAGACGGAGGCACACGGGACCTGTGCCTCGGCCACATCCGGGTCCTGGAGGGTAACACACCCACCATCATCTCTGGGAGCAAGAGGGAACAAGAGCTTTTTCTAGCCGCAGTTCCCACAAGCACAGAGCACCTGCATCCCACACCCGTCAGGCTGCGACCCTTGGCCCCTCTCTGAGTCTCTCCCAGCCTGCTCTTCCTGGCACAACTTCCCCAGGAGAGAACAGAGAAATCCACAGTGATGGGAGACAAGAGGCGCCTCAGGTCTGTGCAACTAGAAATATGGATGAGGGTTGGATGGGAAATCCCACAAGCACACACGCACCTGCACCCACACATGCGCACATGCAAACATGCATCCATGCACACGTGTGTGCAAATGCACACAGGTGCGCATGCACACATAACCCCACGCGCTAGAACAGGCACAGGCATTTGTGCACACACCTGCACCCATACATACATGTGTACCTTCGTGCACACACACGTGCTAGAGCATGCGTACACATTTGCGCACACATGCACCTGCACCCATACACACATGTGCATGCGGGCACATACAGACACGCGTGCACACATCCAAGCACACGTAGCCTTCTCCCGCCCTTTCTGCCACAGGCCTCCTATCAATTACTTAGACTCACAGATGGGATCCCAGGAAATTCACCCTTTCTTTGTCATGTGGAGAGAACAGTTAAGTGACCCCAGGCAGCCTGGCAGGACACCGGGAGATGTGTTTAGAACAACCCCATTTGCATCAAGCAGAGTGCGTCCCTAGTCAATGTAGAAAATGAAAGTTTGCCTCTCCCTTCCCCTGCTCAGACATCTGACCAGGCACCCTCTTTTATCAAAAAGGGAAAGAACCACATCAGCAAAGTCTCTCTCTTTCTCTCCCTCCCAGAGATTCTTTGACTGCATAATTGAAACCAAGGGAACAAAACCACACAAAAGCAAGTGGCACAGATGTTTTCATCACAGGTACCTCAAATAACTCCAAAGGGCCCTCACTGAGTAGTGCCCGTGAATATATTTCATGCCTGGCTCGCTGAGAATTAGCATTGGAAGTCATCACTGCGAACGCAGGGAGCTGGGTGGATTTCAATCCAGTGCGGAAACCAGCCACTTGTGCTGCTGGCTGTCAGCCGCGGTCACATCACTGCAGATCTGCTTTGCAAGACCAGCAGAAGCCGGCGTGTCATTTTTGACATAGCTGCTTGTCCCTTTTCACTGCTCAGCTGACAGCCCTCGCAGAGCCTGCCTGTTGCTCTGTGTTGAACAGACCCAGGTGCCCAGGCTCAAAGCTCTGGGGCTTCCCTGGAAGATGTCAGCTCAGCTCTGTGTCTACAAAGGCAGAGCCACTGGACCAGTTGATTTGCCTGCCAGCCGCACCGGGTGCCCAGGAGAGGGATTGCTGGGGGCATCCACGGCATCTTTCAAAGGACAGTCACACTGTTTCTGGGAAGGAAGCGGGTCATCAGGAGGCTTGGCCTTGCCAAAGCTGAGATGATGTCCTGCTGGGGCCGCCTCTGTCCCTCCTTGCCCCTGGAAGAGCGGGTGCCCCGGGGGGCCTGACACGCTCTTGCTTCTGGCCCCTACGGTCTGCGGCAGTGCTGCTCCCCTCGCACTGTACTGCCCGATGCTAACTGCGTTACCATTTTTAATCACACGGAGAAACCGTCAGCATGGCAGGAGGGAAAATATGCCCCAGCAGGTCTGTGATTGTCTCGGCTCTTTCTGCGTCAACAATCAGAGAACTTGCCCTCGGCCTCCTAGAGGGGCTCCGGACCAAACTCTGAGCCAGCCAGAGCGGCGACCACGCGTCTACGATGCACTCGGTACTTCGGAGGCAAGGGTGAGCCAGGCCTGATGCCGGCCCGGGGGCAGCCGCTCATGTGGGGGCTGAGCCCAGAGGCATATCCCGGCCTCTGGGGCGGAAGAGCCTGCCCGGACGGCCCCCGAGACCGCACACACCCGGACGCCCCCCGAGACCGCACACACCTGCAGGAGCTACGGGACGCGCACGTGGGGCCCGGAATCCGACCGAGGACTCAGTCTGCCCGCGCCCGCGACAGGCTGTGTGGCCTTAGGCACGTCATCTGGCCTCTCTGAGCCTCAGGCTCTTTGTCAGCACCGTTAATACAGTCGCCTCCTTTTCCTGGCCTGCAGCGTCCGGGCCGTGAAACTGGAAGTGCTCTGGGGACGGCTGCGGTCCAAGGGGCGGGAATTTGCTACTCTTCCCTCCAGCCCCGTTTTCCCTGCCCCTTGAACCTCACTCTGTCCAGGAGGCCCGGCTCAGGGAGTGTGGGGCACGGCGGTGCCCACGCAGCCGAGGGGGCCAGGCACAGGGCTCGGTGCCTGGGCTCTGCCGCCCCATCTCGCCCCCGTGAGAGTCCCTTGGAGGACAGGGTTTGTCTCCACTTAGAGGCACAGCACGCGAAGCTCAGAGGAAGGCCGTCACTCGTGCAGACTGTAACAGTGAGGACGAGAACCAACCTCCTGCTCGCTCTGACGGCCACGTCCACTCACGCATGGGTCTGAGCCCGGGTCTCCCCTGCCCCCGCTGCGCTGTGACCTCCCCACCAGCCTGCAGCCATGAGGCCCGCTTCTCCTTGGGTTTGATCAGTGCGGAGCCCTGGCAGGAGATGCAAGAGGAAAGAGGGGTGAGGAGAGAGAACGTGTCCCGTGGCCTCAGGCAGGCTTCCCCATGGGGCGTCTCCTGGGCCCGGCCTGGCGCTGGTAACCATCTGGGTGACTGGGCTGGAGGTTCGTAAACCACGAGCACCCGCACGCCACACACTCCTTTCTAAATGCACCTTCCACCGAATTTCCTCAGTCCCGCCAAGGGCCCTGACCCACGCGAGGGGGTAGCTGGGCCCCTGGCGGGCAGGGGACACCCCTCGGGCTGCAAGTCTGGGGTGAGTCCCCTGCTCCAACTGCACCACCAGGAGGGCAGTGAAGCAGTGTGTGGACAACAGAGGAGGAGGAGCTCTGTGCGGCAGGGACAGCTCAGCCACCTCCCTGTGTCTTCCCTTTTCCTCCCCAGCCACACCCTCCTGCCTGGGCTTAGGCCGGGACAGGCTCCCGCACTGTGACTCCCTGCCCCGTCCTCCTTCGGCCGGCTAGATGATGGGGGCCCCGCTGGCTCTACGGCTCAACCCCCCCTTTGGCTTAGCTCATTTGAGGGGTCTGGGCAGCTCCTTTCCTGAAGAGAGGCCCTGAGACCTCCTCCCCAGCTCCGGCTCAAGGGCGGGAGCAGGGGGCCATGCACGCGGAAGCTTGGGCATCTGCCAGTGTCGGGGAGACCTCTGGCACCCTCCGCCTCCACAGGGGCCCTCACTTGCGAAGCTGCCGTTTCAGATCAGACGTGAGGCATGGAAAACGGGATTTGCCGTGCATTTCCTCTCTCGGCTGGAAGCGGCTAAATGTGTCCCCAGAGTCGTGCTTGAGAAACGTAAATAGAATGTGGGAGCAGGAAGGGTTGCTCTTGAAAGATGATTCCCGTCCCGTCGTTTCGGCTCACGAGTAGAGTTCTGACAGAGGTCCCCGAGGGAAGGAACCGGGAGGGGTCTGTCCGTCCGCGCTGTGAGTGCCCGGTTCCCGCGAAGACCTCAGCGGCCTTCTGACCCACACACGAGCCCTCATGCAGGAGATCTCCCTCTCCGCAACGGCTTCCTTCCCCCGGGGGAGGGGAAAGAGGCATCATCATCAAATGCAGACTAAAGCCGCAAGGGTCCAGGTGCCTGTTGGAATTCCTCGGGGGCCAGGAGGACGCAGCAGCTACGGGACCCCTCCTGCTTCGGGACCCCGAGGCCTTCCCTTGCACCCAGCTGTCCGCACAGCTCTGCAACCTTTGTGGTCTCCCTGGAGACAAAGAACATCGTGTTTTTGACAAAAGACAGTCTCATGGTGTAAGTGGGCCGCAGGATCGTCATCCCGTCCCTCTCAAGGAGCCCCTTCGCCGTCGTCCTAAAATCTGTCTCTCGGAGTGTTTATCGTTCCTAGCAGCCCTTCTAGCTCCTTCAGCTTTAAGCTGAGCTGCAGAGCCCCCCTCGCACGCCATCCAAACACCGAGGAAGCCACCCCCGGCCCCATGAACGCCAAGTCCCGCCGACCACGGGCGCTCGCTGACGCGGTGGGTGTGGAGACGCTTGGTCTCCCGAGTCCGCGTTCCCGGGCTTCCCCGTGTGAGGGGCGGAGGTGGCCGGGAGCATCGGTGGGTCCCCCCTTGTGGGCTTCTGAAGCAGATTCTGAAACCCTCACCTCCCTCCTAAGTAAGATCCTTTCTCTCCATCTCTCCGTGCGTGCTCTAGGGTCAACGCGCAGAAGAGTGGGTGACCACGAGGGGAGGCGCAGGGCGTGGACGGTGAGCGTTCTAGGGCTGTGCGGACCGCGTGCCAGGGGACGAACTTCCGCAGCCGAAGGCGTGGGGAGGTCAGGCATGGAAACGCTGCCGGAAGCGTGCTGGGTTAGAGATGGACACTGTCTCCCCGTCTCTGGAAAACCCAAATGCAGGATTTGAGTAATTTTGCATGACTTTTTATCACGTCTTCCTTGCACTTGACATCTCTGGGGGCCTGGAGAGGGAGGGAGTCCCCTGATTTGCAGGAGTCACCCGGGCAGCATTTCCGGCTGGATCTCCTCCCTCCCTCCCCGCCCCCCCCCCCCCGCCCCGTCCTCTGCACACGCAGCAAAGGTGCTTCCCAGCTGTCCTCAGCCCCGGTGCCCCTCCACACACTCTCCCACCTTTTCTCTTGGTTCTAACCCTACCTCCTCCACGCTGGACACCCTATGTGGCTACCTCTGGCCCAGGGACTGGTCCCCCATGTGCGCCCTGGTTCCCACTCCAGAACACTCACGGGTGCTCAGCTCTCGAGATTTTTGGCACGGGATTGCGTCTGCCCTGGGGCCGGTCAGGCGCTCGAGCACGGTTCCGTGCTCCTTCTTTTCCGCACGGCTCCACCCACCCAGTCATCGAGTAGGGAGGACAGGACGCCTGCCTGTTTGCTCTTCCTGCCAGTCCAGCCCACCCCCACCGCCCGGCCCCTGCAGTCGCTTGGGCTGCCAGATCCTTTGTCCTCCTCTGGTAATCCACGTTGAGGACTATCATTCTGGCATAATTATTGGCAGCGCCCTTCCTCAGGAGCACACCCGTGTGTGTCCTGGTTTGGAAGATAAACCATGAAGCGGCCCGAGAAGTACCGCGCTGAGAAGTGTCCCTGTCTCCAGCCATTCCCTTCCGGGCAGTCTTACTCGCGCCGCGAGAGTGGACTGTCGGAGCGGCGTTAAGCTCCCTGCTTGCAGTGTTCGGGGTCCCCGTCCCAGGACCTCCTCCAGTCCTGTCACCTGAGACGCGGGTGACGCGGGTCCCCTTCCTCACATCTCTGCATTCGTTTTCCTCCCTCCCCCAGTTTAGGTTCTACTGGGGAACCCCAGGCCGCTCATGAATTCCCAGCGACCTCTGCAATGCGGCGCGGCAGAACGGAGTGGCCAGCATAGAAACAGACCACGGAGGGCGTCCACTCAAATCCGCCACTGCTGACCTCAGCACCAGAAGGTCCCATGTCACAGCGCTTCCCGGTGGCTGCCCGGCTTCTGATCAAATACCAGCAGGAACTGCAGAATCCAACCTCGTGTACAGCTTCATTCATTCACTCGTGACCTCGCGGACCAAAGCTTAATGATGATCCGGGAACTATATGTGGATTCAGGAGGGACGTTGGGTTAAAAGACAATCTCCCTGCTCTCGAGGTGTTCAGAATCTAATGAGAAAGTAACAACTATACTATAGACTTAATGAAATAACCCTTCGACATAAAGACGAGCCTGAAGGGAGAGGAGGAAACTAGGAAGACTGCATCTAGGAGAAACATTTTGCCTGAACCTTTCCAAGGCGAGCAGGAGGGTGAGATTTCCCTAAGTCTCCCCGAGGAGTGAGAATTAAATAGTATCCCTATCCAGGCGCATATGCACGCTCATGCGCACACACCCACGCACACACTAACACACACGTGCATATGCATGCATGTACACCTGTGTGCAGTGCACACCCGTGCATGCACACACTCATACACATGCAGCTGCCCATGTACACACATGCACGCTCACATATATGCACACATTCATGCATGTACGCACATCATGCACACCTACTCACACACGTGCATAAACCCATGCATGCACGCACACTGATACACATGCACAGTCCACTTGTGCATGTACACACACATGTTCATACATACACATGCACATTCATATACACACCCATGTGCACACATGCACAAATGCTAATATATGTACACACATACATTTACACATACTCATACACTTGCATGCACCCATGCATACACACTGATACACACGCATGCACATACGTGTGCGTACATACACACTCACGCAGTTTGTGGGTGCACATCCATATACACACCCATGTGCGCATGTGCACACTTGTACACATGCATGCACACTAATACACGTGCACACACATGCACATACTTATACACGTGCACACACCCACACGCACACACACACACTCCTGTGCACACGTGTACATGCACACACCCATATGCACATCCGTAAACACACACGGGATGCACACTTACACATATACGCACACCCATGCACACACCTCCTCTCTTCCCAGGCTGCTCTCCACCCTCATTTCCAAGGTCACTTGATTCCAAGGACACCCTCGCAGAGCTGCTCACCCTGAAAGGCAGATGCAACACTGGATCTTCCCACCTCCCAGCTCGTCTGGACCCTGCTCTGTCCACCTTCCCTTTCTACTCCCCCAGAAAGGAACGTCTACAGCTGACACAGTCCCCTCGTCCGCCGTTCACTTCCCGTAGTTCCAGGTGCCTGTGGCTGACCCCCCGCCTCCCTCTGCTGTGTTGTCAGGGGGTCAGTGGAGGCTGACGCGCCATCACACCTGTGTCGCTCACCTCCCTTCACCTCACCACATGGGCATTTTATCATCTCACATTGTCACGCGCACAGCAAGGTGAGTGCAGAACAGCAAGACATTGGAGAGAGATGACGTTCGCATCACTTTTATCACAGTCTGCTGTTGTACGTGTTTTATTTTATTATTACTCGCTGTTGTCAGTCTCTTACTGTGTCTGTTTTGTAAATTGAACTGTCATACATATGCATGTGTGTGAGAAAAACGCAGCGTGCGCAGGGTTCAGTGCTGTCCGCAGCTCCGGGCGCCCACTGGGGTCCTGGCGCGTCCCCCGCGGGAAGGGGCCACGGTATGGCTGATTTACGTCTCACGTCTATTGTTCGTTATCTGTCTCCCCCACAGCTTCGAGAGCACAGTTCCTTCAGACGAAAACCCAGCACTTTGGAAATGACTATTTTTAACTTATAATCTTTCCCTTCTGGTTTCGCCTTAGAATTTTGAAGGATTTTTAAAATGTCACCCTGTCACCTCTGTGATAAGAGGAAGCAAGAAAATGGGATTTCAAGGGAGCAGCAGGGACCTTCCGGAACACGTGCGGGGAGCTCTGCCGGGGAAGGTGGCGTCGGGCACGGCTTCAGGACGTCTCCCCTTGCCCAAGTCTTCTGAGCCAGCGTCCTTCTTGTGTCCTACCATGAAAGCACGCGGTGTCCGGCTGCTCACTCTGCTCCGTCACTCCGACCCTTTCCTGAAGGTCAGACCGTCCGCCTCCTGGCCCGCTTCCTTCCTGACGAACGTGGCGCTCCCATGAGGAATCCCTGAAGCGTTGAATGCCAGCCCAGCCCGGCAACTCGGTCCAGGATCAGACCAATGTTCGCAATGGGGATGCGCTGAGGAGGGAACACACAAAACCTTGCTCACGGATCTCGAGCCTCGCCGGCTTCTGGTCTCCACGGCCGTTGTTGGTCCTGCCGCCGTCTTTGGGAAGAGACCTAAGTCCACCCAAGTAGACGGGAGGAAGAACCCCGGAGCCCTAAGCTGTCTGCGTCTGCGTCTCGTCTTCATTAGATCGTCCGTGCAGAGTTTGATGATACGATGTTAAAAGAAAAAAGGCAAGCGTTCAAGGAAAGGAAAGAGAAGCCCCAAAAGAGAGCCTTGCCACGTGTCAAATTAGAATTTCTATCCCAGGTCAGGGACAATTTTTGCATTTTTATTATGAATCTCAATAGATGTTACAAATTAATGTATTTTTCCAGAAGGTTCCATGACTATCATTTGAATTCGTAGCTGCTCGATGCAGCAGGCAGAATAGAGACTCTTAAACCCATGATACGTTGAGGAGGCTGACCACAGGGCCCCCCCGGTCCATCTCGGGGAGCTCGCGGCCTCCTGGCTCTGGACCAGGGATGCCCTGTGGCCAGCAGGCAGCACTCTGCTCTGCTGCCTCCGGCGCCCCGGTCCACGAGGCCTTAGCTAAAAGCAAGAGTGGCAGATGAGGGTTAGAGTGGGGTTGGGGGGGCATGTAAAACCCGCTGGGCTTCAGGGAAGTGTTTTAGGACACAAAATGATGGCATTCATATACCTTTTCTAAAAAAATGGTTTTGTGTAGCCTTGAGCCTTTCTAACAGTTAAAAAGTGTTATTTTATCTTTAGCGATATGCAGTATCACTTAAATAGCAAATCTAACCAACTTAGCAAATTAAAAAACAAACGAACAGACAAAACAAGGAAAATTCCCCAGGGCTGGAATGCAGCCTTCCTGTTTCCGACTGGAAGTGTGCTGATCTGAAGACCAGAAAACCCCGCACAAAATCCAGCGCTGTTGCGATGACCTCAGGGCGGTTTCAAGGTCGAGGGAGACCGTAGGCCCCAGCTGGCCGGAAGCGTCCTCAGTTCACACTCGTGGTCCTGGGAGACGGACCCCTCACAGGACCACCTACAAGACGCAGGCACGGTATTCTGGAGGTTTCTGGTCAAGACGTGAGCCGCCCTGTGATCTAGGCTGGATGTGGTCCTTGGTTGCGCCAGAAGAGTCCTGCGGAAGGGGTGCTGTGAGCTCCTGAGCTTTTGCCGCCCTGGGTCGTCACCCCATGAGGTAGCCCAGGCTGGGCCCGGCTCAGGGAGGAGAAAGAGGGAGAGAGCAGGCGGAGGAGGAATGAGTCGCTGCGGTCAACACACTGACCCGATGGCAGGCGTGGGAGTGAGGCCGCTGTCACTTCTGTGCTAGTTCCAGTCAACCTCCGGACGAAGGCAGACCCGTGATCTCACCCAGAAGAAACCATGAGAAGAAATAAACTGCTGTACGAAGCCCCTGAAATTGTGCAAGTGGTCTGTCGGACAGCGATAGCGCGTGAACAGTGCCCAGCTTGGAAGAAAGCTCGTACAGCTCTCCGAGAGACGGCCCAGCTCCAGAACGGTGCGCCCGAGTGGATGACAAGGAGCAGACCCTCTTCTCCCTGCAGGGACCATCATGGACGTGAAGGATGCATCAGACACAACCTTCCCTCCTTAAGCCACCGAGCAGCAGAAGCCCGGCTTATCCTGGCGACACACGGGGTGGGGACAGACGCCTCCCACTGAGCATCAGGGATTATTTTCTGAAAATCATGGTTTGTGTGAAAACACTAGCCAAAAGTTTCTTTCCGATTATTTTAAATTGAAAACAAAAAGTTACTTGTTGGCTAAAAACGCTCGGTTGATTTCCTAAAACAAAACTGAAACACAATAGAACCTTTATTTGTAGGTAACAAGGAAACGAGCTCGCTTGCAGGATGCTTACACAGCTCTCGCTCTCGCGCATTCCCTGGGGACGGCCAGGGCTGTCGGCTTGCCAGGCTCCGTCCACAGAGGGACCCAGGCTCACGGTAGCAGGAGCATCACGAGAAGCACGCGTCTTCCTGGTGGACGCTCCGGGCCCCATGCCGGACTTCGGTGCGGGATCCTGACACGCTGTGAACCGTATTTTGAAGGTAACTTGAGACGTTTCCCTGAACACGTTCTGTTGAAGTGTTACATCGAGTTTGGGGCACATACATAAAATGTTTTCCTTTAAAAACAGCAGCAGAAAAATACGCCCATTAAGTCTGGGTTTTAAAAATCAAGAATATTAACATGAACCCAGGAGATATTCCGACATCCGTCTATGAGATGCCAGAAACCTCCCCGGGAAATTCAGAGGCACAGAAGACCCCAGCGCACCCCAACAGTGAGGGAGCAGCGCCTGGACAAAGGACAAGGTTGACGGAGGAGAAAGGCCAGAAGGAGACTCGCTTATGAAGCTTCTGTGGGCAGCAGCGAACAGGCTTTTGGCTTTTTTTTTTTTTTTAAGATTTTATTTATTTACTTGACAGAGAAAGAGAGAGAGAGAGATCACAAGTGGGCAGAGGCAGGCAGAGAGAGGGGGGAAGCAGGCTTCCCGCTGAGCAGAGAGCCCGATGCGGGGCTCGATCCCAGGACCCTGAGATCATGACCTGAGCAGAAGGCAGAGGCTTTAACCCACTGAGCCACCCAGGCGCCCCAACAGTTTTTAAAGAAAACAAAACTATCCTCTAAATTATAAAGTATCAAATTATTGAGATAATTGCATATAATTTACCAAAAGTTAGAAGGTATGAAAAATGGTAATTTGGAAATCTCAAAGACCACGGAAAAGGAGCTAGAGGCTTTCCTGCTTTCCACACCGTGCCTGCCTGTCGCGTTCCTGGGACGTAAAACCATTAATCGAGCTCACGGATAACCTGTGTCAAGCTCGCCTTAATTCGTGTTTTGAGGGTCCGCAGTGAGTCTCGATGGCTTGGACCCCGAACCATCGGGGCTTCCCGCCAGCCCCCGCCCCGCTCGCCGGCGCGGCAGAGCCAGCCAGCACCGGCTGCGGCTGACAAGGTGAGTCTGATCCAAGGTCAGACAGACGAACTGCACAGCCAGGATCGGAGATTTATCCTCACGGCTCTGAAACCCACAGCGAACGTGACCCCGGGCTTTAATCACGGCATCCTCTCTTGAAGGAACTTGCCCCTAGATGCGGTGTCTCAATATCTCTGTCGACCTCTGATGTGACTTCTTTACAGAAGGCTTTTCTGCCCCATGTTCCTCCCCAGGGCTGCTCTCCGGCACCACAATGACTCCTACGACTTTCTCAGGATGCTACCTGTATCTTTTTAAAAAAAAAATTTAATTTTCCAGTGTTCCAAGATTCATTGTTTATGCACCACACCCAGTGCTCCATGAAATCCGTGCCCTCCTTGATACCCGCCACCAGGCTCCCCCATCCCCCCACCCCCTCCCCTCCAAAACCCTCAGTTTGTTTCTCAGCATCTTTATTAGTGCTTATTTAATTTAAGATAAATATTTTTCCACTAAAGAAATACGCATACACTACATATTTTTATTTAAAAAGAAAATAAATCATCTGTAAACTTATCACCCAAAAGCTGCCAACAGCTGGTCACGAGAAAAGAAGGACCCTAAGCATAACTTGGAAATCATGAGAAGCCGAGGCCGTTGAGTGTGGGGAGAAATAGCCTGACACAGTCGCGCGGCTCCCGAAAGCTCCCTGTTTTATGGGGCGGAATCACTGGGATTTACGGCCATCGAGGAATGGTTACATCCTATCTCTCATATTCTGTACATGGGAAAGTGTGTTATCCATTTTAGAGGTATTTCAGTTCAGAATTCAAAATTCTGTCTGTGTATGTGTGTGTTTGAGTTTTGCTTCTTACACTGGCGAACTTCGTTATCTGCAAAATTCATCTGGGTATGACGTCGTACCCTTCCATGATGCGGGCCCGTGAAGCGCTCCCAGAACGGCATCGAGCAATAAATAAAACCTATTTAGGCGCCAAGAAAGCGCCGGTCCTGTAACCTTCTGGCGTTCCCTGAAGCGGAGTATAATCGTATTTCAAATAAGTCCAGCGCCGTGAGCTGTGATCGGCCACGGTGCTCGCAGCAGGCGATGTGCTCCTTGCGCCCGTGGGAGTGGCCTGGGTGCGCTGGTGGGGACACCAGGCGGGATTTGCTGTTTTTATTAATGACGCAGAAGAAAGAACAGAGATGCCATGAACGTAAAGCACAGATTTCAAGGTTATCCAGAGGCTGGAACATTAAAGTGACGACGGCTGACACTCGCCAAGGTTGTGCAGTGCTCCGTGCACGTTCTCCTATCCCCGCCTCGCTTCTGTGAGGGAGGAGGAGCGGTGGCCCTGCTGTCCCCATCAAGAATCTCGGGTGCTGAGGCCAGTACACTCACCCGAGGCCCGCGGCATGGTGAGAGCTCAGGTCTGCGACAACTCACCGTGGATGCGGCCCAGTCCACAGAGAGCACAGGGGAGGGGACACACCTGGACTCCCGGGGGGAGGGCGGGGGGTGACCAGTGCTCCAGGAGCCATTGGCAGGTGACTCGCCGGCAGGCAGCAGCCGAGGCGCTCCACGGATGTGATCTACCTCTTGTAACTGGGGGCATTGCCATCTCGTGCTCAAGACGCAGACACAAGGACCCGGAGAAGTTAGCATTCGCGAGTGAACGGCATTCTGTTAAAAACACAAACGTCACGTGTTGTCATTAACGAATGCACGCTGTTATTAACTCAGTTAAAGCCTCTAACTTGTTTACAGCGAGCATGCCCTATGCTAGGCACTGGGACACGGGAGGAAGGGGATATATCCGGTCCCATATTTCCTCCCGGGAGTGGAAGGTACAAGCAGGAACCAAAGTGCAGGATCGAGGGGAGCTCAGAGCAGGCAGGGGTGCAGCGGAGCAGTGCCCGGAGGTAAGGGATGGAACTGGGGACAGTCAGCTGTGAGTTCCATGGTGTGTGGACGGGCCGGAGCCACAGAGCTGAAGGGGTCATGCTGGGGAGACCCGCGAGGTCCAGCTCAACACAGGCATCGTCGTCAGTCCCAGAGGAGACTGAGGACTTGACCCCGAGGGCCCTGGGACGGTCTGCAAGAGGCGAGGGACGTGTGGAGGGATCCCTGGCTTCTGGGAGAACAGTGGCCTGAGGGAGACTCAGCACAGGGACAGAGAAGCAGAAGCCGCGGCATCAGTGTGGGCAGGAGCGTGTCTCTGGAGTAGGTCACTGAGAGAAATGGTTCAAAGACGTTCTGGAAGGACTGGCCGTCACTGCACACCCGGCGTCCAGGACCGGGCCTGGTACTGGGACGGGATCAGTAAATGTCCGGGAAAGAAAGGGGACAGTGGTCACACTTCAGTGTGTGTGACGCTGCTCTCTGTCCTTCCTTATTGTTGGAGATGAGAACACACCCCTCCACAGTGAAGGACGGCCGAAGGTCCTGCTGCCTGGTTCCTCAGGCCTCCCAAGGGGTCTGCTCTGCCAGGAAGGACACGGTGACACACTGGGCCGCGCGAGAGACAGCACCTGTGCTGGGACAGCAGTGTCGTGCAGCCTGAGAATGGGGAGTGGGAGCGGCTCCTCGACCGGGCAGAACACGCCAGAGAGCACTGGTAGGGCCAGGCCCACCTCCTCTTACCTCGACTTACCTGTCCCCCACCTCCCCCGCCTGGACCCCCACCTGGACCCCCACCCTCCTCCCTGCACCTTCCCCATCATCAGCTACAGCACGGGCTCACTTCGGCAGCCCTAAAATACTGACACCTGGGTCTCATCCCCTGAAACGCTGGTGTCATTGTTCTTGGCTGCAACGTGGACACTGGGATTTTGTGAAGATTCTAGGTGATGCTCACAGGACCTGGGTTAGGAACCACCATTCTGGGCCCCAGTAAGCATCCGCTCAGAGGCACGGGGTGTCTGCCATGTTTCTCGCCAAGTTGCAGGCTGGTGCCTTCCTGCCCTGACCAGTCCCTGACCCCAGACCAGCTGAGGCTCCGAGCCCCTACCACGGACACCAACCCCATCAGCCAGCGCCACAGAAACGGAGGTCGGCTCCCCGATTCACCACCGAGTCCTGCAGACATGCACGCCCTGCCCAGAGGCCCCGGTCCCAATGGTCGCCTGTGCTTTCAGACTCCCTTCCTTCCACAGCCGAGGTGGCGTCCGGCAAGACGGTCCAGGGCAGGCAGTGGGCGGGCAGCCGGCAGACGCCTCGGTGGAGGAACAGACCATCACTGGTCGTCAGACAGAACGCCACTCCCAGAGATGCTGGACCTGTCCCCGTGTTGTCTGCAGTCATCGGCTACGGGGCTGAGCTAATAGTGCTCACTGAGTTTAGCAAAGGGACTTTGACCTAGCAGTGCTCGAGAAAGAGATCCTGGAAAACAGCTCTCAGCTTCCGCTGAAATGAGCTCTGGCTCACAAAGCTGTGATGACCGTCCCATAGGGCACAGCAGGGACTCAGGGGAGGGCCGGGCTCCCGCAGGGACGCAGCTGACTCTGAGGTCAGCGTGGCTTCCGGGAGCCGAGGGCCCGCAGGTGGGCGCACGTGCCTCGGGCGAGGGATGCTTCTTGACCAAGAAGGAAGGAAGCAGAGTCCGGCGTCCACCCCAGACAGAGAGGTCCGGGAGGTCAGCAGGATGGGGATGAACCTTCCTGACACTCCACCTGCCACCCCCCAAGGGGTGTCACCACCACAGAGCCCTTCCTGGGCCTGGACCCCTGCCCACATGGCCCTGGGCTCCCTGTCGGCCGCGCTTGTCCTGTAGGGACGGGAAGCAGGCCACTGTCAGCGGGGTTCATCCCGCCCCATTGCTGTGGGGGGGGAGGCTTAGTTGTCCTGGACTGAGAGAGAGACAGGCAGCGGGGAGTGGTGGGGAGAGGGAGGAGGAGAGAGAGACAGGAGATAAAGGAAGGAGACGGAGGAGGAGAGAGAGACAGGAGGCGGCCACACTGGGCAGACTCACGGCGCAGACATCTGCCTCCATGGGAATGGAACCCGGGGCGGCCGAGCCTCTGCAGAGCACCCCACGGGCTGTGTCCACCCCACACGCCCAGCAGCTCGGCCTCAAGCTCACGGCATTGCCACGCTGAGCTAAGGTCTTAATGCTGCAAGCAAAGGAAAGCACGGAGCGGCCCTCCGAGGAGGTGCGAGACCAGCGTCCCTGCACTGCTGGGCACTCAAGGCCCACAGCCCTGGCCCACGGACGCCGTCCCAGACCCACGCACAGGGCCCATTTGTAGAGGTAAGTACCAAACGATCGTATCCTCGGTTAGCAGACATCCGACCAAGACAGTAGTGTCCTGCAACGGACAGCTAAGTCCAGAGGCTCCACGAGGAAACGTCTAGGACCGTCACTCATCACCCTAGAGAACACGGAACTCGCGCCATGAGAGAGTCATTGAGAACCAGCTCCAACATTACACTTTTTTCTCTTTTGGCCACAGGGGCCATTGACCTCTTCCAGCGGGCCAACAGTAGGAGCTGCGAGGATTCTTGAAGCGAGTCCACTGGGGGTCACAGAGCAAACCTCCTCTCCCACAGCCCCAGGATGCCCAGACCTGCAGGGTCCCCACGAGGGGAGAGACCCAGGTGCAGGCTTGTCCAATGCCAGAGCTCCTCTGCATGCCTCAGGCCTCTGGCCCCACCGGACCCTTTTACATCTGTCTCAGACAAAGGAATTGACAAGTAGATTCAAACGCAAAGGACCCAATTGGGGGTTTTAGACCAACACTAAGGATAGCAGTGGGCAGAACCTCCAAGCTACAGGACTCCCCGCCCTGAAACTCCCCAGGAGGAGTCGGTGCCAGAGAAAGCTATCCAGTCCTCCACTGCAGACCCTGCTACAAGTTTGGGCCTGGGGATGCAGGCAGGACGGTCTTGCTCTAACTTAAGCAAAACCAGGAACGATTGAAAATGTGCTGGCTGGCGAGCAGCCCTGAGCCCCGCTAACCGCGGAGCCCCCTGCGCCTACTGTCGTGGGAGAGGCTCACATCAGCGCGGGACGTCCCGGACATGCTCCGTCCAGCCCCGCTGGTCCAGAACTACCTGAAATGATTCTGATGAGCGGACAGACCCCAGACGCCCATGTGGGGAGCCAGCCGTCACGGGACAGCAGACTGCCTCCAGGACGTAGATTCCTGGGCTCTGTTTTATGAATAAGAGCCTGCTGGGAGCTGCAGCTTCTTCCAGCCCCAGCCTCATCGAAGGTGACTTTGGTCAACCGCCCCCACGCCCTCCGGCTCACGTTCTCGTCTGTAAATGGAAGGTCTGTGCTATAAACCCTTCCGCCCGAACGCTCCATTATTTGCAAAGCCGACGGAAAGACGTGGACAAGAAGAGGGGACACGTCCTCGATCGCCAGGAGTGACGCAGCCGTCACTCAATGCAGAGGACTGTCCAGGGCCGCTGGCCCTTGGCACACCTGAAGGGAAGTCAAGGACCTTTGAGGAGGACCAGCACCAACGTGCTGCGGCAAGGAGGCCGGGAGACACGTCGGGGACGGCTGTCTGCAGAGCTCGCGGTGATGTGCTCCGCTTCTCCCCAGGAACAGTTTGTCTGCAGCGCACTGCCTGCTCCGACGATGAATATTTAACAAGAAAATATGTCATCAGAACAAGCCCCCACAGCAAACGGATTAATATTAATGGGACAAAAATTGAGCCTCCTCTTGAACCCTTGGAGAACACTGTAAAGGCAGTGGTTATTAAAGAATCCAGCAGTCTCGGAACTGACCTCGACCTGGACAGGGCTCGGCAGGAGCCACCCGAGAAGCAATTAAATATTCAGCGTTGTTCTGGCCTGGGCTAGGGTCTCGGAGCTCCCCACGACTTGCATTTTAAAACCAATCTACAGAGATGCTGACGGGTCAGGATGAGGCACAGAGGAAGCTCAGAGAAGAGCAGGGAGCCAAGAGGCCAGCGGGTGACCGGATATTGTCTCAGCGCCCAAGGGTGGGTTAGGACCAGATGGAGCAGGAGGCCTGCCCCGAGCTCTCATCCCGCAGGTGAGTCTGAGGACGGAGGAGTCCCCTACTTCCTCGTGCCCTGGTTAGGAGCAGCGTCCACATATCTTAACAAGCCTGGACTTCCAAATGTCTGAGACAGTCCTCGGCACAAAGTGGGTGCCAAGTAAAGATGAGCTCACTCCTCCTAGACCTCTTTATCTCCTCGCAAGAGGAAGGAAGGAGCAGAAGGGCCCCGAGCTCGGCTCCTGCCGTAACATCCAGGCCTGGTTCCCAGCGGCACAGGTGTCTGGGTTCTCCACCCACACATGGCCATGTGGACCCTGCTGTCTTTAAGCACTGCACAGGTATTCTCAGGTAAGGAAAACCTGGCAAATTCGATTTTGTTACACAGTAAATGATCCGCAATGCACACATATCCACTCACTCATTTATTCATTCAACAAATATTTACTGAATAGTTAACATGTGTAACTACTGACTGGGATTCAAAATAGACAAAATCATTTTCCTTGTGATGTTGGGGGTGGGAGAAAGGGAAGGTACCCTGTGTAGACTGCTCCTTCAAGGGAACTGCACAAACGGGGTGTTAGCTGGGAGACAAAGAAAAGACTGGGCGGTTCTTCAACAGAAAAGAAACAAAGGATGGTTCTCTTTTATTGGAAATGAAACAAGAAAGGGGACATGACATTGAAGGAGTCAGAGTAGAGAGTGTCTAGAAAATGGTCTCTGAGGAGGTAAGGGAGTGAGGTCTCAAGAGAAATGCAGGTGAGCGGGGGAGGGCACTCAACGCAATGGGCACTGGGGGTTGTATGCAACTGGTAAACCACTGAGCGCTACGTCTGAAGCTAATGATGTACTATGTGTTGGCTAACTGAATTTAAACTTAAAAAATAGCGAAAAATATAAGAATAGCACTTAGCTAAATACATAAAAGGTTACTCCTCGGTGCAAGGAGAAATGGGTGAGTGAGTGGGTAGATATGGGGCACTACGGATAGATGGATAGACGGATGGATGGATGGGAGGAAGGAACGATGGTGATGGATGGTAAATGGTTAAGTAGGTAAATGAGTGGAAGGAAGGAAGGAAGGATGGGTGGATGGGTGGATGGTGGATGGATGGATGGTGGATGGATGGATGGGTGGGTGGATGGGTGGGTGGGGGATGGGTGGATGGGTGGGTGCGTGGGTGGATGTGTGGATGGTGGATGGGTGGATGGGTGGATGGGTGGGTGGGTGGATGGGTGGGTGGGTACGTGGGTGGATGGGTGGATGGTGGATGGATGGATGGGTGGGTGGGTGGGTAGATGGTGGATGGGTGGATGGGTGGATGGGTGGATGGGTTGGTGGATGGGTGGATGGTGGATGGGTGGATGGGTGGGTGGGTGGGT
>JAHRIG010000075.1:1551452-1683217 GCA_020311275.1 Eira barbara
ATGGGTGGATGGGTGGATGGGTGGGTGGGTGGATGGTGGGTGGATGGGTGGGTGGGTGGGTGGATGGTGGATGGATGGGTTGATGTGTGGATGGGTGGGTGGGTGATGGGTGGATGGGTGGATGGGTGGGTGGATGGGTGGATGGTGGATGGGTGGATGGGTGGGTGCGTGGGTGGATGGGTGGATGGGTGGATGAGTGGATGGGTGGGTGGGTGGGTGGATGGTGGATGGATGGATGGTGGATGGGTGGATGGGTGAATGGGTGGTGGATGGGTGGGTGGATGTGTGGATGGGTTGATGGATGGTGTACATTGAATGGATTTGTGAATATTAATTCATTTTGTGGAACTTCAGACCTTAATTTTCACCTCTGATACAGAGCATCCTCAAGGCTCAAGGGTCTAAAACCTAGAGAAATTGATCAAATTAGACTAATGAGCACCTTAGCAGCTGACAGAGACAAAAGGTCAGGCGTTGCTTCCTGGACACGCACCGATGATGTTATTTGTAAAGTAAAGAATGAGATGCTCTCTTCAGCTGCTGTCCTCCGACTGCTCAGAAATTTATCTTTCCAGGGTGCCAATTTAATCGTATCACTTCCTTGCATAAAATCCTTCACTGGCTTCCCTTTGCCCTTAGGGTGAAATGCAGAATTCTTACTGTGACCCACGAGCTCACTGTCCTAGCTTCTCTGTGCGGATGACACAGCTGCCACAGCCGGAAGAACCGCTATAGAATCGAGTGGTTTAAAACCCCCCGCGATGCCGCATTTCTCATCCAGCCTGGGAGCACTGGGTGGTGCTTCCCATGCGGGCTGGGCTCGGCCGATCTCGGCCGAGCTCACAAGTGAATCCGTGTCAGCCGGGGGTCAGGTAAGGACCGGCTGGTCTCGGATGGCTGGTCACAGGGCTGTGGTGGAAGGGAGTAGGACAGAGAGACAGATGAGAGACAGAAGGAAAAAGCCCACAGGCCTCTCCTTCCGAGATGCAGGCTCAGAAGGGCTTGTCGTCATGTTCGGCGCATTGTAAAGCGCAAGCCGGGCCTGTCCAGATGCAGGGGCCCGGGGCGCACGGGGCTCACGGGGAAAGTACAAAGTCAAAACAAGAATCCTGTGGAGCCAGGGAAGGGCAGGGAACCGGGGACACGTGTGCCGTCAGCACCTGCTCCCTGGCCCTCTGCCCTCCGCCCACCTTCTTTCTCTCTCTCTCCTTCCCGCTCAGAGCCGTGGTACCCACTGCTGGCAACGCCGCTTTCCTACACCCACGCAAGCCCTCAGCCCTGGCCCCGGTTAACCCTCGTTCACTCAGACTCGCCGTTCAGGCCATGGAGGGACTATTGCTTCTGCAAGGGTGGGGAGCAGGCCAGGCCCAGCCGAGAGACTTGACGGGCCCCTACCTGGTGGTGACAATCACGGCTCCGGCAGGAGAGCCGAGGCTGGGATCCTCGTGCCTCCAGATTTTCTGGGTGAAGCAAGGGATCAAAGGGGGTTGGGAAGCTCACGTAAGTGGATCGTCTTGTTCTCCTCCGGGGCCGGTGTCTCTAAAGAAAACTTGGTGCCTCAGGGGCTGACCTCGCAGTTCCCTACATGGGCTCGTGACTCCACAGTGGATGGGAGCCGTGGGCACGGCGCTGGGGCTGCAGGTTCGGGGCTCGGGACGGCGGAGCGGCACACTGCCGTGGCCCCGTGGACTGGAGAGCAGCAGGTGCGTGGAACCAGCATGCAGCCACGGGGCCTGTGGCTCTTCCCACAGGAGGGGAGCTCTTGTCTGGTGTCCGGAAAGTTCCGCTGGCTGGATTCCAGGGCCGAGAGAGGCAGCTCTCGAGGAAAGAACACGCTTTCCCTCCCGGGCCTGTCCTGAAACTGTGGTTTAGTCATTGTCTCTCACCTTCCCACTGCCTGACTCTCCTCTCTACCTTGTGCCTGAGGCTGCCCCTGGCGCAGAGAAAAGCCCATCAGTGCAAACTCAGGGTTGCGGGTGGTGTTCCTCCAGTTCCTCGGTCTCAGAAGCCACTGCGAGAGGCGGACCCTGCGGGTGGACCTCGCCCAGACAGCCCCAGAACCTCCTCCCCGGATCCCATGGCGGCTCTGTCTCCCGGCGTCTACAGCTCCCCAGGGCACTTGGCAGTTTCCAGTGGGCAGCGACGTCTCCCACATGGATGGAGCCCGCGTGCCCCGTGGGCAGTGTCCACAGCTCCGGGCTCCCAGCTCACCTGCGGACATGCTCCTCTGCTCCACTCCGTGTCTCGCTCAGCTCCCCTCACATGAACCTATCGTGGGTCCCATTCCTCTGATGGCCACCAAATTGTAAGACTTTTAAAAAAGCAAAAACAGATTCTCTTAAGAGAAACGCTGAGGTCTTCCGATCGTGGATTCCTGTCACACGCTGATAGCTGGGCCGTGAAGGGTTCACCCCTCTCTCTCTCTCTTTCTCTCTCTCCATCACTCCATCTGTGTGAGACAACTGCCTAAACAGAAACCAGGTTATTTTAAATTCCCAGCGTAGGTTTATTTATTTTTGTTTTTATTTCAGTTCACTTTTCATTTTAAAATATTTTCTGATTTTCGGGACAGTTGCGAGCGTGGCGGCAGAGCTCCCGTCTGGCCGACCCCTCCCTGACGCTGGCCTGTCGCGTCCGCGTGGTCGGCTGGCGCGGTCAATGATATGCTGATACGGTCGGCTCTTTGATACGTTATTTATTCCTATTTCCTTCGTTCTTAATTAGCGTCTTGCTCAAATTCCCCATCTTGATTCCGCGCCCCGTTTGTCGGATCTCCTCGGGCTCCGCGGGCTGTGACCGTCTCTCAGCATCTCTTTGCTTTGCCGGCCTTCCCCGCTCTGGAGAGCACCGGTTGGTGTCTTGGAGTCTCGCCCTCCGCTACGGCTTGTTGGACGCTTTTCTCACAATTAGACGGAGAAGATGATGCTCCCCTCGAATCGTGTCTAGGGCGCCCAGTGTCAGCGTGACTCGACAGGGCTGGGTTGACTTTGGCTGCCCGGGCGAGGTGTGCTTGTCAGCCGTGTCCACCCTGAAGTCCTCCCTTTGCATCCTGTCCTCTTTGGAGGGGCGTCTCCTGCCGTGTCCAGCGTGCACGGGGACCGGTGTCCTGCTTACATGCTCATGAGCCGGCGGTGGACAGCTCACACTTCGGGTCACAAACCAGCACTACTTTGGTATTCGGTGGATCCAACGGTCCCGGCTTTGACGGTGGCGTTGCTCCCTTTAGCCCCTCAGACGGAACCACAGAACAGTCGGGTTTTGTTTTCAGAGCTGTTGCCGAGGGCTGCTTTGCTTTCTGGCCCAGCTTGTCTGTTTCCTGCCTCAGTCCTAGAATCAGCCCTTTCTCCACGGAGCTAATCCCTCGGAGATGCCACTTCTGGGGCCTTGCCAAGACGGGTCTGTGACGGTGGGGAAGATGACCGTCGGGGGCACAGTCCTCGTGTTCTTACCTGGATGGCTCTGCCCAGCTGGGCTTCACACCCGATTCTCTCCAGACCTGCGGTTCCCGTCGCCGTGACCACGAGGAATGGCCACGGCTGCTCGCTCTCCCGTGGAAGAAAACTCCAGCACAATTAGCGGCCGGCGAACATGTGCGGGCTGCCCGTCCTGCACTCCCAGACGCGACGCTGGCTTCGTGGTAGAATCTGTGAATCAATGAGCCGATCGGGAATTGCTGAGGGTTTTTCATTAAAACAAAGCTCGTTTTAAGTTATGACTCTGTCATTCACCGGCTCTGAAATTTAGTAGATCACGCAACCTCTCACGGCTACGACTTCCTCGTCTCCACACGGGGCAGGCACGGCTGTCCCGAAGGTGTTACCGACGGGTGACCCGGGCACCGAGGCTCCTGGAAAGGACTTCGCGTGACAAGATACACAATAAACACCCAGCGTTTTTCTCTGCTTCACACTGGAAATGAGTATTTATTCAACCTCATCGGTGGAAGATAATCGGAGGAGGTCCCTGTCAGAGCGTCCGAGCAGAGCGGGTGTGAGAGGACCCGGGGCTTCCTGCAGGGGGCACGGGGTCTCCCCGGCGTCCTGGGCAGGTGTACTGCATCTCAGGAAGGGGGCGACCCCTGGGGAAGCAGCTGGGGCCGGGGGGATGCCCCCGCCTGCAGGCAGCCCCTGCTGACAAAAGGGGCTTGCGCCTTTCTCACCGTGCCACACCCACCCGGGACCCCCGGCTTCGGCGCCCCCCACTCCGCTGTGGCTCGGAAACCTGTCCAACCTTTGCCACTGGATGACAGCACGAAGCCACTTCTACAAAAACCCCTGAGTGAACCCGCTGAGCTTTGTAAATGCCAGGTCTACGTGGCCGTAGGCAAATCTCTTTCCTTCAGGTGAGTCGTTCAAGGACAGCCAGAGCCCTGCCTCCCTGCAGGGGCTCCACCCCGGCTCGGGGGCTGGAGCACGAGGCGAGGCCAGGCGCCCGCAGGGCGGAAGAAGACCAGCTGCCAGAAGGTGACTTGGGAGGCCCCGTGCCCTGCCGTGAGCGGGCAAGCTGTGGGGAGACGCGGAGAGAGCCGTGTGCCACCACCTGGGGGAGGCCAGGGGCCCAGAGCTGGGTCCCAGCGGCCTGAGATGCCACTCCGGAGGGCATGCAGGGGCCAGCCTTTGCTGCACAAGCCCTGCCGTGCTCCCCAGTTCCATAGGCTAAGCTCTCCGGAGGCTCTTTACCTGGGAGGTGGCGACACCACCGCTGCCAGAAAGCTGTGATGGGGAAGGAACGGGGCTCACTGTCCCTGGCACAGGGGCTCTTGGTGGAAGCAAGTGTCACCCAGCTTGTGACTTCGGGCCAGGGTGGGGCGTTCACAGGACCCAAGCGTCTAGAGCCTGTGGAGCTCCCCTGAGGGTCCGGCTCTGTGACCCCTCTCGCCACCAGCTCCGCACGGTTTCAGCAGGGCCATCACCGGCAGGCGGGAGCCCTGCATTGTGACCTGGGATCGGACTCTGCCAGGCAGAGAGTCCATGCCACTGTCAGCCCCACTCAGCTCCCAGAAGCAACGCCACACGAGGGCCTCTGATCCTGCCCCTTGGGAATCAACCAGCCAGGGAAGCAAGCAGGGTCCTTTCCTGCTGAATGTCTGTGAGTCTGGGGGCTCCTGGTCCCAAAGCTCCATGGGGCTGGGTCAGTTCGGCCTCCTGGAAGCAGAACAGTCTTGGGACACATCTCTACTAGTGAGTGTGCTTGTGTGTGTCCAGGTTACTGTGTGCTTTGTGCGCTTTTGCATTTCTGTGTTTGTGTATGTTTGTGTTTGCATATTTGTTTGCCTGTGTGTTTGTGAATGTGTGTGTGGTTATTGTGAATGTGTGCGTGGTTATTGTGAATGTGTGTGTGGTTATTGTGAATGTGCATGTGTGTGTGTGTGTGTGTGTTGGGTAGCACGTCGGGGTGGACGTCTCACTCTTAGCCACACTTCATGTGGCCTGAGTTGCCAAACTAAACTTAGATGCTTCTGTGAGCAGCTAGGTTTGCCTCATTCAGTTCGGACCAGGAAGGGAACAGATGCTCGTCCGGCATCCCATGCCAAAGCTTTACAGACATAATCTCACGTAAACATCACAGGATCTCGGAAGACACAGACTATGTCACCCATTTAATATTCCTTACGAGGAAACGGGCTCAGAGATTCAAGCTAGCACTGGCCGCGAGCCCCGGCATGTCTGCGAGCGAGGCGTGCGTGCAAGGTCTCCAGGAGGTGGCAGATTGATCTGGTGACACGCAGAGGAGGTAAGTGTGCACACGAGGACAGGGGAGAGGCAGAGGCCCAGAGATGGAGAAACAAGAATTTATCGGAGGGAAAGCAGGCACTGACTCCTCCTGCTCACCTGGAAAATGTCACCATAGAAACAGGAAGTGGTGTGGATTTTTCTGACATGCCGTGCCCAGAACTAAGTCCTCCCGGGTACTCGTTCATAGCTCAGGGTCTGGGCTGCACATTCAAGGAGGAGGTGTGGCAAGCGGGGTGCCTCTGGGCGTCAGAGCAGAAGCGTGGTAGCCAGGTCCCATGACCATGCCCAGAGCCAGCAGATGGAAACAGCTGGGATGTGGGTGCGGATGGGAGGGGCAGGAGGCGGGGGGGGTAGGAGACCACAAGGCAGGTGGGAGGGTTCGGGGTGAGGGGTGGAGCCGCATCCCTCTTAGCTCCCGGAATGGGGCTGGTGCGGGGCTGCCCAACACAGTGACCGCCTGACAGCGTCAAACGAACGAGGACAGGGTAAGACACCTACTACAACATCACACAGAGTGAGGAAAGGACACAGAGCAACCTTCCACATGATTGTCACGGGCAGGAAGCCAACCCGAAAAGGCTGCGGGCTGCCTAACTCCAGCCACATGGCATTCTAGAAAAGGCAGAGCCCCGGGGACAGCGGAAGCTCAGCGGCCGCCGGTGGCTGGGGGCAGAGGGGAGCGGGTGCGGCACGGAGGACGTCACGGGCAGTGGCCCTGGTCTGGAGGACATGCCATAGCACGTCTGTCCCAACCTCAGGGAGAGCCCTCAGGGAAAGTGTGGACAGAGATCCTAATAATGCATCGATGTCGCCGAGCCCCCACCAACGCCGCACGCTAACTCGGGACGCCCACCCCCGGGGACCTGCGTGGTGGGGAGGTGTGCAGGAGTTCCCTGTGCTTGGGACTCGATTTCTCTGTAAACTTAAAATGGATCTAAAATTAAATCTCTTGGTTAAAAAAAAAAATAGACCCAGAATTTGGTTTCTGTTTTTTGGGGAAAATGCAGCTTTTTCCTTCTGTTCCCTGGAGCACCAGCAGCACGTCCTCCACCGGCACCTCAATGGCGACACGGTTTTCCTGACTCAGGGACACGCCCTTGCGCGGCACCAACGCCGGAGGAGGCTGGCTCGGCGCCCAAGACACCGGCGAGACTCTCTGGCCAGACTTTCCGCAGCTCGGGCCTGTGCCTGCTGCAAGGGGCTCCCTCCCACGAGCCACCAGACACCCCCGCATCCCGCACCCGGGGTTGCGTGTGTGGACCTGACTCCCCCGGCAGCCCTGCCGTATTTTCTAGAAGCCTGGCTCACTGTACCGCTGCGCCGTAACGTTGCCTTCTCTCCCTCTCCTCCTCCCCCAGTTACCGCACCCCTGACCCTCCTGACCCTCCTGAGCCCTCCTGAGCCCCTGCCCTGAGTGCCCCCCACCCCCACCACCCGGTCCCTGCCCTTCCTCTCACCATTCTCTTTCCCTCGGGCTTTCTGGGGTCGACCAGAGTCCGACACTCGGCGTCCACCTCTCCCGCGGGGCGGCCCGGAGCGGCTCCTCTCAGGCAAGCGGGCTGGGTTTGCTGTTGTCACCGCGTCCCCACCGCCGCGAGTACCTGCAGGACGCGAGACCCCGGGGTTGGGGCGGTGGATAAGCTTCCCCTGGGGCCATGGCAGGTGCGCCGGGCAAGGTGACCGCGGAGCCCTCGCACCTCCCCGTGGGGGCCCACCCACAGCCACCACACCCCATCACTGTCTGGAGAGGTCTGAGCCCTGCACGAGGGAGCGGGGCCACCTGCTGGTCCCCGGGGCCCTCCGTCTGGCCGAACGAAGTCAGCTGCTCGTGGTGGCTGCTGCTGCATAACAAACGGCCCCAGACTCTGTGACTTAAGAAGTTCTGTTCTATCGTATCTTACAATTCTAGAGGGCTCCTGTGGGCAGTTTGTGGGCTCTGCATGGCACCCGCAGGCCTCACTGGCCACACGCCAATTCTGTCCCCGGCAACACCGTGTTCTTGCGATCATGTCCGTCAGTGCCTAGGGTGTCTACCTGTCCCAGCTGGCCGCTGGCTAGGACAACGGTGCCCTCTGACATCCGGCCCCTGTGGTAGCCTGTCCCACCCCATCCCTGGCTCCAAAAGGAGGTTCTCAAGGACCATGCCCTGAGAGCAGCGAAAGCCTCCTTGCTGTGGCGACAGGTGTGTCTCCAGGTCCTCCTGCAGACCTGGGGCTCCAGCCTCATGTGGAAAGTCCTCTCCAGCAGGTCCAGCTCTCCACGCCATCGCCTCCCTTCCCCTCCTCTGTCCTCCGCCAACTGCGTGCTTCTCTCCACTGCAGGGATGGGCCACCCCGGCAGCAGCCGCACCCCTCCCAGGTCCTCACAGGGCACGCCCTGCGGTCTTGTGGGGGTTCTGGCCAGCGCACTCTCCTCTGTACTCCACATTCCCCGACCTCCTTGAGCAGATCTCTTTATGGCCCTGGGCCTGCTCTCCTCAGTCCCCACTTTGTGCCGGCTGGGCACAGCAGCTCCCTGTCCCCCCATCGGCCCACGCGTCCCCAGTTGGACTGTGTTGTTGTTCAAGCGGCACCTGGCCTAGTGCTGATCGGGGGACCAGGAGGTGCCAGGGCGTAGACCCTGGACACATGTCGTCTGGGGCGGGGGTCCCTGTATCGCCTGCAAGTGCCGGCCCTCCACAGGGAGGAGACCCTCTTCAGGCCCAGAGGCTCTGGAGAGTCTGGGAACTCAGCGTTTCAGAAGCTTCAGCCCTTTGCCCACAGCAGGCTCTCCTGGGCGGGGCTGAGCCTTCCAAGGAGCTCTCGGGACTCCGACCTCGACTCACCCCCACACCACCTGCCCCATCCCGCCGGAGTCCATGCGTTCCCGGGGGGCGCTAACACTGGGGCTGTGTCCTGAGCTGGGGGAGGCCATGCCTCTGGGTCTCCACGACACCCTGTGGTGGAGTCTCTGGACACGGGCTGCCCGGGAAGGTGGAGTAGGGGCTGGGAGCGTTCCCAGCGTGGTGAAGGGGTCCTTGATCCCTAAACAGGGACCTGAGCATTCCGGGTCCACCCACCTTGCTGACTCACACCTCCGGGCACAGCGTCTGGATCTGCTCAACCGAAGAAGCAGCAGAACAGACCCTGTGTCCAAACTCGGGAGAAGGACCCCGAGCGCCAGTGAGCGCAGACCCCTCCTTTTCTCCGTGCTCGGGGCCCGCTGGGCTCTTAGTCAGTTAGTATGTTTGTGCTAAATCAACTTAAAACTCATGTATGAGGAAGATTTACATCATCATAAACACAAAACGATGCCTCTTGCCCTATAAAAAGCAAATGTGGAAAACCAGAGCTGTATCGCGGGTTCCAGACAGTGTCCTGGTACCAAGGGTCCGTGCCGGAAGCCGGCAGGGCCGTCGCTGGTTGAAGCAGGGGATGGCAGGTGTCAGAGGGCGTCCAGAGAAAGAGCCGACGCCCGACGAGACTTCTCCTCACCCAATCGGACCGCCTGGAGAGCACTGCGAAGCTTTCCTCTTGCTGCCGGGCTCGATATTGTCTCAAGCACACGCCTTTCAGCACGCGAGACCGTCCCGTTGAAGGCCAGGGCACGTCCCCGCACTTCGGCAGACACTGACGTAGGAGAACAGTGGAGGAATATATTTCCACATAAAAGTGATTGAACGTCCTTGCTGGCAATGCCTGCCAGGTTAATCATCCCGTGCCGGCATCAGTTTCCTGCTCCTGACAGCGGACGGCGGTTAGAGATTATCGTGGGCGAACCCGGCGCAGGCACGCGGGAGCTCTGCCTTATTTTTACCATGCCTGGTGAGTATCAAGCTAATTTCAAAATAAAAAGTTATAAAAAGAGGGGTGCCTGGGGGCCCGTCATTTAGGCGTCTGCCTTCAGCTCAGGTCATGATCCCGGGGTCCTGGGTTCGAGCCCCACATCGGGCTCCCTGCTCGGCGGGAAACCTGCTTCTCCCTCTGCCTGCCACTCCTTCTGCTCCTGTTCTCCCTCTCTCTCTGTCAAATAAATAAATAAAATCTTTTAAAAAGCAGTTATAGAAAGTGGTGCTGGGTGACCGTTAATCCATGCAGGACGCTGGAGGGACATGGGTTTGCAGCGCAGCATTACCCTAAATACCAAGGCAGGAGGAGCAGCTTGGACCACAGACCCTCGGAGCTGGGAGGCGGAGCCCGGAACAGGCCCCCATTCTAACCGAGGCCACCTTCAAGCCCTGGAGCGGAGATCAGGGCACGTAGCCTCGGGGCTGAGGGTCCAGTCCACACTGGCCGTGGGTGGGAGCTCCCAGAATGGCACCTTATCTTCCCAGGGTGGAGGGTTGGATCAGAGGCCAAGGTTCCAGAAGACCCCATTCACCTTTCTTCAGGCAAGCTGTCCTCCCATTTTGTCTCTGGCTTGTCGTCTGTGAGTCCCCCCGGGACAATCCAAGGACCAGATCACCACGGGCCTGGTTCCCCCGCAGGGAAGGAGGAAGGGGTAAGAGCCCCCCTCCCCAGGATCACCCCTCAGAGCTTCTTCCACAGAAAGCACACAGAGATCACCCCAACCAGTAAGGCTGCTGACCCTCCTCCTGCCCACAGTCAGTAATTCCTGGAGAACAGTGACGCGTCCAAGAACAGAGTCCCATTCCCGTGCTCCTCTCGGCAACTCCACGTTTCCCTCGTCCTCTGTGTGGACTAGACCACGGGGAAGGATGGGGTCCTCCTGGGGGAAATGCTTGGTTCTAGGATCAGAGGAGGAAGCGTGGACCTGCTTCATAAGAGCTGTATGGCTTTGGGCACACCGGTGAGCCTCGATCTCTTCTGTGAAATGGGGACAAGGACGCCCTGGAACACTTTCAGTTACGCGCAGCAGGCCCCCAGACACCGGAACGCCGGAAGAGAAGGACGTGTTCATGTCTGTAACCAGAGGCTATCACAGGGGCTCCCGACCCCGCAGGAAGGCCGCCTTCCCGTCAACACGCCCCACGACACCTGCCTCCGCTCGGCCTCACTTCACACCCAGCACCCACCACCGGCACCTGCTTCTGCGCTTAGAGACCCCAGTGGGAAATAGGAGATTCCCCCTCCTGGTGTCCATGTATCCGTCCCACGGAGACCTGTAATGAGCCGTCTTCACGTCATAGCTCATCTGGAGTGCCGCTGTCACCAAGAACACAAGCGCAGTGACTCAGGGGCGTGGATCAAATGACCGTTCGTGGTCGGCACCTGTCACCTAAAGAGAAAGAGACCGAGGTCTGCCGAGGGAAGCCACTAGCACAGCACCAGAGTCCATGAGAGTCTGCACTGAATGAAGCTGGGCGTGGGAAAAAGGCCGCTGCCACGGGGTCTTGTGTGTGGGGACATGTGCAGGCTCGGGCTGGTGGGGACCAGATTGGGGGCAAGGCTGGACAGAGTGCGACAGGCACGTGGGTCAGGCCCAAAGGAATAAATGCTACCAGGCCGAGTTCTGGGACGCCAGGACTAGAATAAGAGCAGAAGGCCCCAGGTGGGTGAGGAGAGCAGGCTGCAGGGCCGGGCAGCACCAGGGGCCAGGCACGTCCCCGTGCCCGTCTCTCTCCCTGGCGGTCCATGTCCCAGGCTGTAAGGTGCGGGAAAGGCTGTCCCCGGCACAGAGCCTGCACAGCAGACGCGCTCGATAATCGTGTCTCTCTCACCTTCCTCTGTGCCCTCGGGAGCACAGTAGGCCTGAGGACACGGGTCTGCATGGGTCTAATCCCATGTAGGTGATGGGATCTGGGCTTAAATCAAACCCATCACCAGGAGCAAATGCTCCACGTTTTTGAGAAAAGAACGGTGCATTAACCCCGTAATCTTCCCAGATTACCAGACAAAAAGTGACCATAAAATAGCTTTTCTCGAAGATAATAAATATGGACGAAACGAAGAGCCAGCTTGTGTGGTTGCTAATTCCCTGCCTGACGGGACCGAAGCTCGCGTCAAATGGGACCACTGCGTCACCCAACTAGGGGGTAGCTCGGCAGGGGCGGCTGCCCCAAAGGCTGCACCCCTCGATGGCGGGTCTGACCTGGGACCCGACCGTATTGATTACACATATGCCGATCCACACTAAACCATCTCAGTCGACACAATTTTTAACGTGTGGTTCAAAGTCGTACTTGTCACATGTTCACAGACCTATTCGCTGTGAAGTATCCGACATCATCAAGGAGGGCAGACGCTCGCTTGGAAAACGAGCAGGAACGTCACCTACCCTGTTCCCGCGGCCTGCAGTGCGCCGGCGGTCAGAGCCCGCGCGCTGCGGCTCCGGCGTAAAGCGGGCTTCCGGGGACTCGGGCCGTGACATCCGCACCCCACGTCCTCACGGATACTCCCTCTTTGGGGCTCGCCCGCACTGTCATCTCCGGAGAGAATGGCTTCATTCGCTGGCAGAGCTGAATTATATTAGTAGTGAATTTAGATGCTGTTTACTCGTCCCACGGCGTTTCCATGGTTAAGGAAGCAGAATGGCGCGTCTGCACAGCCCCACGACACATGGGCATCGCCAAGCAAGGGCCAAGGGCCCGGGCCGGGGGCGCGGGCTGCTGCCCGCACCGCCTCGTTTCATGCCCCGGGCGCAGTGGTCGCCACCTCACTCCCCGCTGCATGACCCGGTATGGGTCTCTCCCTCAACTGTAAAGTTAGGGCCCAGCTGGGGCGGCCACCAGGCCCCCTTCCAACCAGCCCGCCCCGTTACTAACCAAGGAAAGGAGACGCTCTTTGGCGAGGTTGCAGGAAAATAAACCACGTGAGATGACTCCACTCACCTGCGGAGCGGGGACGTTCGGTCTTTCGTGAATCAAAGCGTCTGTCGCTTTGCCTGTCCCCTGCCGGACGTGTGCAGAGCAGTGTCTGTTTGCGGAGCCCCCGGGTCCTGGGGGCACAGCCGAGCCTGGAGACAAGGGTCTCCAGCCTCCGCAGCCTGGGCCGTGGGTGAGCGCGGGAGAAAGTCAGAGGGCGCGACGGCCGGGAAGCGCTGAGTGACCAATGACCCTGCGCAGCAGCTCGGGGTGACTCAGGCTTATTAGCTCGCAGTTCCTGCAGCCGGGAGTCTGGCGCAGCCGGGAGTCTGGCGCAGCCGAGCCGAATTTGCCACCCGGGCACAGTCCAGCAGCCGTCCCGATGGGGGCCAGGACGGATTCTCATCGGGAAGCTCGGCTGGGGAGACATCGCTCCCACTCTCGCTCGGCAGCGCCCCTCATCTCGGACAACTTGGTCATTCAAAGCAGACGACGGAGAGCAAGTTCGTGAGGTGAGTCTGCTGACACACATGGTCTCACATGCCGGAGGGCGGTCGCACGGCAGCAGCCCAGCGTCTCCTGCACATTCCACGCGTGGAAGCAAACACAGGCCCCGCCCAAATGCGGGTCCAGGCTCATGCCAGGATGTGGACACTGGAGGCGAGGCCAGGCACAGCCGCTCGGCCACAGCAGGCTCTGGGTCCTGTGCAGGAAGTAAAGCCCGTGAGGGAGGTGGGGATGCCCACGGGAGGGCTACGCGAGTAGGGAAGGCGCAGTCTACGCCAAGCCTGGGAGGAGGGAAGGGGCGGGTCACAGCATCCGCGGACCCGCCGGGAAGAAGAACCCACGCGGAGGTCTGAGGGAGGTGTGACCAGTGTGTTCAAGGGCGGCAGGTGGCCGTCCTGGCTGGAAGTCAGACCAGTGGAAGAGATCTACACTGGGGGAGCCGATAGGCCTTAGGACTTATTTTGTCTTTACTGTGAATGAAACACAGGCCCTTGGAAGGTGTCCGACAGTGGAATGACAGATCTACCTTTGTTTCCGGGGGTCCCCTGAGTGCTGGCGGAGATGCATTCAGTGGGTGACTCTGAAGCACGAAGACACATGAGGACGCGGTTGCAATGGGCTATCCTGGTGGTGATGGCGGCACTAACTGGGGTGGGACTCGTGGCGGCAACAGGGCTTTGCAAGTTGCACCAATGGGACGTGCAGATGAGTTAGAAGTGGGTTTCCTCAGCAGTGGAGACCCTACACCGCCCTGGGGCCTTGGCCACTGAACCCTCACCCAGCCTCTGCAGGTGCGTCCCGGACGGTGCCCCAGCCTGTGGGCCACCAGGTCCAGTCCCTCACGGGCCTCACACTGCTTCCCTTTCAAGGCTTCCTGAGGAGAACACGACTCCCTCTGCCGTCATCCTGTGTTCCCCTCCGGGCATCCGACGGGCACATCTCAGCTCATGGGATGCTCCTGCCCGGGACCAACAGAGCCAGCGCCGGTGCCATCTCCCGGACAGAGGCCAAGCAGTGGCTCCCGCTCTGCTTGCTCCGCACGTGCCGTCACCGCCTCGGAGGGCGTCAGCTGCGCCGTCATCAGCCGCGCTCGGCTCCCCTTCAGGGCTGACGTAGAGCAGGTGCTCGAAATAGAATCCCGGAGCGTCACACCGGAAAGGTTCATGTCGCCACCAGGTGGGTCGGCAGCTGACTTGAGAGCTGGGCTTAGGGTTTCTGGTTCCCGGCTGGAGGAAGCAAGCCTCAAACTGGACTCCAGTGTCCCCCCGGAAGGCCGGGTCGGAGGGGCTAGAGGCCGGGGAATTTGATGGAGTGAAACTGAGCCAGGAGGGTGGAGAGGAACGAACGGGTCCAATAGGGCTCTGTCCCCTGCAGGGTCCGGAGGGTCATACGCTTGGAGTGTGTGTGGAATGGACAAGACCTGGAGGAGATACTCGGACCACTGGGGGGGGGGTCAGCCCACTTGGGCCAGACCACACCCCGACCTTCTGAGAGCCCCCACGGCAGGGGTCCGGTGTGGTGGGTAGATGGCTCTTTCAGCCTCCGTGGGGTGGTGGCCAGGCTCCGCCTGCCAGTGGGATAAGGAGGTCTGGTTTGCTCTGAGTCTAGCAACGTGGGGCCATGGGGGCTGCTCCCCTGAGCACCCCTGCCTGGGCCTGGCTCCGGGACACTGGCCATCCCCATGGCCCAGAACACCTGCCCTGAGGTTCCTGCAGGCAGGTCTCGCTGCTCCAGGGTCCTCACTGGCCTCCCCAGTGGGGGGCCCTGGGCACCAGCTGCATCTGTCCATGGTGAGCGTCATCATGGGCGTCCTCGAGGCTGCTCCCCAGACTGTTCTGGGGATGTGCCCAGACCACAGGCCCTGGCTCTCGGGTCTGAGAGCGGCTTCTGGGCAGGTGGGGCGGGCCACCCCCTTACAGGACGTGGGAAGGCCCCTCAGGCAATCGAAGCCAGAAGGGCCCCTGAGAAACCTCCTCCGTCTCCCTCTCCACTACGAGAGCGCCGATAGCCGGGCGAGATGATACATTAACCTATTTCTCACCGAACGCGGGTCGTTCATCAGGCCCGCAGTCCCCCTGGCAGGGGCTGCCACGAGAGCTCCTGCAGGGGCCGGCCTGGGGCGGCTGTTGCTGGGCAAACGCCTTCCCCTCTCTGAGCCACAGCCCAGCGCTTATGGGGAAGGGTTGGACCCTAAGAGCTCCAAGCCCACTGCCTCCTACCAATTTTTCAATTTCAGGAAAGAACTCTGGCATTTCCCATCCTGAGACAAACCCCAGTGGAGAGTTTGTGTTTCGTGCAAGTGCATCTCGGTCAGACGGGAAGGTACCGCTCCCTCTCCGGAGCTTTCCACCCGGCCCCTCCGGCCCCGCCCATCAGGATCATCAGCCTGGAGGAAAGGAAAGCAGCTGTGACTGGCCTCCCCTGTGCCGTCAGAGGCCAGGCGCTCCCCGTGCCGTCACCCACGCACGGATGGTGAAGCCCCAAAGGAACGAGTATGAAGGGGCTGCAGGAAGAGTCGCGTCCCCTGGCAAATAGTGAGGGGGACCCCCGCCACACCCTCCCCACTCAGGGTCCCCATCTGAGTGCGTGTGGCTCGTGGCCGTCCTGGCAGGGTCCTGCGGTGGAGGGCTTCCGAGGGGAGAGCACAGACCTCTGGCACTGTCTCAGGAAGGCCCACGGCACGCGTGTCCACATGGGCCATCCCGAAGGATGCCCAGGAGCACCAGCCGTTTCCCGGGTCACTCCTCTGGCCCTCGCCAGCCCTGCACCCGGTGGGGGAGGCTGTGATGCTGGCTTTGCCTCCCACCTATGGGGCTGAGGCCTGAGATAGCTCTAGAATGACTCTCTAAGCGTCTACACACGGGACACAGTCGGGAACTTGCCCCCAAGACCCCGGGGTTCATCGAGTGCCTGGAGCACGCCGGCCTGGGGGCCAGCCCTCCGCACGCAACCCTTGACAGAACCTGAGAAATTGCATTTGTCTTCATCTTCCTGTTTTACTCAGGAAACTGAGGCTTCCAATGGCCAACCCCCTCCCCAGACTCTGGGAGCTCTGCTGGGATGGCACCTGGAGGGTCTGCCGTGTCCAGTCCAGGGACCCCCATCGAGCAGCTGGAATGACCTTTCTGTTTGGTTTGGGGTTCTGTCTGCACACACGTCTCCTGCTGCAATATGGGTCGTGGGGGTGGACAAGTCAGCCCATCCACGTCCCTATCCCCAGAGAGCTTGGACACCAGGCCCCGGTTCATCACCCATGCGGTGCGGGCCCAGACACTTGGCCGATGTCGAGGGCTCTGGTATGCCAGGACTGGGAATTCTGCATCAACATGGGACAAGCCAACACCCCAAATGCATGCTGGGAAAACGGACTCATCTGAAGGCAGGACATACCGGGGGGGGGGGGGTGGTCCCATAGAGCTTCCGAGGACTGCCCTGACCATTCAAGAGGGCGCATGCTGGCACTGAGCCCCTCGAGGCACCTTCCTGCCCGCCCCGTGAGCAGGACCACCCCCGGCTGGGGGCCCAGGAAGCTCCCTCTGTGGACAAGCTCCCCGCGCTGCCTCCGGCCTGGGCAGTGGGTAACTTCCTGGCCAGCTCCGTCTGTTGAAAGGATCTCTCCGACGAAAGGGCTCACACGGTCTTTGAGGCTGTTTCTTCTCCACAACGAAGAGGACAGGACACAGGCAGGGGAGTCCTCATACTCGGACTCGGAGCACGTCTCTCGGAACGAGGCACCAGGAAAGGTCGCATCTCACCAGCCTGCGGCTGACAGGCTGAGGAGGTCCTCCCTGGGGAGGGGAGGAGAGGAGAAGGGGAGCGAGAGGCGCGCCCAGGGCAGCTGCCCTCACCTGCCCGCACTGAGCACACCGTGGGGAAGCCGCTTGTCCCTCACGGGAACCTCCGTGTGACACAGGCTGGCAGACGGTGGCGAATGCCACGTGCACGTCCCCTCCTGAGGCACCATGTCCCACAGCCAGACCCCTGCAGCTGGACCTGCCACTGGGGGAAGACGGAGTCCCTGGGGGTCAGGACAAGTCCTTGTGTGGGGTCCACTCATCACGCGCGACCCGGGGTGGGTGACTTGCCCCAGAAACTGACCCCCCGGAAGGGTTCTGAGGTGCGCCAGCTGCAGAAAGAGGGTCTCATTTCAGTGGCGTGGAAGCTTCTGGAGCCTCCAACTGTCCCCGCCCATGTTGCCCATGCCAGGAAGAGACAACCCTACTCTACTAATGTCTCCAGTCCGAGATCAGGGTCACCCTGAATCCGGGCTTCTCCTACATGCCAGCTCGTCCACTGGCCCGCATCACGGTCGTCCCAGCCCTGGACGCCTGCTTGTCCCTGCCGTCCCCTCCTGCAGGGCTCCACAGAAAACAGAGTGATCCTATGAAAACAGCTCAGCTCATACCTCCCCTCTGCTCACACCCTGCCCCACGGCCTCACCCACCCCCTCGATGTCCTCCCCTCGCACACGCACACCAGCCACCCGCCCCACCTCCAAGACCCTGTGCAGCTCTTGCCCGCGCCTGTACCTGCCATGCTTCCCTCCGCCCCCAGCCCGAGGGCTCCTCTCCCTCCCTGCTGTCTTTGGATCGGGGTCAGTCGGAGAGCCCTCTCCCTCCTGCATGATGGAAAGGGTTGACCTCCCTCCTGGTTCCTCACCCAGGGCTGTCACCAGGGTGCTGTGGTGCTCAGTGCACAGAGCACCGTACGCAGGGCCTGGGCACAAAGACTGCCGACGCTGGGCGCTTGCTAGCTTGTGAAAGAAGCCAGGGTTCACCTGTGGAGCTCTGGGGAAGGGGTCCAGCTGAAGACTGCCCTTGTCTCAGATGGGCGAAAATGAAGGCCCTCCCCAGTTTAGGAAATTCCCAAAGAGAAGCAGGTCGGGAAGCCCGCTGCAGGAGCATTTGGCTCAGCTATGCGAGGGCCCTCCTGCCAGCTCCCGAAACCCCATGGGACATTGCCGGCCAGGGGAAGCCGGCGAGCTCAGGAGACCGCTCGCTTGAGGAGGGCACCATGTCCTGTAAGGGGGCGGCCCTGCTGTCTGCCGTCCTCGCCGCCTCCCTCGACGGGAGCCAGACAGTGAGGGCGTGTCAGGCACAGCAAGGGGAGAGCAGAGTGGGGCCAGCACCAAGCGAGGTGCCCCAACATGCCAGCACAAGCTGCAGACCTTGTGGGGGGAGGGGGGACAGGAGTCCTGGGCTGCTTAGGCCGTGATGTCTGGTCCTCAGATTGGAGGTCGTCACCATCCAAGACTAGACGCCCAAAGCACATGCCCTGCCCTTCCAACCCCAGGTGTCTGCAGGTGCAGACAGAGGGTCTGGAGGTGGGGAGCAGGCTGGGGGTCTGGAAGTGAGGTGCAGACTGAGGGTCTGGAGGTTTGGGTCTGCAGGTGGGGTGCACACAGAGGTCTGCTGAGATGAGGACAATAGTTTATCTGCTGGAGGGCCTGAAAGGCCTTGGTAAAGAATGTAACCTTGAAAGAAGAGAACTTGTTCAGGAAACTCATTACCAGCGTCTCTCCCATTGGAGGCAGGCCAGTTGCTGGAACAAACAGAAGACCCCTGTGTCCAACCCGGCCCACCGTTCCTGCCGCCAAGCCTCCTGGAGATCACAGCCTCCCTCCAAGGAGCCCTCATCTCAGGCTCTGTCCGTGTTCAGCCCACGACTTCCCAAATGGTGCTCACACGCACACACAGTGCGGAAACAGGGAAAAAAGATCCTGAAGGGTCTCACGGGCGAGTTTTATATGGGTCAGACCCAAAGGAGCACCACTCACCCACAGTGACCAAAACTCAGTCACCTGGCCACACCTTCCTGCCCAGGCAGCCGGAAGTGCCGCCCGCTGGTCCCACCACCGGCCCCGCCACTGGCCTGATCAGAGCCACCCCAAACAAGCTTCAGGTGCTCCAAGAAGTGTGCGGTCTCCCGGGGACTCGGGCCCCCCATCTGCCAGTGATTGCATTAATCTAAAAAACTGTAGGGACGCCCCACCCTGTGCTAGGTGCGCCTGTGGATTTCCTGGTCACTTTACTCTGGTGATCTTCAAACTGGGCGGAGGCAGGTGGCCTGTGCAAGTCTGGGGTGGAGTGGAATTGCCACGGAAGATGGAGGCTTCATGAGGAAGGAGACAAAGTACGGGCTCTCGGTGACAGCAGGGCACGGAGGCACTTGGAGGAGAAGAAATAAGGCTACGGGGTCCATGACACAGACCGTCTCTCTGGGTGCCCTCCACATTCTCCCACAAATCCCACATTTCTGGGTCTGAGAAATGAGGAAGGGGAGCCGCAAAGAAGAGGATGAGGGAGACGTGGCACTTAGGCCACGAGGCCAGCCCCTTCCCCAACTGGCAGCCGTGATGTGCGGGTAGGTCTCTGGGAGCTCAGGGCAGCCCTCCGGGAGGCGTGGATGCAGCTGGACATCCCACAGAACTTCCACTGAGGGGTTCCACATTTTCTAGAGGGAAAGGGGACGCTTCCTCTCTGTTACATCCAACTCATCTCCATCTGCCCAGGGGCCCAGTCCTTCCACACGGATCCCACAGCAAAGTGGGGGTTCTATCATGATGCTTTGGACAAGCATCTTGAGTATTTTGGGGTGGGGGGCACATAAGTCCCATTTGCAAGCAGGTACCCAAGGAGACAGCCCGGGAATGTGGGCTCCAGATGCTCTCAGCCCCTAGCAAATGTCTCCGTCCTACAACGCCGATTCCCAGGATGTTCCTGCCTCGCAGGACCAACTGATCCACACCGTGAGGCTGCTGGAGGAAGTTCTCAGAGCAGCATTTCCCCCTGAAAATTCCCTGGCAGCTCATGGGCCGTTTGATGTCTCTGTGCTCCCTGCAGCCCAGGCTCTGGCCTCCCAGCATGGCCGTTCTGTCCCCAGCTCCAGTGATGGACAAGAAACCCCCATAGGTGATGGGCGGCTCACCAGCAGCATCCTGAGGATACCCCCCACGTTCCCAGGGATGCCCCAGATCCTTCCGAGCTCTGACGCCCCATCGGGCTCTCCACAGCCTTGCCTTCAGGACACATCGCCTGTTCCTGCCTGGGGCTCAGCCTCTCCCGGGACAGGCTCCCTCCTGCTCCAGACCCAGCCCATGGATAAGCCCCTTCCCAGGAAAGGGGACCCAGGGTCAAAGGTCCTTCTGGGTGGGGGCATTTCTCTCTGTGTAACATCTGGGGTGCTGCTTCTGGGACCCGCAGGTGGAGGGCCATATCCCGACTCGTGGCTTAGCTATGGATGTGACCTCAGTCAAGTCACAAGCTCTCCTGAGCCTCGGTTTCCCTGTCTGGGACCAGCTGCGGCAGCAGGAGCTGTGGTAGTGCTTAATGAGTTAGGAGAGGCACAGGACACCACTCCCGGCCTGGGGAGGGGGGAGGCTCCTGCCTCTCCTGCCAGCCCGCCCCTCCTCCTGGGTGAGCGGCTAGCTCCAGGACCGCCCACCACCCAGCACAGGCCCCGTGCGCCAGGCCTCGCGTCGCGCGCCTGCTGACCCGGGCTCTGTCCGCCTTGCACGTGGAGTTGCTCGGCCTGGGTCCCGCCCTCCTCTCGTCCGCACCCGGGCCTCAGCCGCTCCAGGGTGTGCTTCCATCAGGCTGGGAGGTCTGGCTCCAAGCAGCAGCTCAGCAGGTGCCCATGCCCTCTCCCAGGCCGCCCTGCCTCCCGTCCCTGCCCCTCTGCCCCTCACCCCTGCTCCCCTCACAGCGCACCCACCCTGCACAGGGTCACAACACAGCCCCTCGTGCTGAGGTCACAGGCTGGAGCTTCTGTCCCCTCCCCCGCCCATCTGCAGGGGCCGGTCTCTGTCATGTGGGAGTTCAGACTCCCACGGCAGGTGACAGGGGGTCTGAGCTAAGCGGATGTGTGTGGCATGAATGAATTGGGGGGACGAATGCAGGAGACGTATGCAGGGGCAAATCTCCGTCTCCAGGAAGGGTGACAGGATGATGTTCTGGGCCCCTAAAATCTCAGCAAGTGGGCAGGTCACTTTGGAGGTGACAGGTCAAACGGACGCTGGGGGGTTCCTGGGTCTGCCTCCTTCCCACCCTCAGGGCCAGGGATGGGCCCAGACCCACCCACGTCAGGCAGCCGTTCTCAGCTTTGGCCGAGCGCTGTAATCACCCTCTGGACGCTGGGTTCCTACGCAGGGAGCCCGACGTGCTCGGTCCTGGCACAGCCTGGGTAACAGGGACTTGGGGGTTTTCCAGATGATTCTAATATGTAGTTGAGGTTGAGAACCCCAGTCCCAGGTGAGCTCCCAAGGGCCAGGGTCACTGGGGGCCATGACAGCCGTCCCTGCGTCTTTCCCACAGTCCGAGCTCCCTGCGGACCCTCTTCCCCACGTCACCACGTGCAGAGAAGCCCTCTGCCCTCACCCCTACGGCAAGGATCCAGGAAGCTGAGGCCAGGGAGGGCTGGGAGGGACTGTCAGGCCTGGACAAAGTGGGTGGGCGGGAAGGGGCCGAGGACGGCGGGTGTGGGCCTATGGGCCTCCCCTTGGGGCAGCCCCGATTCTCCCCGTTAGTTCCGACAGTGAATCTGAGTCTTCGAGCTTGGCTTCCAGCCACGTCCCGAACGCTGGGAATACAGGGTTCTAATTAGCGGCTCTCGTTAATCAGGGCTCCAACTGGGCAGAACTGGAGATCGGGGTTCCACTGGGAGAGGAGCGTGGGCTGCAGCGACACTGGGGGCGCCAGGACGTGGATGGGGACAAGGCCTGGTCCTTGGTCAGAAGCGACAGGACACATAGACTGTGACCTCAAGAGAAACCACGGAAGCGCGCTATAGGAGGCTGGCGGACCTCAGAACGTAATTATGTTCTTTTTGTTTCATTGCCCAGAACCTCCCAGCAGCTTCCCGCCGGGAACAGCACAAAGCCCGTGCTCCTGGCTTAATACGGAGCACCCCGATCCCACCTGGGTGACCCGCTTTCTCCTCCCAGCTCCCCGCCCCCGCCCACTCTCCCTCAACAGGCCCAAATAAACATACCTCCACTCAGCTCTCCCTGCCTCAGTGGGGTAGGGACTGCAGATTTGACCGTGTCTCCCGGTGACCTGAGCCAGGCCCTGGGAGCTCCGAGGGGCCCTCTCCCCACCACCTCCGACCCGAGTGTGCCCATGCACACCCATACAGACATTTCCACACAGGCACACGCCGTTGTACCTGTGCGTGCGCACACATTTGCACATACATGCATGTGTGCACACATGCATGCACAGTTGCACAAGTCGCATGTGCGCACACACAGACACAGACAAGTGCACATTTGCACATGCACGCATTTCCACATATGCACCATGTGCACCTTCGCACACAGTTGCATGCGTGCACATGTACGGGCACAGAGGCACACCTGTGCACATTTGCATATATGCACACAAGCACACACACACTCACGCACACACGCACACCTGCACTGCACATCCTCTGTGCTCCCTCTGCCTGCACTGCTGAGCTCTGGCCCCGGCTGGCACGTGCACTCCCCGAGCCTCTCCCACCCCGAGTGCTTCCTGCAGCCCCCACTGAGCCGGGCGTCACAGCAGCGTCGGGGACCACGTCTGGCCATTGCTGTTATTATTTAAAACCATGTTTTGTCTCCCAGATTTCAACTGCTCTGAAGACAGGCCCATATTTGACTAGTCCCTCCCCCTTCTGTGTATCGAGCACAATCTCCCTAAAAACGCACATAAATGAATATGTATTTAAAAGGTCGCTATTGGGGTACCCGGGTGGTCAGTCGTTAAGTGTCTGACTTGGCCTCAGGTCATGAACCCGGGGTCCTGGGATCAAGTTCCGCATTGGGCTCCTGCTCAGCGGGGAACCTGCTTCTCCCCCTCCGCTCCCCCTGCGTGGGTTCCCTCTCTCACTGTCTCTGTCAAATAAATAAATAAAATCTTTTAAAAAATAAAAAAAAGGTTATTGTTTTTAAATAACCAAAATTCAAGGATTTACATGTACGTCTATGTTATCCCAGGGTCTGTCTTATTTTCTGATATCACAGGAAAGGAAACACTTTCAGGATCCCCTCAGCTCATCTTGAAGTCTGAGTGTGTCCAGGCGGGGCGACGTTCCAGGAGCCGGATGTAGGAAAGAACGGTCATTTCGCCACTTCTTGCTTAAAAACCACGTCTCCGCAGCACCCGCTGTTCTCGACCACGGTTGCTTTGCCCCTGCAGATGGAGCATCTGGGCATGGACCCGTGTTCCGGGCGTCTCTGGTCCCGGACCGCCCCGAAGCAGAGAACGGGATCCCCTGCTCCCGGAAGCTGACGCCGGACTAAACTGCTTTGGCACACGAGATAAATTCGCGCTCACGTGATGTGTCTCTTTCTCCCACAAGCAGAGGGCAGCCTCAAGTACGGGTTGGCGGAAGTGTCTCCTGTGTCCAGATGGTGGGAGCTGCTGACCGAGCTCGCGCTGGTGCGTGTCCGCCCCACGCCGGCAGCCAGGTCTGCGCGGAACGAAGTGCCCAGCACACGCGGTTCTTGGCAGGATTATTCTAAGTGAGGCATCGTGCGAACGGTGGGATGGGACTCGAGACCGGCATCAGCGCAGTCCTGGCTCTGCCGTTCTCTCTGTTGGGACGGGACAGACCACATCTCTTCGAATCTCATTTCTGTCTGTAAAATGGGTCTGAAGACAAGCAGGCCGCTTCCTCCGTAGGCCTGATTCGAATGCCACAGCCACGTGAGTGAGGCTGCTGAGGGGCCCCTCTGCACTAGGGAGGCGTGGGGACCCGCCAGCAAGGTCCCCCAGCAGGGGCGGGTCCCCAGGGCGCTGGCCCTTCTCTTGTACTTCATTCCCAGGAAACCCTGCATGGGGCCGGCGGCCCTCAGGGGAGGACCCGGGCAGAGCCTGGTGTGGACCAGGAGCCCCCACGAGCGCAGAGTGGGAGGCAGGAACAAAGCCGCCACTCCGGGGGGCTCGCTCTGTGTCCTGAGGCCGACCGCCCTCTCCACGGCCCGTGGGGGGCAGAGACCCGCTCCTCCTGCTGAGGCTGCCATTCGCTCGTTTCTCCTTCCTTGTTCTTCGATGTCTCCACAACGAGAGCAGAAGAAGACATCGCCGTCGGAGAGGGTCACTCTATTCTCCCTTCCGCCCTCCCTAACCCCGACCAGAATGCAACACCCAAAGCCGAAACGGCCATTCACGGCCCTGGGACACGTGCGCAGCACGGCGATGGGGTAGAGTTCTGGAAAGCACCGTCGTGGGACTCCTCCAGGGTCGCTGCGCCCGCCCCGGCTGCGAGGGGGTGGACCGGGGACGGGCCTGCCCAGCGCTCTGTGCTGGCCCACCTGGCCTCCGGGCCCTTTGGTCTCAGGCCAGCTCTCGTCAGACCACAGAGCATTTGTCCTTCCAACCGCAGGTGCCCTCCCGGCCACAGGCCCTGGAGGACAGGGGCCACGTCCTGTTTACGCAACAACAGTGAACAGCGGCACGCGCCAGACACAGCCGGGGCGAGCTGACCACGAAGTGTTTCGCATGTTTGCGTTGACACTTGCCGACGGTCCGCGTGAGACCGCCCAGGAGCCTGAGAAAAGACGGAAAGGAGAGGAAGTAACCTGCCCAGCGGTGCTCAGCCAGGACGCGACAGCGGGAGCCTGAGTCCAGGCAGAGTCTCGACGCAGAGCGGCAGCGGGCGCCACCCAGCACCCCCGATCGGGCGCACCAGCAGGCTCTCTGGGGGCCCCTGCAGGGCAGGGGGGTCGGAAGGGCACCGTGAGGGGCAAACTCGCTCTTTCACGGGGTTTACTTCCAAGTACAAGCAGCACCGTCCACTGCGGCCCAGGGGTCCCTGCTGGTCGGACCCCCCCTGTGTCTTTGGGTCTACCCTCCCAGGCCCGCCCACCCCCGGCTCTGCATCTCCCTTCTGAGGCCCCCCCACCCCCCACCCCGCCCTGCATCTACCTTCCCAGGCCCAGACCCCCTTTCTCCCTGGCCCAGCCATCCTGAAAGCCTGGGCTCCCTTCAGTGCAGCCCGTCCCCCCTCCTCTACCTTCTCACTTGACATCCGCTCCCCAGACTCCGCTCCTTCTGCGCCCACCTCTGATCTTGTCCACATTCAAGGTTAAGCTTGAACTTAAAAGTTCTTCCCTGAATCCCACAGACACATTCCTGTGTCCCCCCAAAGCTCCTCAGGTCCTCTTCCCGCCTGTGCCCAAGGGCTCGGCTGGTCCTGCTGTGGGGCTGCGGGCTCCTGGGGACCCACACTCAGGCCTCGTGTGTCTGAGAACCACGAGAGCCTCCTGGGGGGGGGTCAGGACAACACCAGCCACCTTCTTCCCAAAGCTGCGAGCCGAGGTCAGGGCATGGTGCTTAGGATCACAGGTTTTTGCAAAACCCTCTTCTTTTTCCTCGGTAGTTATTGTTTTCTTATTTACGAAAGCTTTTTATCCTTCTTAAAATAGGTCCGCGTGATATCAAAGGAAACTCTGGGCCTGAGGACGCCCAGGAGACACAAGTGCTGCTTTACTTCACGGCAACTTTCTGAGAACGTCTGTGGAAACGCCCGGGCTCTGGAAACGGGCTGCGGGGCCTGCGCCGGGCCGCCCAGGTTTTGTTCCAGGAAACGTCGCAAGAGAAGAGGCACAGGAAAGATGGGGAGACTGGAACCGTAAGATCAGAGAACAGGTGTGAGAGCTCTGGGGGTGAGGCGTGTGAGAGGAAACGGTGAGCCTGCGCGAGGGGCTCCGACGGCCCCCTGAGCTGGCCTGGGCGCCGTCTGGCCGAGCGCCCACCCAGGAGCCAACCAGGCACGGGCACACCCCAAGAAGCATCCTGGAAATTGGAGTCTGCCTGTGGACACCGCTCCCCGGGCCTCCTGCAGCCGAGGGCGTGCTGACTGTGGTGGCCTCGCCTTTGTCCCTGCCGCTAGCTGAGCCCGGCTCTGGGGAGAGGCCTCCAGACCTGGGTTCAAGTCCCACTGGGTACCTCCTGACCAGGTGGGCAAGCCGCCTAGCTTCCCTCTACAGCAGCCACCGTGCGGGACCACTGTGGGATCTCAGGCCCCGAGGGACAGGGCTCGGCGCACTAACGGTACCCTTTACTACCACATGAATCGCGGTGCTGCGGTAGGTCAGAAATTTTGCTGAGAGGTAAAGCCATGTTTTCCAAATTAATTTCCTTATTCATCCGTGGACGCCCACGCCTCGTCATCCAACGTCTACTGGGATCCGTCCTTTAATGGGGCCACGTGACGTGCAGGGGTGTGGCCACTTTATAATGTGGGAGGAGACAGCAGGGTCAGGAATGCGGGAGTGGGGCCCACCGTTGGGTACCCCCTGTCTCTGTAGCCTGTGCTCACTCAGCCCCACAGGTTCCGCGCCTCCCACAGGCACCACGGAGCCTTCACGGAGCCTTCACGGAGCTTTCACAGAGCCACTGGCGGTCAGGAGCTGGTCCTCACGTGCCTGCCTCCCCGCTGGATTGGGGGCCCTCCGCGGTGGACGCCTGTGTCACTTGATGCTCTGTCTTCCCGGAGGGGTGCTCGGGACCTGGCACAGCGCACCCACGCATTGGTGCTGGCCGGATCAGGTACGCGGGGGTCCGTGGGGCCCAAAGTCGCCTTCCTCCTCACACCCTCACGGAGCCAGCGGGAGACTCGGCCACGGCAGCCGCGCTCTCGGAAGCCCTGGGCCGTCAGCAGGGTTCTGACCCCCAGCACCCTCCCCTCCGTCTTCGCAGCAGCCCGCAGGTGCACGGAGCTCCAGAGGGACATCACGTCGCCACCAAGGCCCGGTCCCTCCGCTGCCCCACATCCCGCCACGGTTACACAGTTAGTGCCCTGACGCCGTCCGTTCACCGACGCGCACTGTGCTGCAAGTCCAGACGTTAGCGTTCACGGCTCGGTCTTCGCAGGATTCATTAGTTTGGTGATTCAGAGAATCTGCTTGATTTCCGGCTACGCCCTGTCCTGTCCAAGAAAAAATGATAATCTGTAACGACTACGCAGTCCACTTGTTTAATGGAAAATAAATTTGTCATAATTCTCTTGTCCAGAGAAGGCTCTGAATGGCCCCACAGTGGCCCTGGCGTGGGACCCACGAGGCTCCCCCCGACAGCAGTCGTCAAACCCAAGTTCCTCCTCCGCCGTGAGGGTCTGTCTGTCAACAAGCTCGCACAGGACGCTGCACGTGGGTGGTCACCTACGATGGCTGTTAGTCAGCATTCAGTGACGAACGCTTCCCACAACCAAACACGTTTGAGAGAAATGGACCTTTTAAAAAAGCATCTCTATTTAATGCAGCCCAGATTCAAGTTTTACAGGCCAAGACCCCCTATTTGGGGCGATCCGAAGAGGAGCATGGGATGGAGGATCCCCGAGACCGCCGGCCCGCAGCACCCCTCCTCGCCGCTGGTGTTGGAGACCGGCCGGCAGGACGGTGGTGAGGACGACAGCCTCGCTGGGCCGCGCACCCTCCTCTCTGCCTCGTTCAGAAGGCCGCCGGTGGCCAGGCGCAGTGACATTCCCCACCCTGCAGAGAGCCCCTTGGACAACCAGGAAACATGAGTCGCGAGTTGATTCCTTCATCTGACTGTCCAGTCCCTCCTGCTCCGAGTGGGGCCACGAAGCAGCCGGCCAGGACAAAGAGGCTCGTGGGCTGTGACTGGTGAATGAAGCTCCCAGGGGAGACCTGTGTGGAGCAGCTGGGAGGGGGCCGAGCCTGGGGGTCCCTGAAGGAGGTCCCGCAGAGGGTGGCTTGGGCTGGGTTGGCCGGGCGGATGCTACCCGGGAGACACTGAGAGGTTCCCACGGGGCACACCAGTGACCGGGAAGTCTGCAGGACGCGGGGTGGAGACCGTCAAGGACCTTCAGCTCCACATCTGAGCAGGCAGAGACAGCAGGCTCCAGGGGCTCCAGGACAGATCCCTGAGCCGAGATGGCAGTGGGTGCTGGCTGTAGAGGCCAAGCACAGGGAAGGCGTCGTCGGGACATCAAAGGTAGAGGCCTAGAGCAGTTCCAGATGGGGCAACGGCCTCATCTTCCACGGGGACCCGACGGTGGCCAGGAAGGCCTCAGGACACTTCTTCAAACCATTTGGCCAGCCTGCCCCTTGTCACCCCAGCTGCTCTGCTCCAAAGCTCTGCTGGTCTCGTCCCCGCACTGCCCTCAGCTCCTGGCCCCTTCCCTCTTCATCCAGAACCACTCCCAGGAGACGGCAGGCCCTCCCAGCGCTCGGCACACCAGCCGCACTCCTCCCCGCCAGTCCTACGTGGGCAGTGAGCAAGCCACGTCTTGAGGGCGTGAAGGAAGGGCCACCAGTGGGGGGGGCAAGTGGGCCGGGCACACACTTTTGCAGAAGGGTTCAGGAGCCCCCGTCCAGGCATCCAAGCCTCACGGACACACGAGCGGGCCCTGGAGACAGAAGCCAAGTCCTCCTTCCCCGTAGGACCCAGAGCAAGGCACCACCTGTGTCTGTCCTCTCTCTACAAAGGAAGCATTAAGTGGGTTGACGCATCCAAGTACTTAGAAGAGGAAGCCCCTGGAAAGTGTCAGCATCACCGCCATCTCTGTCATCCATCCAAACGAACCCAAAGCAGACTCTGAACCGTTCCCAAGCGGCGGGAGAGGCGACTGCCGTCCGGCTATGACTCCTGTGCTCTGTCCCCTTCACACATGCGGCAACCCCTCCCAGCTGGACAGCTCATCGCTTCCCGGACGTGTTCCAGACGTCCAGCATCCCCGCCGTCATGGACCCATGTGTCCCCAGAGCGGCTCAGCCTCTCCTGCCCTCCCCGCACACAGGGCACGTCTCAGCAGACCATTGTAACCCCTCCGGCCTCTGGGCTCACACACCTTCCAGCAGGGCGCCTGCCTCTGGCGGCCTCGAGGATGGGGACGGAGGGGAGGGAGCGAGGGGTGGGTAGATGGCGCTCGCAGGGAAACGCGTGTAGGGGATGAAGCTTCCCACAGCGAGGCTGATGAGCTGCTGTCTTCATTACCGCGGCATCTGAGGAGCAAACCGCACATGCCAACAAAAATGTGTCGGGGCTCGTTCGCCCGTCCCTGAGACCTCAGGCGCCCGCGCCACTGTGTTTCTGAAGCTCTGGGGCCATCGGAACACCAGACTCGGTAATTCAGTTTGGGGGCCTCGAGGTAACTCGGAAGCCAAGACGAACTCATTCAATTTTATTAGCATTTCTCAGAAACCTGCCGAACGCTGGCAGGTGGTGCTCGGCCAGCCCACATGGTCAGGAGGGCAGCCCTCCGGGATCCACGCGGGGATTTTTGTTTGTACAGACACAGCCGTCCACGATTCTGTTCCAGACAGGAGAGAACCGCCAAATCCAATTTCTGCCTTGGAGAGCTCTTCCTGGAAGCAGCTCTGGGGGAGTTCCCAGCACACACAGGACCCCAGGGAGCCCTCGGGGTTCTGAGGGACACGAGAAGCTCCAGCCTCTCCACCTGCCTGGGCAAACCCCCACAGGGACCTGCAGGCCCTGGGTCCTCCTCCTCGCCCGCTCTCGGTGCCCACGAGCACCGGGGGAAGTGGGAGCAAATGCAGAAAGGATGAAAGCTCGTGCCGTGGCCCCGACACGGCCAGACCTTGCGGAGGGTTCCCACAGCGACGGCGCTGGAAGACTCAGCACGTGGCAAGGTCCCGCCCCAGGCTAGACCTTTGCTCCTGGCACGCTGTGCACCAGGCTCCAGGAGTCTGCGGCGGGGCGGCAGCGGGACGGGCGTAGTGCGGGCCCTGCTGTCACCAGTGGGGACACCGGGCATGAGGACCGGGAGAACAGAGCCCTTGGGACAGAGCGTCGGCTTCTGGTGCAGCTTTGTGGAGCCCGATGGGCAGCGCCTAGGGCCCAGTCTGGGAGGAAAGGGTGTGCGGAGGCACCAGCCCCGGAGCCCCCCCCGTGGGATGTCTGAGGAACTCGGGGATAGGCCTGGGGGTCTTCCAGTAGCACAGCAGAGCGTGTGAGGCAGAAAAGTAGCACCGTCCAGCCTGTGCTGCGGACAACACTCCCGGCCCGGCAGCCAGGGGAGTGGACTGCACCTGGGACCAGAAAGCCGAGGGCCAGGAGCCCCCCACCCCAGTTGGGCTGAGGTCAGATGCCCAAGGGTTGAACCCGGTGAGGCTGAAGATAGGGAGGGAAGTTGACAATTTTCCATATTTGGTGAGGGAGTCAAGGGCTCGCAGAGGGATTTTGACCGGAGGGCAGCAAGATGTTTGCAGCTCCCACTCTGAGGGTGCCGAGACAGCCAGGGGCGGGGCAGAGGAAGAGGAGGCTGTCCCCAGGGGAGGGGTGCACAGCTCCATGCCAGAAGACGGCAGTCCGCTGTCACCCAGGAGCAAACACAGCCGGGCTCGGGCTCCGCCCTGGCCCTCCCGGGTGATAGGGCTGGGCGTGCTTGGTGCCTAGAGGGGATGCCCGTGGCCGTGCGTTGCTGTCAGTGAGCTCCTGCTCACGTCCTGCTCGGCGCTGCAGGAGGCAGGGGCCGGAGAGGGGGGGGCCGCGGTCTGTAAGTGGGGAGGACCCTCCTTGTGTTGTACACTAAACCCACCACCTGTGGCCTCGGCGAGGCTGAGAAGAGCCCACGAGAAGCCGCACCACCTCAGGAACAGAGAGAGAAAGTCCAGACTCCAGACTCCGGCAGAGCCAAGAACCGGTGAAAGAGAGAAGCAAGAACCGGGACAGGAGGGAACCGGCTGCGCCCGGGAGCTCCGCCGACGCAGTGGACCGGAACCGCAGCCTCCTGCTCCCTACGGAAGGCCGAATGGAAGAATCGTAAAACAAAGTAAGGCCTCGAGAGTGCAAGTAGCTTCCAGGTGAGGCCGAAGAGTCTGCCGTGAACGTGTGGGGTGTAGGCCGAGGAATGTCGGGTGCGTGCCAGGGTCCACCGTCCGGGCCTTGAGGCGAGCTGCGGAACGTCCCTGGGCCGGTTTCCTTACGTGAGAAAGGACGAGGACCAGGAAGTCTGAACAAAACACGGCGTGTAAGCACTGAGCACATGGCATGTGGCTGACACAGACAAGAACCCGCTTCACACGAGCTATTTTTGTTACTGTAATTGTGTGTGTTTCATCGAGATTTCCAACGACGGCGAGGAGATGCTTCTTCTCCCCAGACCGCCCTCGGACCTTCAAAACGTTCCTTGTCTCAGACGCCCCTTGTGCTAGGGCTTCCGTGACCCGACGCCCATCGTGGGGACACTGCTCGCAAGGCCCCACCCCGTGACGAGGCCTCCTGGGGGCGTCTTCGCGGTGGGGAGATCCGTCGGTCACGTGATCACTGCGAGCCCCGAACCGCTCTGGCGTGAGGACAGACGTCCTCCTCACACACGTCCTGGTCAGAGGGAGGAGGAGGAACAGCGGGGACTGGGGACTCCGTGATCGGCCGGGTGCTCTGCGACTTACAGCCCGAGCGCTGCTAGATCTCCACGACGACCCAGCCTGGCGGCACCGTGATCTCCACTTCCCAGAAGGGAAGCCGAGATGACGCCCAGGAACCTAAGAAGGGTCAGAATTTAGCACAAGACAGAGCTGGCCCGTGATTCGGGAAGATCTGCCTGGCTCTCCCGCTGAGCTCCTCCTAGTTCAACACGGTCCGCGCTCCTGCGTCTCCCCAGCTAATGCTCCGACGGAGCGGGAGCCGGAACGGCGCACGGGGCCAAGCTGCGGGCTCCCCCGGGACCCGGGCAGGTGCGAGAGCCACACGCTTCTGTCGGGGGCGGGGAGGGGGCACACGGCAGGGACAGCTAAAACTCAGGGCGGGGGGATCAGGGAAGGCTCCCTTTAAAAAAAATAAATATTTTAAGGGAAAAAGCTGAGTTTCCCTTAAAAAGAAATTTGTATGGTCCCTGCCATGGGCCCTCAGAAGCACACATTGTCCCCACACAGGATAGCAGTGTTCTCCCAGAGGGGCCGCTGACCGAGAGCGGCCTCCGTGGAGGAGACCAGGGCCCCGTGCCCTAGCAGGGTCTGTGCCTGACTTATCTAAGACAACCTTGAAAATGACATCAGTCAAAAGCCCAGCCAGGCTGAAGGTGACAGCTCTGATCTCATCCCGGGCGCCTCAGTACCGGCTGGCAGGGCTGAAGGAGCCCCCGCGGCCCCTGAAGCCCCCCGCAGGAGGCTGAGCACACAGCTCGGTGGCCAGGGGCAGGATCCCAGCTCCTCAAAGAGACAGAGAAGTGACCCAGGAAGCAAGGTGCCTGCCTTCGTGGACTCTCGGTGGCGGCTGTGGGCCTGGCCTCCGAGCCGCCCGGCGGAAGGGCTCACCATGGGCTGACGGAAGCCCCCACGCGGTCAGGGGCAGGAGCTTCCACCGTGGCCCCAGCGGCCACCAGCCCCCAGCCCCCAGCTATCTCCCACATCCCCTTCCGCGGGAGTTCCAGCGAGGAATTTTGTTTCCTGCGGGGACGACGTATCAGCCTCCGTGACCTGCGATCTCGCCCAGGGTGTCAGCTTGCCTCGCTCTGCTGGCCTGGGCCGCCGGCATAATCTGTCCAACAGCAATGACCTTATTTAGGCGATAGAATCTTATAACTCAAATAGCCGCGGGATGGCCTATCTGAACACGGCAGATAACGTACTTTCTGTCAACTACACCATGAACCAGTTTTCCACTTCATTTTTTTTTTAGATCAGAAGTAAATGAAACACGGGAAGATCGCATAAGATCTCCGTGTCGGCGGCGGCCGGATGCCGGTTCCGCGGGAGGCAGCGTGCGCGGCGGGAGGAGGGCTCCAGCCCCAACCCCGGGGGCTCCCCTCACGCAGAGCAGCCATCCCACAGCTCTTCACCTCTAGCCGGATTCCTCTCCCACATCCCCAGTTTGCCCCCGATGCCACTCCATCCCCAAAGGCACAGGTGACAAGAGACGGTGGACGGTCCCAATCTCACCTCACCGCAGGGCCTGGGGGTGAGGGCACCACCACCTCCTGACCGGTGGGCTGCCTTCCCGGAACGTCGGCTAGGAAACACCAGGAGCGTGTGTCTGCTTCCAGGGCGCTCCGGAGCGGGACAGCAGAGCCACGGCATTCCGCGTGGCTCAGCCAGCCAGAACACCCATCGCCTCATGACTACAACCCCCCCACTATGCCGCAGAGAGACCCCCTCTGGCCCAGGTCCTCCGCTGACACCGTTGCCCTGGTGGCCCACAGTCCTGCCCTTCCGCAGCCCGAGACCGTGGCGGTCTCACCCCGGTCCGCGCTACCTGCTCTGCGCTCTGGCCCGTGCCCAACCCACCGTCGACGCCCAACAAGCGGAGAGAGATCACTGCAGCGGACGAGCTCAGTGACCTCCCGCAACCTCGGTTAGAAGCACTGTGTGTGCCGGCGGCGGGGTGAGGGGAGGCAGGAGGAGCCCAGTGGCTCCTTCCAGGGTTCCAGGCGGGAAGGGCCCGTGGGAGGGAGATGTGCTCCCCGCAGATCCGGGAGCCGGGCTCATCTGATGAGCAGAAATCGGAACCCCACACAGCGTATTATTTTCAGAAAAGCAGGAGCCCCATTTCCAGCCTGGTCTCCATCTCAAAGGCATTAGACTCGCAGTTAGTTCTAACCGGGCCCGGGTGCGGGTGTTTAGACACTCCCCTCAGCCTCAGAAGCGGACTGAGCTCTTGCTCCCTGACTCGATGAAGCAGCCGAGGAGAAGCTCATTCCTGCAGACTGAGAACGCTCGGCTCCGTGATCATTCAGACGCGATGCGGGCTGAGGCTTGCTTTCCACGGAAAAGGACCGTCGGGCAAGTCGGCGGTGAGGGGGGATTTCACCACTTCCTCCTGGGGGGCACAGTCCGGTCCGCTGGCCGCCGGGCCCCTGTTGTCCTTACCAAGGTTTCCTGAATAAGGCAGACTTCTAAAACCCCTGACACGCTCCATCTGGGATCGCCGGGCCTTATAAAAGGAGCTGCGTTTCGCTGGGGCAGGAGGGAGGGGGGGAATCCATCCTCCACCTCGTGCTGGACACCGCGGTAGGAGTCGCTGCTGCTCACCGGGATGGCCCTGGGCATCGCAGCCCCTCCAGTCCCCACCCACTGCCTCGCTGGGTCTCCATAGGGACACAGCTAGACAGGAGGAGAGGATTTTTACCCTTGTTTTGTAGATAGGAGCAGGAGGCCTGAGCCAGTCATGCGACTTCCCCAAGGTCGCACAGCTGGTTCAAAGGCACAGCCAGATCCAGACTCGTCCCTCTCCACAGCCAAATTCCAGCTTGGGCACTGCTGCCAGTGCTCCAAGCCAGGGAGTTGGGGCTCCCAGAGCCACTACGCGCCCGCTGGCCGATGCGCGGGTTCGAATTAGGGAGTTGCTGCACACGGGTGGTGGGCCGCAGAGAAGTGGAATATGAACGTTGGCTGGGCACCCCCCGAGCTGACCCAGGAGCCAAAACTCCCACCACCGAGCCCAGGAGCCGGCGCTGCGCCGACAGGAGCCGGAGGGACCCGTCTCCTTCCCTTGGGCAAGCCAGTCAGCGCAGGCACGAGGGCCTGGGGGAGCCACATGTGCAGGCCTGATGACGACCCGGAGCCCATCCCAACAGGAGCCTTCCAAGGACGAAGGGGAGAAGGCCTTTGTCAGGGTGGCAGGCTGGCGCGATGCAGATGGACAGAATCTTCTAGATTCCTGTGAGGCCCTGGAGAGCACTTACTGGAAATGGGAATGCATTGTCACTTTGGTGATCATTGACACGCACACCTCAGCTGGGGGCCCTCTGCCCTCCGATCGCCACCCACTATTTGCAGTGGACAGAAGTCAGGCAAAGGCAGCAGGCCGTGGGCACCTCGCTCCCCAGGCCGAGGACGCAGAGCTCAGGCTGGAAAGGCACCTGCTTCGCCTTCCCCTCTGCCACGATGCCGCCTACTCGCCCGGGGAGGCTCCGAGATTGCGAACCCCAACAGGCATAGCGAGGGCCTGGTGCGCTCATCATCCAGAAATTACTCATTCCCCTTCTCCATATCCATGAAAAACCTGGTGTTCCTTAACCCAAATTAGAACAAACTGTAAGCGTGTGGTTGGCTGGAGGCGCGGTTACCAGGGAAATGCTCATCTTTCATCTCCATGAGTGTTTCCTCCCTGCTCGGAGACACACCGGGTCCGGGGTTTCCCTGAGTGGCTTTGGACATGACTGCAGTCTCCGACATTTTCCACCCGAAACACAGAACTAAGAAGGTCCAGAGTTGAAATTATGTCGTTATTTAACAAACATGCACTCTCCTTCACCCCTCTAAGGTGACGTCTCCAGGCCCCACCGATTCTGGGCATGACCGTGGCTTTGCTCTGGCCGGCGGGACCCGTGCGACGAGCAGCAGCCGCCTCCAAGCGCAGGTCTGAGCGTGCGGGTGCGGTTTGGCTGGCTTGACTCTTCCCTGCAGGAAGGCGGCAGACCCACCCACAGCCTGGAGCGGACACGTCGGAACCTACCCCAGACCCCAAACGACAACGGGCTCCGTGCTGGTGAGCCTCTCCGTCTCAGCTACCTCCCCAGGGAGCGCCGAGTGCACCGCAGAGGCCGATGGGCAGAGGACCCGCACGGAGGGCACAGGTGAACCAGCGCAGAGGGCAGAGGTGAGGCACCCGTTCCGGGGCATGCCCAGCTGCCGGTCGCCGACCCACACAGGGATGCCTGGCTGCCCTGAAGATTCTCCCGAAAGTGCCACCGTCCAAACACGATGCAAGTGACGGGCTTGGAATCATCTGGAACAACGGCAAAGATACTCTGCGCTCACTCGACTGAGCTTGAATGCCCCGTCTGTAACCCAGGGCCAAGAATCGAAACCAGAGGAGGACCGACAGCAGATCTGGCGATTTACAACGGAAGCTTCCAGAACAGGAAAAAAAAATACACAAACGTCAGGATTCCCACTTTTCGGGGCAAGGGAGAGAGTGAGTCATTTAGGTTAGAGCAAGTTGATCTCCCAAGGACATCAGGGCACAACATGTGGTACATCGACGCTAGCCACGAGACGACAGACTTTACGTCGTGGTCCACGCTCTAACTTTGAAGAGACAGAAATTACAAAATTTTGCCAGATGATGTTTTTTAAATAATGCTTAAAATAGTTCCTTTCAGTGAACTTGGATAATGTATTTGTTCAAAGCACCCTCCTCCTGGCTGACGCTTCGTAAAGGGGCATCCCACCCGCGGCAAAGGCTCTTCTCATGACGTCCTTGATCCAGACCCCTGTCCTATGCTCCCGCTTCTGGGGAGGGTGACGGGGAGTTCCCAGGGAGGCATTTAAAGGACTAAGAATAGCTCCTCGTTTTCACTTGGACCTTTCTCCCTCCTCTCCTTCCTCTCTTTCTCGCTTTCCGGTCACAGTAGCTCATGATGGGCACCTCGCTGCTCCTCCAGCTCGGACCACCCAGGTGTCTTTTTTTTTTTTTAATATTTTATTTACTTACTTATTTATCTGAGTGGGGGAGAGAGAGAGAGAGAGAGTGCGCGTGTGCGAGTACAAGGAGGGGGGGGCGGTAGCGGTGGAGGGAGAAGCAGGCTTCCCGCTGAGCAGAGAGCCCAATGCAGGACTCGATCCCAGGACCCTGGGATCATGACCTGAGCTGAAGGCAGACGCTTAACCCACGGAGCCCTCTAGCCTCCCCCACCCAGGGGTCTTACCCAGCACTACCGATACGGTGCAGCAGGTGACTTTTTGTGGGGGACTGTCCTGTGAATTGTGGGGTGCTTAGCTGCATCCCAGGACGCTCCCACGCAATGACAGTGACATCCCACAGACTGGGACAACCAAGCACACCTCTAGATGTGGCCAAGGTCCCTGACAGGCAACATCGCAACTGGCTGAGAATCAAAATACATTGAACTCTTGAAGAATTTATCGAGCTGACTTGGTATGTTTTCCAAATTTTGACCAATAAAAAATCTGTGTCGAAACACCCAGGGCAGGTGGCTAACAGGTTCCTAGACTCTATCACAGCTCGACGTCACTAACCGCTGGAAGGAAGAGCCTGGCATCTACACTGAATGGAAAAGCCCCACAGTTGGCCAGCGTGCCCGCCGGTTTGCTGCCCATGGCCCCAGCAGGGAGATGGCAGCCGCGACCCTTGCTTGGGGGTTATCATCGTTCCCCATGGAGGAAACCAAGATGGCAGGAGCGGGGATACAGTCAAGAAGGAGCATGTTCTGTCTTCCTTCGGCTGGGTGCCGGGCCAGTGCGCTGCTTGTCACTATGGGCTGGGCTACTCCTGAGGCAAAGGGAGAACAGAGGAGGCAGCATTTCTAGGCCATTCTGGAGGGACTTGGGTGCTTTCCTTCATTTATAGGAGGGCTCGCCTCAAAGGTGTGGTTTCAAAGATGCTTAGAACACCCAGCATGGGCTGGGAAGGAAATTATATTGGGATTCTCTCTGCAACAATAAACGAGACTTACCAAGGCAAAAAAAAAAAAAAAGGCAATGCGTTAAATATAAAACTATAAAGCTTGGTGATGATTTCATGTAACAAACGCTCCGGCCACCTTGCCGTTCTAGGGTTGAGTGAGTACCTCGACCGCGCTCTGAAGGACACAGTGTCTTCTTCTGTCTGCGGCGTGGGCCCATCCCCCTCGGGCGGCCCTGCTGGGGGCAGAAAGTGCGCAGCGGCTCCAGTCACCGCCGTAGAGGGCAACATCCAGAAAGCAACACAGGCGCTGGCACCTCGGAACATTCTTTAATCCTCAGTGAAAGCCCTGCACGGAAGGCTGCCAGTGCTCTGCCCCTCTTGGCCAGATTTCCTTCAGTCCTAAGTCTAAAGCCCCCTCTGGCAGAGGGAAGAGAACCGGCCGTGGCCGACTTACAGCATGACTCACCCCTAGAGCTGGAGAGGAGCCTTTCGGCACCTGAGGACGAAGCCAGCCCACACTTTGACCACGTTAGGGATCTGTAAGCGAGAGAGGGCAGGGCCATTCGCCATGCGGCTGGAATCAACAGAGTCTGGTGCGGAGACCAGCGGTCTTGCTTCACAGAGTCTCCTGCCTCGTCCCGTTTACACACGCGGATGCTGGTCACCTGGGAGGGCAAGCGACCTTCCCAGGGATGACGCAGCCAGTAACTGAGCCAGAGCTAAGCTGTGAGCTCAGGTCTGACCAGCTGCAAATCCCACGCCTTTGTCATCAGCCAGAGTATGGTCCAGAGCACAACAGGCACAGCTGTAAGTGGAAAGGTACACTTGAACTTGCTTTTATTGTGATGATTATGAATTTACTCGAAGATTTATTTCCCCAAAAACCCCACTAATTAGCAGGTCAAATTCCCATAGATTGTATTGCTTTAGACTGGGATTAGTTTCTAAAACTTAATTTTCAGAAAGATATTAGACAAATAGCAAAACTGGTGATACACGGATGTAAGAAAACGGGAAAATGACAGGCAGAGTAAACGCCAGGTAGGCCCAGCTCTCTGCTCCAGGGCGGGAGACATACGAGGACAGGCAGAAAGACATGACTAAGTAAGCCATTTTCTGAGCTAATTCTCGGTAGAGGAGAAAGGAGAATGCATTAATCTATCGACGGAGGGATGGGTGCCCTGACCCGGGTCCCCAGGAGACGGTCTGCCCTCAGGAGATTCACAAGGATGTTGGACACCGAGGGGACGCAGGGAGGAGCAATCAGAGAGAAACCAACCAGTGGTCCTTTGAGAAAGTGAGTTCTCTGGCCTTTGCTCAAATGTGACCTTATCCATAGGCTGCTGCTCCTGGAGACACGGTCGTGAAGAAAATGACGCCGGTGCCGCTCTCCACTCTGCCTGGAACCGGGTCCCCTCTCTGCAGACCCGCCCTGACCCGGGCGTCTTTGTCCACCAGCCACTTACTCAGTCGTCAGACCTGAGATGTGCTCAGCGTGAGGCTCCGTGTGTCCCTCCCTGTTCCTTCCTTACCCGTGAGCAGTTGGGTTGAGGGTTATCACGCCAGCATACACGGTCAGCGTCGGAGCACGTCTTCCATGCCACCCAGATGCCCAACCCCAAAGGTCCTCCGATATGACTCTGAGGTTCCTTTGTTTACATCACAGGCTTCCAGGCCCAGAGGCGGCCTCCCTCCGGTGTGAGCAAATGTGTCCCATCTTCCGGGGGCACTGGGCCTGGGAGTCCTGAGGTACTTTGCCAACCTCCCTTCCCATCGTGGTGAGCGCATCTGGCGAAGGTCTATGGATCCAGGCCCACATTCCAGGGACCCTGGACAAGGCCCTACATGAGGCTCGGGGGGTGGGGGGGTGGGACCAGGGGCGGGCGGCTCTGGACTCTCGGATCAACTCCGTGGCTCAGTGTGGATCCGGCCCCTCTGTCAGTGGCCGGCCGTATTACATGTCATTGCCCACGATGTTCCTCTGTTGTGTTTTGTCACATAATATGTTGATTGGACTCAAAACAACAGCTGATTTTGGATGAAAACACTCCTGTATTTTCAGATGAAATAATATTAATTTGGACAGTGAGCATCTGATCAGAATTCCTTGTAAATATTTAGATCAAGTGCCTAGGGAAGAAAGAGACCCAGTTAATTGTAATTAATCATGGATAATTCATTACTTACAGTATGCATCTCGGCTGGAGCTCCACTGGGCTCAGAATCTTAAAGAGGCGCCGACTCGGAGGTGAGCCTGCCTAGAGTAGGTAGTGTCTCGTCGGGTGCTGTCTGACAATGACAGAGAGATATGCAGGGACAGGCATGCTCCCCTGGCCCCAGCGGAGGACGAAGGAGAACCAGTGGGTGGGCTGTGACTCATTTTGAGATGCAGCTCGACGCGCAGAGGTGAACAAAGGACCAGACTGCAGCCGCCGGAATGTCTCCCCTCCGATCTTCCCTTTCTGCTGAGTCTTCAGAAGTGCTGCTTAACCCCCAGGACCCCTGCCCTCCCTGCCTGCACGAGGAGGCTCTGGGCAGTGGCAGGACTGAGCATTGTCATCCTTGGTGCAGAGGAGTGTCATTTGTTAAAGGCAAGAGTGACAGGTCTGAAAAACATAGTCCCCGGGGGCTGAAGGAAGAGGCCCGACGAGTGTGGTCATCGCATCAGTGAGGGGAGCTGAGGGCAGGTCTGCAGCCACTCAGGGGGACGTGGGGGACCGCGGAGGGATACCGCCACGCTCCACAGTGCTGGGGTCTCCCGGAGAAGTCTCAGCGCAAGGAGGCATGCCTTGGGTGTGAAAGGGGGACCCTTGGGAACCATGCCGGAGGGCTGAATCTGGAGGACCCCCAGAAACCTCGCCTTTGCCTCGTCCTCCTTTTCGGCCTGAGCCTCTTGCAAGCTCCGCTCCCTCCAGCCGTCTGGTGTGGAACATCGGCCCCGCGCGTGGGACCCGGCAACAGCCTTCGCTCAGCTCTCCAGAGCTCTGTCTCCTCTTCCAGTCCATGCACACAGCTGCCCCATCACTAACACGCAAACCTCATCGCCACTCACTCCTTAAAAACCTTTCCATCACTCCCAGCCACCTATAAAAGAAGCCCAGGCCCCCGTTCGGGCTTTCAGAGAAGGTCTTTGAAGCCCAAGTCTCCCTGCTCTGCACGTCACCACCATGGGCCCGGCTGCGCGAGACCGAGTCACGACCAGGGTCTCACAAGCGCACGCCTTGCATGAGATCGATCCTCCTTACTCGGGACTCAGGTGGACAAATCGGCCTGCTTGGTGAAATCTGGCGGCCACCGCCCCCGTCCGTCCCGGGGTGGCTCTGCAGTCATTCTCGGGGAGCGCCAGGGGGCAACAAATGTGAGTGGCCGACGTGCATGGTCCCAGCTGAGAGGGAGCAGCATGATACTCGTCTTCCTATTCCAGCTCTCGTCCTGCAAACAAGTGTCCTTCTGTGGCCCCCTTAGTGCCACGGTTCCTCCATGGATGATTCCAGTATTTGAAATGGCCCCGTTTCGTGCTGGAGTGTCTGCTGGTGCTCCCAAGGGCAGGAGGCTGTGTGCATCTGTGAGACAGTCTCGTGCAGACCCGAGTTACGTGCCGTTGCCGTGATCTCATGACCAATCGGTCGACAGCCTGTGATAAACAGACACACGTGAGACAACGTTGAGTGTTTTCTGGTCAATGCAAACGGCGCGATGAGAGTTTGCTGGAATCCATGATGGTTAACGCCATGTGCTGGCTTGGCTAGCCCACACTGCCCCAGTGTGGGTTCACCAGTACTATGGATGGTTCTGGGACGATGTTCCTGAATGAGATGAACATTTTGACCCATGGCCTGAGTAAAGCAGATTGCCCTTCCCTGGAGTGGGTGGGCCTCATCCGATCAGTGGAAGGCCTGACCCCCCGGCCCCCAGCAGGAGGGGATTCTACAGCAGGCGGCTCCCAGACTTGACCTGCAGCATGGGCGTTCCTGGGTCTCCAGCCTGAGGTCACACCCTGAAGATTGAGGATGTGCCTCCATAATGTTGTGAGCTAATTCCTTAGAATAAATCTCATTCTGTGTGTGTGTGTGTGTGTGTGTGTGTGTGTGCACAGCCCACTGGTTACTGAGCCAACCCCATATCCCCCCAGGACCAGTGGTCCAGAGCTTATGGCAGCTCCCTGGAACACAGCACCCGCGGTGTCCTCCCTAGCTCGGCCCTACCCCTGCTTGCTCCCCGGGCTGTGGTTACACAGGTCACAGGGCTTGTCCACGCACACCTCCCCACCTCCCACCTGTGATACTCTCCCTGGCCCCCTTGGCTGCCCATCTGGGGCCTCGTGGGTCCCAAGGCCTCGCCTCTCTCACAGCCCAGCCCAGAGGAGACACGTGAGAGCTCGCAGAGCCCCCCTTCCACCACACCCCGAGTACGGTCGGCATGGGGCTGCTTCTGCGGCCGCAGGACCAGCCAGGCTCCTGGAACACGGGGTCACTGCCAGGGGACACGTGCTACACCGTCAGAGGGGAGGCGACAGTTTCCAGCTGTGTCATCGAGGCGACTTTGATGGGCATTCGAATAAGATACCCGCTCTGTGTACCCGTACGTGGGTGGTGAGGGTCACCCCCTCAGACAACAATTCCCCACATCCTGTCACAGGGTTGGAAATGCCCGCATTGCCTCTTTATTGGGAGGGCCTGATGGCCACAGTGAACACAGATGCTTTCTGGGCCGAGAGCCACGCACAGATGCGGCCTCCCATCAGCACGTGGCTCTCACGCTTGCAGGCCCCGAGCCAACGAGGCCCGGTGCAGGCGTGGCTCGTGCGCCAGAAGGCGTTGTCAAAACTGGTGCGCATCTGGGCGAACACAGCTGAGGTCTGCAGACTTCAGGGATCGCCCGGCCCGGGCTCTCTGGGGGCACCCGCTGCGTCTCTCCTCCCTGATGTGTTGGCCGCAGAGCCACGGAGCGGGGGGGCTGGGGAGAGGACCGGAGTCGGTGAGCCGTGAGACCCTCGAGGGCAGCGGAGAGCGAACGTCAAGGCAACAGGAACTGGTTCACCCGCTCCTTAAAGTCACGATCACGAGCCGTTCCCGCTGTCCCAGAACGCCACATCATCTGGGGCGGCGGAGAGCGCCTGCCCAGTGGAGGGCATGGGTGCGGGCTTTCCAAGTCCCGGGGTCCCCACAAGCCCTGAGACCAGAGTCCTTTCCTGCTCCCTAAATGCGGTGCCTGCACCTGTCTGAGCCTCAGAGCAGAGCTGCGGCAAACCTGTGGCCCGTCATGCCTGGAGCTGGTGTCTCCGAGGAGAGGGGCCAGTGTGGCCACCACACCCCGAGCTGGCCCGCTGCCCTGGGCACAGCCAGGCCTGCCAGAGCTGACAGCACGGTGCGGGGGATGGCCAGGACCTCAGCACTCACCCGACCCCCAAAGTACAAGCGACACAGCCAACCTGGCGATTCCGTGCGTGTTGTCCTGTGTTTACCTTCCTGACATTCTGTCCTCTGGTGCCAACCCTTATGTCGACATCGAGGACAATTTCATGTGGACAGTGACAAGATCAGACAGAGTTTAAAAGTCGTGGTGAAAAGGTGGAAAAGTCACCAAACACAGGCTCTAATCCTGGACTGAACGTGTAATGGCCGTGAATGGATACAAGTAGTTCATCTCTGCGCTCAGTTCCTGTCTATAAAACACACGGGCGCAGGGTTTGCTGGGGCGCAAAGACCGCCTCAGACACCAAACTATCATGAAACGCCGTACAGATGTCTGTTCGTGGATGGGAACGTAACGACGTCACCTGCCTGCCGAGAGCCAGCACTCAGCATCCCTGCCACACCTGCCGGCTCGTCCCACGCTGGTCCATGCGCAGACCGTCCCCTCCTGCCACATTCTCCATCCTCCTGGGACGGAAGCTGAAGGCACATGGACACCAGCGTCTGTCATACTTCTGAAGCGTAATCCATACCTGGTCGAATTAATAATCATGTTAGGAGGTTGGCACCTCGGCCTTCACTTTCAAGAATTCAGATGTCAGATGTTTTTTTGCATTTGCGAAATCTTGCTCAGTACATTAATTCTGAGGCTGGACTCTGCAAAATCAAATCTCTAGAACATTCCATTCGTGTGTAACTTTTCCTCTGTCAACTAGCAGACTCCAAATGGAGGTGATGACTTATGCCCCGGGAGTGGTATGTGTTATAATGCTTCCCACTAGAAAACACTGGTTTCTGAGCGACATCGTTCAAAAATAATCATAATAGCATTCAAGGTCATTGCTTTGAGAAGCGAATGGCTGTTGGTAGAAGTGAAACCGCAGATAGCCTTCAGTGACGTTCAAGTAAAACTCACTCTAGCTCCGAGTAGTTGCCGTCGGATGCACACCGTGGGGAGACGGCATGCAGAGCGCACCTGTCCTCTAGACACTGCACTTCAGGCTAAATCCACCAGCCCCACGCACCGAGAACATGACCTTGAAAGTATTACTTTGCACTCGAGCCTGCTCCTGGTCTTGGAAAAACACGGGGCCAACGCCTTCACTGAGAGGCTGGTCAGCTCGAAAGCACTTAACAAAACTGGAGCTCCCAGGTGTGTGGCTGGCGTGTCCTGGCAACACCCCAAGAGCATTAACACCCCTCCCCCACGCCGGACGTGGAGAAACCTGTGTAAAACCAGAGTCATCATACCTTCTGCCTGAGGGCTCCAAAGCAGAGAAATGCCCCCTAAAAATACAGCTGTAATGCCAATCTCCCAGGGGCCCAGGGGTCAGCGGCCAGAGCGCCAGGGAAGGGTGAGGGGAGCCAGGCTCTTGCCCTGGATTGAGCTCCTGTGGCATCACCTGTGGACAGCAGAGCTGCTCAGAGCAGCACAGAGCAGCCGGGGCATCGTGGTGGGGCAGGATTCCAGAATCAGCACGTCTGGCGTGAAGCACTAATTTTACCACTAACTAGCTGGTACTCTTGGGCAGGTTACCTAACTGTGTCTACACCTGAATTTTCTCATAGGATTTTTGGAAAGGGTTAAATCAGTGTAAATATGGACGGTGCTTAGAGAGACTATGCTAATGTACCTGACATTAGCTTCATCATAGAAGTTACTGGAACGCAGCCCTGCTCCTCTGTTCACTTGTCCGGGGGGAGGGGGGAGTTCACAGCACAACAGAAGAACTGAGTGACTGAGATAGAGATCACGTGCCCACCAACCCAGAATATTTAATACCCAGCCCTTACTGAAAAAGTTTGCTGATTCCTGGAGATGGTTAATCTTATGTGTCAACTTGACTGGGCTAAGAGTGTCCAGATGCTTGCACAGATGATGATTCTGGATGTTTCTGTAAGGGGGTCTTTGGATGAGGTTAATATTCAAGTTGATAGAGTAAATCAGATTGCTTCCTCCCCACCCCACCATGTGGGTGGGCCTCATCTAATCAGTCGAGGAGCTGCAAGGAAGAGAAAGACAAACCCTCCCTGAGAGAGAGAGAATTCTCCAGCAGACGCCTCTAGACGTCACCTGTGACTCGGGCTCTCTCTGGGCCTTCGGTCGGCTGGCCCAGCCTGCACACGGGACTTGCCAGCCTCCATAACTGCATGAGCCAATTCCGTATCTATCTCATTGATTTCGTTTCTCCGGAGAAACCTCCCTCAATTTATCATGCCTTCTATTTCCATTCACAGAGAGGGTTCAGGAGGTTGGAATGCAGCCCTGAGATTGTTGTGACGGCTCTACCATCTCTCAGGACCTCCTGGCCAAAGAGACACGAGGCCCCTGCCACCCTGAAGGACAGAATCCCACATTGGCTGGACTCAAGGACAGAGGAGAGAGGGGCTCCCAGCTGTCCCCACAAGTGACCTAAACACCAAAGACACGATGCCCTCCAGGTCCCCACCGACTCTCTCTCTCTCTCAGTCTTTGGGGCGAGGAATTAAAATCTAAGGCCTTCACCATTCCTAATCAGTTTGTTTAATTATCACATTAACACTTCCCACCTTTTATAAAAAAATTTAGTTTTTATCATTTTTCCTGCCATTATTCCAATTAATCGTGTTGGGAAATGCTGAGCTCGGGCTTCAAAGAACAAGGTGCTGCTTTGTGCAGTAGTGTTGTTTGATAACGGAGTCTTCTCAGATTTCAGCAACTGGAAACGGCTTGAAGCATAAAGTCTTCTGTGTTTACACAGGCATCACAACAGAGGGCTGTCGTGTAAGCCATCAGATGTGACGCATGTGGGTCGCCGTATTTCTAGCTAATATCTGGCAATGCCCACTGATACCTGTGATCATCTCTCTTTAACAGCAATCATGGTATTGAGGCCTCACGGGGGTCTCCCACAGAGATCACTTGGCATCGTGGAGTGATGCTGGGAACCCCTTAATGAGCAAGCAGCCGCCAGAGGCACTGTTCAGAGCACAGTGGCCGCTCCGGTCTCATCACGTAGCAGAACCTGGGGGGCAACAGGCCAGCAGAGAACGGCCTGTGGGGTCTCCAGGTGAGGCGACTCTGTTGCCTTCAACAGGTGGCCCCCAAGGTGACCAGAGCCCTGTCTCCATGGCAGCAGGAGGATGGGGTACATGTGGGGGGTCCGGCGTGGCCCACGTGGATGCTTGCGCTCCGTGAGCTAACACGAGGTCCCACCGTCTCACCTCCTTGCGAGAGAGGCTGAGGAACGCGGCCCCGGTGCGTCCAGAAAAACACACCATGAATTTGGGGAATGACCAGAAACCTCTGCCAGGTTGCTCAGCCGAACCGGGGAGACAGAAGTCTCCCTGGAACCCAGTCAGAGGTGGGAAGGTGTATTTTCATGATGCAGAGGAGCCACCGAACATTCCACAGCCCCACAGCACAAGTAAATCAACGAGATCATCCGGCCAGCGGGCACGTGGAGACTGAGGACATGAATTGAGGGGCTCTGTGGCACTTCAAGATGTCACTGCAAACAGTGGTGACACCAGAAGCTTCGGGATGGAGTCCGTGCTCGCGCCCCTGCCGGTGCAGACCTGCGGCTTCCGTGCGCGACACCGCTGCCCGTGGCCGAGACGGAGGACGGCCCTCCAACGGCTCTTGACCCCAGACCAGCGGCAAGCCCCTGTTTGGGGGCTGGACACGCAGGGCGGCGTCAGGGCAGCGGAGCGCAGACGGACAGTTGGACGTGGTGGGAGGAGAGGAGGAAGGGCGGAAGCATGGGGTCAAGAACCCGGTTTGAATCCCACTTCTGCACATCATTATCCACTCAACAAGCGTCTGTGGTCAAACGGACGCCACGGTGCCTCCGAAGGTCAAGTCGAGAGCCCTGCCCCCTTGAGCTTGTGCCGCAGCGGGAAGACAGGTAGTGATGAAGGAAGCAAACAAGGGGAGGTCAGACGACCTCGTCTCACGGAGGAGAAGCCCGGTGCGCGAGCGCGCGTCATCGTCTCTGCCGGGCTGCCATCCGCCCTCCACCTCCTGGCTCCCCCTCGGACGCCCAGCCTTCACTCCCTCGGTCCGTGCACACTTGCCCCGGGCCCTGGCGCTGGCCAGTCGGGGCCCAGCATCCTTTCATCCGAGGAGCTCCGCTCCAGCACGGCGCAGCCATGCCGGGCCAGAAGGATTCCGGGCTGGGACCTCTCCCTGGGATGCCGGGGAAAACCGCTCTCTCTACCGGCTGCTAGCCATGGGCAGCGCGGACCCGAAGCTACGGACAGCCACGGTCCTCGGCACACGGAGGGAGCTCCTGTAGCCGGAAGAGAGCAGGCCGGCCACGCGGGGCCCTGCTGGCGCGCCTCTCCGTGGGCTGCGCCTGACACCAGTCCTTCCCCCAGGCCCCACTCACGGGAGCAGCGAGTTCCCGTTTTCCTTCAAGCTCCTCTGGGTTGTGGTTTTGTAATTTGCAAGCGAGACGTTTCTAATAACCCGGTAAGGGAAGGAGGTGGGCAGACAGTGGAGACAAATGAGAAGCTGCGGTCGGGGCCAGCCTCGGGGAGGGGACGTTCGTGCCCTCGAGAATAATGAAACAGCCACGTGACGGGCTGGAAAGTTCCAGGAAGGGGCCCCAGGAGCAAGGGCAGGAGTTAAGAGAAACGCTGGGGCCCCGGGGAACTGCCGCGGTGAGCGGAGACGCCAGGACGCCGGCAGGGGCTCCCGCTTCCTTTCGGGGGCAGAGCAGTCACTGCAGGTGGGGGCCTGCTGGGACACAGCTCCTTTATGCCACCGAAGGGTCACCGTGACAGCAGACACACAGGCAAACCGCTTCCAAGGCAGGCCAGCGGTCGAACGAAGGCGGGCGCTCCGTTGGGTTCCAACGGGGCTTGGAGGGGCATCCCAGGGAGGTAGAGCCTGTCCCTTTGCAAGACCCACTTTCATTAAAGCTGTCCATCCTCAGTGTGCGCTGACCCCCCCCCCATGCCTCTGTCAGTTGGCGTTGTTCTCCTTGGAGAATTTCATGTCTAATTTAGAAAACAAAACAATAAATATGCACCAAGAGCTTTGCCGAACCATGTAATTAACCACTCGGGCAGGAGTTCCCTTTACAGAGCTCTTAAAACTTTTCTGGGATGGTTTTAAGTTCTTTTGCAATAATAATAATAATAATAAATTTTAAAAGCTGTTTTTAACCAAATGTAAATACCGGTCATTTTACTGGTTCGGAGAGAGTATTTTTAAACAAGTCCCCGTGATTTACCCAGAGAAGCATCTCACTGAGACAGGACAGAGCCTGCGAGGGCGGACCCACACTTACTCCTTAAAAAGGAGGCCACCTGCCCGGCCCGCGTGATCTCCGCTCCCCTGAAACTCCCCCAGAACTGACTAGCACAAGTCTGTGCCCCGAGGACCGCGGAAGAAGCCACGGCAGGAAGCTAAACACCTCAGGAAAGTACTACTTTCATAGAAGCCGCATCTGCTCGTGGCAGAAAAATCCAGGAAATGCACAAAAAAGCATAAAGAAGAAAATACAAATTACCCATGACCCCCAGACCCCAAAATAACAAGCCTTCCGAGTCTAACCACCTCTGCCTCATGTGGGAGTAAAGGGGCCCTAATAATAACCCACCGCCACACTAGACGGGGTCACGTCCGAGTGTGCCACCCACGTCTCCTGGGGCGTGGGCCCGGCTCACGGCGGTACCCCTGCTGGACAGCCTCGCCCCCCATCCAGGGACACGAGTCTCAAAGACACTTCTGTGCCAGTGGCCCTGACCGGGACCACAACAGCTGTTGTCCCTCGACAACACTTCCCACATATTTGACCAAGGCAAACACCGTTTCTGGGGCTCCCAACAGTCTGCGGGAGCACTGGACGAGGCCGAGAGTCCCCAGCCGGGTCTCCCTGCTCCTGCTGCCTCCCCTCCCCACTCCCTGCAGCTGTGCATCAAACGTGACACCGAAGAAGATTCTGACGGCCTCGCCTCCCGGAGCGGGAGAGCTGTGAACGTGGCCTCGTCCTCCACATCCGCAGGAGAACTGAGGGCCATTCTGTCCCCGGGTCAAAGCCAGGTGAGCAGGGCCCGGGGCCCCGCGGACGGACACCTTCCCCACAATGCAGGGAAGTGATGACCCTGCACAGAGGGTCAGCACAGTTGCACTGGGGTGGATTTCTAACACATGACGGGTGTGCACAGGGCCCTGGGGACCAACCCCGGGGGTCCACCCCGTCACCTCGGAAAGCAAACACTTGGGCTGTACTGTCCCTTCCTCCTTCCCCTGGGCCTGCTCAATGACAGAGCGTCAGGGGGGAGGGGAGATGGCGCTCCTTCCTGAGGGTGTGGCCGGTGGGGCCTGACCTGGGGCCCAGCACTGGAGCCTCCATCTGCCCCGCGGGAACACTGGCGGCAGGTGCCCCAGATGGGTTCTCAGGGCCTGAGATGCCCCTCCCCCAGCTCCCTGTCTCCTGACAGACACAATCAAGGACTAGATGATGTCAATGGCCTGTCCACATCTTCCGAGCTCTCGGCTCTGAGTAGTGGGCGGGAGGGACAGCCAGGACCGGACTGCACGGGCGGGGGCTGCCGCTGGGCCCCCTTCACCTGCCCAGAGGGCAGGGGTGGTGACAGTGACCAGCCAGGACCCTAGGGATCTGAGACCCAGGGCCACTCTGGCCCAAAACCGGGGCCTTCACTGCCTACCTCTGAGCCTCTCTCTCCCACTCCATGAAACCAAGTCATCAGGATTCCAGTGTGACAGGGAGGAGCCCACATGCACTGACCTCGTCTCTTCCTCAAAACCCCACTGAAGCCACAAAGCACGGCCGTGAGAGCATAAATCCGCAAGAGAAGGGGCGGGGGGGAGAGAGACGGGGAATTTCGGGAAGGTGCTCCCAGGGGAGGAGGAGAAGGAGCCCTCGGCTTGGGGACAGAGACGCCAGCGAGCTGGGATACCTGCTCCCCAGGAGGCGGCAGACAGGAGGCGCGGGGACAGCAGGACGTGAGCAGGGCGACTCTGGAAGCCGGCACCTGCTGTCCCCCGGGGCCCCTCTCTCCGTGGGACTGTGTCCGTGAGCACAGAGGGGTCCCTCCGCCTCGGAGCTTGTGCCCTACCTGGGGAGCTGGATACCGAACACGCAAGCAAGTACTTCCATCGCCCAGAGCGCAGCCCGCACGCGGGTGCTGAGGCTGAGTGGGGCTCCTGCAGTCGAGACAGTGGATGCTTGGGTTCGGCAGGAGCAGGCCAGGCCTGGCCCCGAGGACGGCAACTCAGTGTTTCCTTTAGGTCAGCATCAAGGACGCCCTCTCCGTAAAGGGGCCATTTAGGCCGAGGTGGGCAGCAGGGGGAAGCCAGTCCTGTGGGAGTCAGGGAGGAGAGTCCGGGAGCAGGGACAGGACACGAGGCAGGAACGCGCCGCTGCACTCCGGGGGTCTGGAGGACGGCCCCGCGTCAGGGGGATCCCTACACATCTCGCTGGATGAATAAGTCACTTTCCAGGGTGAGGCCAGGCCGTGTGGCTTCGTAAGTGTCACACGGATGGGAGATGAGAACAGAAATGATGGCGCCGTCAGGCACTGAGAAGACCCCTCTGGCTGTCGTCTGAGAACGGGGTGCAGGCTCGGGTCCCTACAGTGAACGGCCGCCTTGGGGAGAGCATTTGCTGATAGGATCAGGGCGGGCGACTCTTCAGGCTTGGAACCACACCAGGAAGGACACTTGCAAGCTCCCGGCCCGGCCCCCTGACCCGGGATTCGGGGCCGGCACGGGCAGCTTTCGGACAGCCAGAAGGAGTGTCGCAGGACGAGGAGGGGGGAGGACAGTCGTCCAGGGGTTATGAGACAGTGGCGGGGGGGTGTGGCGGTTGAGAGGGGAGGCGGGTTTGGGAGGCATTCTGGAAGGAAGTCAGCAGGTCCCCCTGAGACGTGCGGGGGGAGGCAAGGAGGCGCCTCGGAAAACGCGGCATTTTGGCTTCGGACACCGGAGAGACGAGGGCGCCACATGCCAAGGTGGAGGACGGGCGGCTGGGTGGGAGACACAAATTCTGTCCGGGTCGCGTGGCCTTTGGACACGTGTTAGAGCCCATGTGCATGCCAAGTAGCGGGAGGGGGGTTGGGCTGCGACCCACCCAGCCAAGGTCGGGGGGATGAGCGGCCATGGACGATGCTGAGGACAGGCCTCAGGGGCATCAGTGTCCAAGGTCGGGCAGAGGTGAAAACAACAGGAGGGTTAGGGGTCCCAGGGTCGGGGGGAGCCTCAGGGAGGACACAGCTTCAAACCCCCCAAACTGCAGAAGATGCCTGACCGGAAACGAGGAGTTTCCACCTGCCGTCCCTCGCTCCCCAAACTGGAAGTGGCTGCAGCCCTCCTCGGGACAGACACCAGGCCACGTAAACACGCCCCTCTCCCTCCCGGGGAGCTCGCCGGGGAAGCAGGAGGGGACACTGCACTCGGCGCTCCTGGTCTCCACCTGGAGGGCTGTGCCCCGAGCACCCTGTGCCCCGTTCCAGACTCACACTGGAGGGACTGGTGGGGTATCTGGGAACGAGAATCAGGCAGTTGGGCTCAACTCTACTCCTTTCCTAGTGGGAGCCAAGCGTCTGGGGGCCCCAGCCCGGTTCCCGCTCCCAGGCTGCCCCACGTGGGTGAGGCCTGTGCCCCCGTGCAGAGGTGGGCAAGCCGGCCTCACCCCTGGTCTTCCTGGAAGCCCCTTTGGCAGATACGCCTACGGGCAAATCCTCTGGTTCGGCTGCTGCCAGAGATGAAGGTGATGTCTGTTTCTACCGTTACTTTCTTGCTTGTTTGTTCGGTGCGTTGAGAATCTAAATGGGAAAGAAAGGCGCCATCCGCCGGGAACTCCCGCGAAATGCCGACAGAAGCACGAGGACCAGCGCGTAAGGACATATCCCACCGCGACGTTTACCAAGTGAGTTAGTAGCGGGCAGAGCTTCTCGTCACGGTTGTTTCGACCAAGGATGGAAGGACAGAGAGCACACCCGTACGGGGAGGCTGGGCACACACAGGACGTCCTCGTCACCACCGACCCTTTAAAAATAACCTCCTGTCTGAGACCATTTGAAGTGATTTTCACAATTTTTTTTCAGTGTGAAAACAAGAGATCCAAACTGTGTATTCAGGCCACTTTTGCATAAATAACCCAAGAAAATGTGCGGTGTGTGTGTGTAGACGAGATGGGAGTGAAGCATGAGGAGAAGGATCGGGTCCCGTCCTCGGGCTCACGGCTCGGGGCCGCACGCCGACCTCACGAGTCTTGTCTTGTGACAGACGGAGAGTCAGGAGCCACCCCTCGGAGTAGAGAAATCAAACAACTGAGGCAAAAGTGTATCTAGAGATATAAAAGTAAACGCCAAGAGGAACAAGGAAATAAAAACACGACAGTGGTAACGAGTGGAGGGGGAGGAAAACTATCATTCAGACGCGTCGCGACCCTTCCCGGGCTGCCAGCGGGACCAGCGGCGTCGGTCACACGAGGGAGCGAGCGTATTTCCTGCTGTGCGACACCCGCTCCTGGAAGAGGCCTCAGAAGTGTCAGAACGCAACGCGGCGATGAAACAACCCGCCGCTCGGTAAACGGACGAAGGACCTGGGAGACTTCCTTCCAAGGAAGACGCGCACGTGTCGGGTGAGCAGAAGGGAGCTCAGGGTCACCGGCCGGCGAGGCCGCGCCGCCCTCCTGGGGCAACAAGCAGACATCGGGCCCGGCAAGTGTTGGCGAGGACTCCGGGCACCGCAGGCTGCTGGTGGGGACACGAGACCGTGCGGCTGCCTTGGAAAGCTGCCTGTGGCTCTTCAGACGGGGAAGCATGGTGGTCCCGTGGGACCCAGCGAGCCCGCGCCTCGGCGCACGCCCGGGAGAGAGAACATCGTCCTCGTGCGTGAGGGACGTCATCCGAGGGGCGTCCCCCCACCTCTCCCGGCCCCAGCGCCTGACGCTCGCGGAAACAGACCGACAGACACTCACCCACCAGCAACCAAGACGGCGGAGCAGTTCCTGGGAAAACCTTGGCGGAATTTCCACCACCAACAAAGCAGATGGAGTTTTAAGAAAAACCGACCCAGGCTTCGGGCTTCAGATTATTACAAATTCAGAGGCATTTTTATGAAACAGCCCAAAACTCTCGAATAAAACGAACCCCCATATTAGGAGGAACACAGCATGTCGTACGGGCCGGGCACGCAGTGGGCCCGTTGACGGAGCCAGATGGGCCCCCAGGGCCGCCCCCCCACCAAGGAGGCTCCCCCGGGACGCCGGCTGGTGGGTGCAAGGTTTCCGCTGCGTATTGAATGTAACTTTCTAAAAACAAAGCTGTCCGCCAGGGAAGGGGCAGCCTCACAACCTATCCGCTACCAGCCTCGAGCAGAAGCGGGTGTCCCGTGAGAAACACCACAGGGTGACTCCAGGGCTGCCGGGGGGCATGCAGGGTGACCGTCCCGACCCGGAGCCTCTGCGTCTCCAGATCACGAGGTTTCACCTCTCGACGTGACATCTCACGTTCTGGGTTTTTTCTTTTCCCGCAAGAAGCGGGTCCCTCATCCCTGGAGACCCCATCCTGCGTGGGACACACTCACGTGACTCCCCATGACACGCTTCTGCGTTACCTTGAGCCCGAGGCACGAGTAGGACACCCGGGAAAGCGCACAGACACTGGGACCGGCCAGGTCGGAGGGGAGGGCCGCACACAGCTGTGTCCCGCGCTCAGACGCCCTCGGACAGCAGGGCTCACGGCGGGGCGCAGAGGTGCCCCCAGGGTCCGAGCTGCCATCAGAGGAAAGAGGGAACGCCATCTTTCTGTGGAGCCCAAATGCCTGGCATTAGAAATCTGGGTGGGAGATGCATGAAAGCCTGTCTGGGAATCGGCAGAGGCTGCCTCATGGGCACGAGAGCTGCTCCATCAGGGGGACCCTTGGGGGGACAGCCAGGCTCCCCACTGGGTTCACCAGCCAGGAGCAGCCAGTTCGGGGGGGCTGGCCAGCCGTGGGGCCAGGGCCAGCAGCTTCTGTCCGCCGCGTCTCTCCTCTCTCCCCCAACCCCTTCCCTGCAGCTGTGATTCACGACCCTGGCACTACCTAAGCGCCTGCCGGGCAGACGGCCGACACGCGTCCGTGGCTCCTCGTGAGAGGGGCCCTGGTGAGCCCCGGCGGGAGCTCAGGGTTTGCTGACCGCCTCGGAAGGCCTGGGTTTCCTAGCGTGCGCGCTGCTGTTCATGCTTTCCAGCCTGGCTCTACTCTGAGTTTCAGGGAGGCCCCCGCGGGAGCCAACCAGCATTCAAACCGGGCTGGAGGAAAGCTGTGGGGTCGCCCGAGGCCCGGTCCTCCTCCCCAGAAGCCCTCTGTGTCAGCCCCAAATGCCCTATGGCTCACTGTGCGCCTGTGGGCCAGCTCCTGAGCCCCTCTGTTTCCTGGGCCTCTTCTGCATGCGGCCCCGGGCACCGGAGGACATGAGGACAGGGGACAGGCGGACGGGTGTGCAGGGATGGGCACGTGTCAAGCGTGGGGCTGGAACTGGGGCGGCGTCCTCGGGTTTTTCCTTCTAGCCGCGCTGCCTGCAGACAGCAGCGCCCACGCTCCGGGGAGACTGCCGCATCCTGGCCCCTCTCCCTCGTTGCCATGGCAAGAGGAGAGCAGAAAGCCAGGCTCGCACACGCGGCTCGCGGCTCTCCCTCCCCCGGGAGGCTCTCTGCCAGCTCCAGGCGAAAGGGCCTAGGCACAGGAGCCGGCCGTCCTCTCCCTTGGCTTCTCAGACCCGGCCTGGCCCCACGCCCCTCCTCAGCCCAGCGGGGCCCAGGGAGAGCAAGGCCCTCCTCGCCAGCACGGCCCGTCCCGTCTCCCTGTGAGAGTGTCTCCCAGGAAAGAGCCCAGCCTGAGTCTAAGAGCGGCCTGAGACAGGGCTGCACAGGTCAGGGGACTTGTAAGGACCGACGTGAGGGGCTGGGAGCACCTGAGCCTCTGGCGGGGAGAGGGGGAGCCGAGATCTGTGGGCACGGGGTTCCGCAGGCCCTCGGTCAAATCCCTCACACGTCTGTGCTCGTAACACCCAGATGACAGGCCAAGAATAAGGGACCATATCATCCCCACTTCATGGATAGGTAAACTGAGGCTCCGATAAGCAAGAAACAGGCCTGTGGTCAGACAGCTAGAATTCCTGGTCCAATTCCATCAGTCCAGGAGCACAGTCTCCAAAATGTACTCTCACCCCAAGTGAAGGCTTGCTTTGAAGTCCAGGCCTCCAGGCCTCCAGGCCTCCACTGATGGGATGGGATGGGCTGTACGGAGCTTCCCCGGGACGGCAGGCCCTCACCCCAGAGCCTGGGCCATGAAAGGAGAAAAGGTCTTTGCCAGTGTGATGAAGGATCCATGACGTGGAGAGATCGTCTCAAATTCTTGGGGCAAGCTCTGAATCCAGTCGCGGGGTCCTGGGAAAAGAGAAGCCAAGAGACCGAGCGCACAGAGGAGAAGCCCGTGAAGAGGGGACAGAGATGGGAGGGACGGGGCCGTGAGCCACGGACTTCTAGAGCCCCTAGAAGCCGGGCGAGCAGGAAGGACCCTCCCCTGGAGACCGCGGAGGGAGCGTGGTGCTGTGGACAGCTGGATTTTGACTTCTGTCCTCCAGACGGTGAGAGAAAGAACTTCGGATGATGTCAGCCCCCGTTTGGGTTGTTGCCGCCGTCCCCTCCCCCCACACGGGGCGACAGTGCTGGGAAGACAGGGACCGAGCCCGAGCGGGACCGCAGGGCGTCTGTCCAGCTCTCCCCACATCTCCCATCAGCCACCGCGGGCCCTGTGGGATCCAGTTGAGAATATGCCGCTGGGCCCCGGCACACGTCCCCCAAGCCGACCTGACGTTCCAAGTCAACACATGAACGCGATCCTCATTCCCCTGCAGGGGTGTGAGATGTGGGGTCACCTGTTCCACGTCCCTCACACCCAGCAGCCATCCTGGGAGCCAGTCGCGGAGCCCGCCTCCCCAGCAGACGTCCGCCTCCCCATCCCACCTCGGTCCAGCCGCAGCCTCGCGACGCAGACAGCACCCCTTGGCTGTCTTCTCCCCACCGTCCCCCTCAAGCGGCGATCCGGGCATGGCACCCTCTGCCCTCCGAAGGACCCTCCGTCTTCGCCGGACACTCGGAGCGTTTCCCTCTCCCCGACTCCCTCCTTCACTCCTGGGGGAGGTGACTCAGGCGGAGGCTTCTGCCCCCTATGCTACCTGTAATGTGGGGACCGGACCCACACCTGTGGGTCTGACGAAGAACGCGGCAGGACTGGTTGTGCCCCAGCCACGGGCCCCAAGTCCCCAGGCCCAGAGGACCTCTGGGAGGGGGCGGGACCCACAGACGGGCCACAACCTGCCGGTGGGTGGAGAGCAGAGTCAGAGGTCCGCAGGGCTTGATAGCCTCCCGCTCCCGGCCCCAGTTTGGGGACAGAGCAGGAGGAAGCCAGAGGGAAAGGACCGTCACCACCCAGATGGCAGCCCTGGACGGGCAGGGAACACGCTGGCCAGAGGCCTCAGAGCGAGCAGCTGTCGGGGACTGGGCGACCCAGCCCCTGCTGTGGGGTACACGCTCAGCTCCCTACGGGACACCAGGCAACATCTGGCAAATACAGTAAAATCTGCTGACTGAGGCCCGTCTGGGTCGGCCGGGCTCCCGTTACAAATTGCCAGTGTCCGTGAGGCTGGTCAGGGCACTGTGTGGCTGGAGTCTGGGCCGAGCCCAGCCGGGGGTGCCGGCCTCTGGCTCCGCTAGCTGCTGTCTTCTGAAAAGGCTGGGACGGCCAGCAGCTGGAAGTCCCTGCAGCTGATCAGGGATGGCCGGAAGGATGACTCGGTGGGCCTGACCACAGGTTCACACACAGCTCTTCCCCGTGGCCCCGGACACCCCCGTGTGCAGCGGGACCCAGGCAGGGGATCCCCACGAGCACCCCAGCCCGTGGGAGGAGCAGCGGTTCGAGCATGTCCTCCCTCTCTCAAGTGGCCCCAGCCACCAGGGTGCAAAGCAGGAGGCCCCAGACCCCTCTCCTGGGAGAGTGTCAGGGAGCCGCCCCTTCCCTCTCACACCGAGCTCTTCGGGAGCCCAGACAGAGGTGGGCGGCGGACTCCTGCAGGGGCGCGGCCATAGCAAAGCACGACGCACGGGCCCCTTCAGCACACACTGATTTCCTCTTATTCTGGAGTCTGGACGTCCAAGAACAAAGTGTCCGCAGGGCCGGTGTCTCAGGTAGACGCCACCTTCTCCCGGTGTCCCCACGGGTCGTCCCGCCGTGCGCATGTGTCCTGGCTCCACTTCTTACAGGAACACTGGGACCGGATTAAGATCCATCCTGAAGGCCTCATTTTACCTCCGTTGTCTCTTTAAAGAGCTTCCGTCCTCATCGCGACCTGCTGGGGTTTAGGATTTCGGGTAGGAACGTTGTTGCTGGGGACATGATTCCGCCGTTCTCGGTGTCCGACGTGCCCCCTCAGGACTGACCAGAGCATCTGATCCGGACGCGAGGTCCCGGCCCCTCCCGACTGCTCACCTGCTCTCAGGAGGGCAGACACGGATCGCAAGGTCTCTCTCCTCCGCCTTCTAGGGAGAGGACAGTGCCTAGTCAGAGACCCTGCCCCCAGAAAAGGACACAGCGCCCTCCCCACACACAAGCCAAGCAGTCTGTGGCGCTGGGCGGGTTCTCGCCCACAGCCAGCCGTGTGGGATCCGAATCCGCGATCTGCCCGTACGTTCCCGGGGCCCAGTCGACGGGTGGCCTCTGGGCAGGACTTCGACCTTCGTGTTGCCTCCGTTTCCCCCATGAAAGGGGTAGAGCAGTGGCAACAGTGCCTACTGCATACAGACGTCGTCCGGGCGGACACGCGGAGCGGAGCCCGTGCCGGCCGCAGCTGTGAGCAGCAGCCGAGCTCAGTTTCTATCCTCCGGACCCGGCACCTTCGTTCTCCTCCACTGCTTGTCCGTTGGGCTGCTCTATGCTTGTCCCGTTTCCATAAAAAGACAGACCGCAAGTCAGCAGTGCGCCCTAGAAAACCTTGGCCTGTGAGTGCTGAATTTTTTTGAACACGCATCCCCATCATCCTAGCGCGCAGGCCCCTCCAGCAGACAGGAAAGCGGCCCGAGCTCCTCCTTTTCAGATCTGCGAGCACGTGGCAGGTTCACGTGCTCACATCTGAGAGCAGGAGCTCTGGGCAGCTGGTCTCCACAGTGTGCGGGCTGGCAGGGACGGACAGGAGACAGATGTGTGCCAGGCCCAGCGTGGGACGCCTGTCAAAGTGGCCTCGGCGCTCAGCCGCACGGAGAGGCCGATTCCGCGCTGCGGCCGGGAAGCCGCACAGACACCCCCTCCCGCGTCCCGCCCAGGGGCCGCCGCTCCTCGCTGGCCGAGCGTTCACTCCGCGGCCCAAGGGCTTGCACACCCCGGTTTGCTGAACTTGATCCCTTCCTTAAAATCGCCACCGTTTGATGGAACCCATTATCGCCTGCCAAAATGAGAGGTCATTTTTAAAACTTTAGCTTAAATCTCTAAAGCTATCTGCTACATTTAGACACACATCTGAGGAGCGCCTGAATTCTCTCTTAGAGCCGCGTCGGCGTGAGTGGGGAGAAGGAGCTGGGAGTCGGCCGGTCCCACGCAGGGAGCACTGATAGCAGAGCCCACAGGGTACGGGAGCCTGTCCTGCCGACCCCTGTTGGCCCCCGAGCTCCCGCATGGTTTCAGAGGAACATACAGCCCCGTAACTCGGAGACAACCTTTCAGACATGCTGGAAGGAAGACTGGATGGTTCTGCTTGCGGCGGAAGGGAGGCGTTTTCCTGGCTTTGGGGGCCGGAGCTAGGGAGCAGTGAGCCCAGCGTAGCAGTACGAGGGGGTCACAGGGGGCTGAGCTGTGCAGACAGGGTCTCCAGCGCCATCCCCCCTGCCCCCCCGGAGCATGCACGGAAGGAGCCCTCAGTCCAGCCAGCCTCCAGGGCAGACGCGGAGAGGCCCAGGGAGGAGGGGCGGCCGGGCCAGTGCTCTGAGGCAGGGAGCCTGGGGCTGGAAAGCGAGACCTCAAGGAGCCTGCAAAGGTCAACTCTCAGAAAATCCAAGAAGACAGGAAATAATGTCCAAATACACACGCCAAGGTCAGTTCTCAGGGGCTCACTGAGGGGAGTGAGCAGACATCCAAAAGGCTGGTCAGGGCCCACAGCTCCTTCTGGCCCTTTCTCTGACCCCTCCTCCCTCCCCCATCTCGTCTAGCTCTGGAGGTGCCACAGTGGTCCCTGTCCCCACGGCTGCTCACTCCCGCTGCGGGGAGGGGCCGCCCCACCTGTCCCTCCCCCACAGCGAGGGGCCTGGGCCCGGGTGCATTTCCTGCACGCCCTCTGTGGCCCTCTCTTCTCGCTCCGTCTAGGCCACGACACCCACAGCCGTCCTTAGCCCTGAGCTCCAGTCTCTGCTCGGGGACACAGGCGTGGCCTCCATGACCTGCAGAGCCTCCCCCGCCCCAGACCTGTGTGACTGTGGGACTGCGTCTGCTTCCCACGTGGGGCCGTTTGTACCCACCACCACACCCTCGGCACCCAGGGACCCAGGGGCTGAGCCTGAGGCTTAAAGGGAGCCCTTGACAAGGAGAGGGGAGGAGGAGGAGGGGGAGGGGGAGGAGGAGGAGGGGGAGAGCGGAAAGGAAGGGACCGGAGGGGGAAGACAGGATATAAGAGGGAGGGGGGAGGGAGGGGGGAGAGAAAGGAGGGAGGGGCGGGGAGAAAGGGGAGGTGACCCACCACAGACGAGGGCAGAGGGGTCCCAGCGGGGCCCGAGATGTCCCTCAAGGACAGAGAACAGAGGGGCCGGCTGGAGACTGCCCGGCTCCCTGCCCCCCGCGTGTGCTTGTTAGGGACGCAGCTGCCAGTTCCCACCCAAATCTGTATTTGGACAGACGCACGTGATGCCTGGGGATTTGTATGCACTTTACGGTGTGAGACGCTCAAACCCAGGTCAACTTCTGCCGGAAGAGTGAAGGCCCCGTGCCGTCCTAGTGGGGAAGAAACTCGAGTTCCAAGAGAGGCAAGGCCTGCCCTCAGCCAGAGAGCAGGGCGAGAACCCCGGCCTGCTGTCCCCCCGCGTTGACAGGGAGCTCGTGCCCTGGGAGCTTCTCAGGGAGCTTCACCTGGAGCCCCTTCATGTAGGGCAAGTGGCAGGGAGACAGAGCTCAGTCCGAGCAGACAGAGCCGGCCACCAGAAAAGAAGTGCCTGTACGGTGGCTCAGCCTGTCCTGAGCCACGTGGGGGGGGACACAAGACACAGCGGCCTTTCCTCCCGTCCTCCAGAGGTTATTTCCTCCGATTCTGAATCTGGGACTGGGCAGAAACCAGTCATTCCCTCCAATCCCAAGGCAGGGACTGGGGAACGCCAGCATCGCAGAACGAGAAGGAAGTTCCGGGGAGACAGACTGTGGCTCGAACGAAAGCCTGTGTTGGAGGGAAGGGCAGAGCAGCGTGGAGCGGGCACAGGCTCGAGGCAGAGGTAGTTCAGGGGTTCAGACGTGCTCAAGACTCAAGACAATGAAAGCACAGGGGTGGAGAAGGAGGGACCCCTGCAGGAGAGTGGGGTGCGGGGCTGGGCCAGCACGCAGGCAAGAGGGACTTCTGGATTCCAGCTCTGTGGAATCCTGCTTCCAGGACGGCATGCAGGCGGGCTGGTTTGGGACTCAGCCAGGACAAGCTGGGTGGGTGGGTGGTTGCTGGCCGGCTTTGAGGCATCTGCGAGTCCTTCGAGAAGAGAGGCCCAGGGGCTGCGGGAGATGCCGATCCGGAGCGCCCCAGCAGTCGGGGCAGACACATATATGGGCCCTTGGCGAGGGAGTGCCTGCAGCCAGGGGTGACGCTGAGACCCCCTGAGGACGGTGCCCAGGGTGTGAGGAGGCCCAGCATGAAAACTGGGAATCGGAGAAAGAAAGGAGGTCAGGAAGGGAGGGGTGTCCGAGCAGCGAGTGGAAGCTGGAAGCCAAAAGAGGATTTCCCACAAGGACAGAGAGGACACTGGTGTCCGGCAGCACAGAGGTCAGTTAAGACAGCGTGTCCAGTGGTTTGGCACCTGGGGGGCAACCGAGGCTCCCCCCAGCCTGGCTGTGTCAGCCTCTTACAGGACACCCTGTAAGGTGCCTCTTCTTCCCCTCCTCGCCAGCCCCCTCACAGCCCGGAGATCTGGACACACAACCCAGCAAGCCCAGAGAATCATCGCTGACTGAACGAGGGGGTCTAGACACTGCCGGTCGCCGAGGGCCAGGGACGCTACAGAAAGGCTCATTTTCCCAGACCTGGGCAGGCAGGCCCCTCGGCTCCAGCTGTGCATGGACACTCGGGGAGTCTGAGCCCGGGGTGTGGCAGTCCCGGGGGCATGGCAGGTGGAGCAGCCGAGAGCAGACTTCATGTCAAGGCCAAGGCAGCTGCGGGCAGCACGAGTTGCCTGCCGGGACTCCAAATGGCGGGAGAGGGTTTAAATGCTACCTCGAGCTCTTTCTCTCCCACCTCAGGAATGCACACGCAAACACGCATGTGCACACACATGTACGCATGATCGCCCGTAGACACGTGTGCTCGTGCATGCGTGTGCACACGTGAACGTGTATGCTGTCACGTGTGCACACGGATGCCATCACGCGGTTTGCGTGCACGCATGATCTCGGGTGTGTTCATACACGCGTGCTTACATGCATACATGCACACACACACCCATAGCCTTGTGTCCCCCCAGGGACAGGGGCCTCCCACCCCCGCCACAGATCCTCGGTGGTCTGGGAGAAGCTTCCGGCTGCCCTGCCCGCCTTCCCTCGGCGCGGTGCCTGCCAGCCCTCGCACACGGGGACTCGCAGCCCTCCCCGGCGGAGTGCTGCTCTCCTGTCATCTGGTCAAAGAAGCTGACAAGCGTGGGCAGGTCGCCAACTTGGCCCCAACTCCGCTTGGAGGCTGGACTGGCAGATAAATTGGTCCTGGAGCGGGGGGAGGGGGGGAAAGCAAGGGGGGCCCAGAGGGAAGAATTCAAATTCATTTTTCTGCTAAGCCCAAATCCAGCTCTCCAAGGCTCCCAGCTGTAGCTGGGAAGGTTGACAGGGCGCCAGCCCGGGAGCAGGCAGATGGTGCGGGAGGGGAGTGTGCGCCCGACAGGAGGGGCGGGGACCCTATCAGAACCGGGATGCGGCAGGAATCCGGAGGAACAGTTTGGCCCGCCGACCTCAGAGCATCTCTGGAGGCCTGCTGGTGCGTTCCGGTTCATTCCGGTTCATTCCGGCTCTGTGAGAGCCGGCAACAGAGTCGGCTCGAGCCCTAGAATCACTGCCCTCTGTGCTTACGGCTGCGTGGGCAAGGACTGCTCTGCAGCTGGGGGCTGCCCTCCCCAGCTCAGTGGCACCCCCCGAGCTGTGGCCCCGGACCGATCGGTGGCTGGCACCGGCGTGGCCATGTATAACGCAGAGAAGGGACCTGGACATTCCAGAAAGAACGGACTTCGAACCTCTCTTTTTCTGCCGATCTCCTTCCAGGAGAAATTGGGGCTTTGGGATGGACGTCGGCGGCGGCTGCCTCGCCCCTCAGATTACCTGATAGTGACATGCGCCTGCTTCCCCTTCCAGGAGGCGAGGGTGGTCCTTGCCTGCTAACCCTCTGGCTACCCGTCTAAGTCCCAACATAGAAAACAAAACCCTTGCAGACGTCCCGCGACCACAGGGGGCACCGGGGGACAGGCGCCTGCCGCGACCCAGGACGTTGTGCGATGCTCCGCCCGCGGCTGCTCTCCCGGCCCTGGGAGCACCCGAGGCAGAGCTCAGTGGTGAGAGCCGGATGGGGGGTGCCCCCATGCATGCCCCAGCAGCCTGTCTCCTCCACGTGACTTCCCGCCGCTGCGGGAGGACGGCGGCTTGCCTGAGGGTGGCACAGCCCCGGCGCCCGGCAGGCAAGCCAGGCCCGAGCACACAGGCTTCCGGCTTCCAGGCCGGGTCCCCGGACTCCGCTGCCATCTTCAGCCTCTTTGTTTCAGCCCCAGAACCCCGTGGCCTGCTGGGGGCGTTTAGAATAAATGGGGCATCTGCACAGACGTTCCACAGACAAGAACAAAACGTGCAAATTGGTATAAAAATCCCGCGTGTGTGTGTGTTGCCACATGTGTGGTGGGTGTGCGTGCACACGCGTGTGGAGGAGGTCGCTTCCGTGTGGGCACACTCGCACGGGTCGGTGCTGAGGCTATGGCGAGCACATTCCCAGGAGGAGCGTGTCCGCCCGTGGCACGTGTGTGTAGGGGCAGAGAGTTCCAGGAGCTTCCCGGACCCCGTGACTCCTGTTTCCAACCCCAAACAGACTCCCGGGATGCGTGGTCTGGGACCCCCTGCGGGAAGAGGGGCGTCTCTGTGGTGTGTGTCTACTGATCCGTGTGAAGTTATCTGAGTGGGTTTAGAACCAGCACTGTCCATTGAGAAATCCACGTTGATGTCTGTGGGCAGGAGACACCGTGGGAGGCCAGCCTCCAGCCCACGGGTGCGCGGACCCACACGGTTCTTACAAACGGCGACTCAGGGAGTGAAAGCTTGTGAAGAAACACACAGCACCGGCTGCCCTCCGTCCTACCACCTCGCACAGACGGAAGGGGCCAGGGCTCCCGCAAGGCCTTTCCAGTTTGCTCGAGCAACACCATTTGAAGACGCTCGTGGGTTCAGGGCAGGAGGCACCCTCGCAGGACACAGGGTGGCCGTCTGCGGATGTTCCCACTGATGTGCACTGGGAGAGGCGGGCGAGCCGTGCGGGACACACAGACAGCACCAGCCCAGCCCAAACCGTCCCCAAAGCAGCCACAAGCCTTCCGCTCTGGCCTCCGCTCGAGTTCAAAGGCATCAAAGGCTCTTCAATGTATCTAAGTCCCGGAGCCCTTCCTGCCAGCAGCTCCGTTCTAGGAACGAATGTTCCGGGTAGGAAACGTGTTAGAAGCACAGGCCATGTCATGAGTCGAATTGTGTCCCCAAAAGTCTTGCTGAAGTCCCAACCCCCAGCACCTGGGAATGTCCCCTGTTTGGGAAATAGGGTCTTTGCAGCCACTCATGTTCAGGTGAGGTCCCTGGGCGGTCCTGATCCACCACGACTGGGGTCCCCACGGGAAGGAGAATGCCACGGAAGACACAGACATGGGAAAACGGCCATGTGAGGACCCGGGCAGAGACACCATGATGCAGCCACCAGCCCGGGACGACCGCCTGGGGCCACCAGAGGCAGGAAGAGGCAGAGAAGGCTGTCCCCAGAGTGAGGGAGCGCACCCCTGCAGACACCTTGCCTTCTGGGCTCTGCAACGGCCACCGTAAGCTGCCTGGCCAGGGGCTTGGATGTAGTGGCCCGGGACGCTAATGATATTGCACACAAAAGCACAGTGCGGACGGAACAGGCGGGAACCACATTTACGGGTCCCATCGGGAGGCCCTATGATCCTGAGTCCATCACGAGGCTGAAAGGGGGCCTGGTATCAACACAGCAACACGGACCGACCACTGTCTCCAGCGATGGACCCCCTGCAAAGATGCCTCAACGCCTGCCGCGTGCCAGACCCAGACACAGGGGAGCCCACGGCGGGGTCAGGAGGGCACAGCCCACGGGCATCATGACCATTTCTTCCCCTCTGGGCTAGGACCTGGCCTCCCAGTCTGTCTAGGTTTTGGGGTGAGTCCGAGGATGAGAGGAGTCGGGCCTCCCCTCCTGCCCACCAGGAGCCGGAGGGCAGGCAGCTGCATGTCGGGACAGCGCTGAGAGCTACAGCCCGAGCTCCGCTGAAATCTCAGCTGCACGTCCAGCCGGTGGGGCTCCAGGCTGAGTGGGCACGGCCTTGCTCTGGGTATCAGCTTCCTCGGTGGCCCCAACAAACCCCATCTGACCCCGTCTGACCCTTACAAGGAGCCTTTCAAGTATTTGAGTATGTTCCTTCAATCATAAAACAGTCTGCAACCCCAGCCGCTGTCTTTACGTCTTCCTCACGAAGCAGGAGGCTCCCTGGTGTGTGCTGAGGTTCATGGGGCAGCTTGGGCAGCGGGCGGGGTCACGTGGGCCGGGGAGGAGGCCAACGAGCCGCGGTGTGGCTGCCGTAGCTAAGTCACGCCCACGGTCCCAGGCACAGGAGGGGGACGGAGGGCCATCCCCGTCCCCGGGCCTGTCCCAGGGAAACAAGCAGCTCTGGGCAACGTGGCCACCATCCTGGGATGATGGGCCCTCCCTGCCCCTTACCTCTTGTCGTCACGTAAAATACAACAGGAACCCCGTGTGGAAAGTCGGGAACCCTGGAGGGCTGCCGAGCGTTCCGCCCCTGGGACGGGAGCCTCCAATTTGCCCACATACGTGGGGTGAGCCCAGCACACGGGTGACGGGATGGCTGCCGTGTGGACACGTCTGTGTGCTCTCAGACGCACACGGCAGGGGTGCGCAGTACAGAGCGGCTGCACACACGTCAAGGTCCCTTCCAGGAGCTCAGCCAGGCAGACCGTGGGGGGTTTGCCCACAAACCGTGATCCTCTCCGGGCCGGAAGCTCTCAGCGGGGGACAAGCTCCCACACGCAGAGCCCCAGCCTCCGCCCCGCCAAGGGGAGACTCGAGGGTGTGGTAGTGGTCCCGTTCCCCAGCAAGGGAGCAGTGAGAGAGCAGGTGGTGAGGCCCAGGGGTCGGGGGCGAGGGGACAGGGCACAATGGAGAAGAGGTGGCAGGTGCAGGCTGTGGGACCGATGGCAGATCCAGTTCCGGGCCCAGGGGAGTGTCCCAGGATGGCGGAGAGGCCCCTCGGTGGGTGGTTTCCCAAGTCCTTCCACTCGCAAGGGCCATACAGGGCGTGAGGAGACAACAGCCACAGCCCAGGCAGAGGTCAGCGCGGGGCTCAGCCACGTGGGGACTGGCCCCTCCCCTGTGCAGAAGTCCCCCATAGCAGCCTAGGGCAGCATGGCCAGGTGTCCCCGGGAGGCTGAACAGACACCAGGTATGGGGAGAGGTGCGGGACCGACCCGTCCACCAACGAACCACAGGAGAGCAGGCCAAGGGCCCCTGCGAGACGCATGACAGGGAGAGCCGGTCAGTGCGACAACACACCCCGTCTGTCCACGGCCGTCTGTCCGCTCTCTCTGTGGACAGTGCAGGGCAGACACTCCTCAGCACGATTCTCTCTCTCCCTGTTCCTTTCTGTGTCTGTCTGCGTCTCTTACATGTGTACCCCCACGGGCACACACAGATGCACACACACACACGCGTGCACCCGTGCGCATGTGCACATCTGTGCACACACAACACTGTACACACACGTTTGTGTGTACACATACGCACACACACAGGCACACACAACACAACTGCACGTGTACCCGTGCACACACACACACCCCACACGCCATGAGCACACACACTGCTATGACGGCTGCAGGTAATTTGCATTCCACGGAACCATAGTCTGTGCTCGGGGGGAGCCCATGGCCCCAGGACCAGGAAAGGAGGCGTCCTTGGCAGAGCTAAGGATGAGGACACCTACAACTTTTCAAAGCTTTGATCCCTTGTCCTTATTCTGAGTCAGTTTCAAACAAATCCGCCCCCTTATAAAATTCATTGTCCCTTCCTTTCTAGGTGGTGGCAGCAAGATTCCTCGGGAAGAGCCCGCAGGAGCAGGAGAAGCCAGCTCGGGCCCTCTGGGTCTGGGGACGCCCACGCTCGCAGGGCCCAGGGATGCCCACACCCGCCGGCTCTGGGGACGCCCACTCATCCTTCAGAGGAATCAGCTCTGAGGCTTCCCTGCACCTCCTTGCCCAGGACCTTCTCCAAATGGGGCTGTGTCACTTGGCAGGGCGTGTTCCCAGTAAGCCTAGGGTCTCGGGGGCTCTGTGCGGCCACTTCTCTGTGCCCGCAGAGTACGAATCAGGACCTGGAGCCCATCCTGATCGGAGGCCGATGTGCCTGCCTGGGAAGCTCCGCACGCCTGGGCTGCAGCTGGCTCCCGTGCGACGGCCAAGGGCGCGAAGCGCAGAGGACAATGCCCCACCCCCTCGCTGCGGGACCCGGAGCGACACGACTGCAGGCGCAGGTGGGAGCTCGGAGTCTAGGCGACAATCTCTGGGAGGGTGGGAGGTCGCCAGGCCCACCCCTGCTTCTCGCTGTCTCAATCCTGCCTGTGTGTCCGGCTCTCCATCCACCACCCGCAAAGGGCTCGCGGGCTCCCGTCTGCCTGGGTCTCAGAAGCCGCTGGGAAGCCTCTTCCAGGGGCGCTCGGCCCTGGGACGCCGTCCAAGCTGGCGGCTTCAGCACGGAGCCGCGGGGACGGGAGGCGGCCCAGACAGGCCTGCTGAGCCAAGATAAAGCCGCGGAGCCTCTGTCGTGCCTGAGGAGCTCCTGGCCGATTCCCACAGGGGATGGACAGGGCGGGCCCAGCAGGCCGGGGGCCACCACCAGGGACCTTGATGGGGGGGGGGGGGGGGTTTGGGTCACAGGCAGCGGGAGGCGGTACAGGTCACCCACAAGCCAGGGCCGCCTCACACCAGCCTGGGCTGCTCTGGGCTTCTACTCCCTGTCCATAGAGAAGACCAGTGACCGTGAGAGAAGCAGGTCCCGAGAGCAGAGGCCCTGGGGGTGCAGTCCCGTGGCCAGTTAGTGCCCTCGATGGGCTAATGGCAGAGCCAGGCCCAGGACCCAGGGGCCAGTCTGTTCCTGTGTGCAGCTGTGTGTGCGAGCTCCCCAGTGGGGGGATGGCAGTCTGACCTTCTCTGTCCCTGCGAGCCACAGGAAAGGCACTCAGCACCACCACTGGTCCTGGCACGGACTGGTCCTGTTCATAGCAGGCCTGCCCTCCACACACACAGGGCTGACCTGGGTATCTCAGCTCTGCACCCCTCTGCTCTGCCCCCAGGTCCACCAGCGCCCTCTGGACTGACCTGGGTCCAGACCATGGGACGAGTCAGGAGGGCCACGGAGGACAGCTGGAGGTCACCAGACCCTTCAGTATCTCCCTCCCCGCGGGCGATCCTGGGCCTGTCCTTGGAGCAAAGGACATCGGTCCTGGCAAGTGTCCAGACAGGGGTCTGCCCACTCTCCCAGGTTTCCAACTCTTCCACATGGCACCCTCGGGCTTGGGCAAGAGACCCCCAGGCCCAGAGCCAGCCAAGGCTCGGCCCTCTACCAGCTGTCCTGGAACACAGCTCATCACTCTGCTCAGGGGCCATCTTGTGTCGCCTCCTGTTTGCTGCTGGAACTCTGTCCGATGCACATCTCAGCCCATCCCCTTTCCACATGGACAGTTTGGACATCAGGTCCTAGAGGGGTAGAAGGGTTTGCCCAATGTCACAAAGCGGGACAGTGACAAGGCTGCTCCTGTGCCCACCATGATTTGGGGGCTTTGCATGTACAAGGGAAACCTGCACCCACTCTGAACATTGCTGAGCGTCCCATGGGTGTGTGTACGCAAACACACATGCGTGTGTGTGCTTGTGGGTGTGCATGCTTGTGGGTGTGTGTGCGAGTACATGAGCAAGTGTGTGCTTTCTGAGTGTGATGTGTGCAAATGTATGTGCAAGTGTGTGCTTTCTGGGTGTCTGCATGTGTGAATGCATGTGCATGCTTGTGGGTGTGTCCTTTTTAATGAGTGTGCAAATGAATGTGTGAGTATATAGTGTGTTGATGTGTGGGTGTGTGCACATGTGTCTGTGGATGTATTAATGCATTGCTTTGTGGGTCGTGCAAACATGTGTGTCACATGTAAATGTGCAAATATGCACTTGTGCGGGGTGCGTGCAAATGCATATGTGAGTACATACATCTGTGTGTATACATGTGCTGCATGGGCACGTGTTTGTGTGTGCTCACGGGGGTGTGTCAGGCCCAGATCCCCACCAGCTGAAAAGTGGGAGGCAGCCTCCATCCTCCCGGTGAGGTGCCTCTATAGCCAAGACAGTCATGTCTGTTGTTATCAGATCACTTGATTCTCAGCAAAAACCATCAAGGGTAGAAAGGAGAAGTGTCCTTTCCATCACTTTAAATGTAATGAACAGGGGCACCTGGGTGGCTCCGTGGGTTAAGCCTCTGCCTTCGGCTCAGGTCATGATCTCAGGGTCCTGGGATCGAGCCCCGCATCGGGCTCTCTGCTCGGCAGGGAGCCTGCTTCTCCCTCTCTCTCTGCCTGCCTCTCTGCCTACTTGTGATCTCTGTCTGTCAAATAAATAAATAAAATCTTTAAAAAAATAAAAAATAAAAATAAATGTAATGAACAGACCTGGAGAGTACGTGCCTGAGCTTCCCCAGCCAGTGGAGTAAGGAACGAGGAGCAGAACCAGGACGCTTCTCGCGGGTGCCCTGCCCTGCCCCGGCAGGAGCTGGGTCTCAGGGCGCCCTGGTCTGACGGGCGGGCTCAGCTCGGGCCTCAGCTCCCTTGGGTGACAGTAGGACCTATGCTCTCCACCTGCTCTTACAGCTCAAAGCCGATTCTAGAACGGACCCAAGCTTGCCAACGTGACCGGCTAGAGATGGAACAGAGGCCTCCAGGGTGCTTGCCGGACACGGTGCTCAGCACACGCCGCGGTCGGCGCCAGCCTCTGACTTCCAACACGGCTGTGTCCAAGCATGAGATCCCCTGGGGGCCCGTCCCCTTCCCTCAACGCGCCGAAGCATCAAGCTGCCGCAGGGATTTTAGCAGACACGAGGGCGGCTGGGAAGCCTCCTCCTGTCTGCACCACTGTAGAGAAGGTCTCTGGGGCGAGAAGGATTCACGCCTCACACGCCGCGCGTGAGACCGAAGCAGGTAACACCGCGGGGCTCACTCGAGGACGGCTCCCTAGCTTCTCGTCCCCCCACAGGCACGTAACCCTGACCACACCGTGCACACGCCTCACTCATCCCCGCGGCTCAGCCCGGTGCCCCCTGGGAGAAGCTGTGGGGGACAGAAAGAAGCCCAAGGACAGACACGAGAGGAAACATCCAAGGCGCGTCCCCATGGTGACGCAGAGCCCCCGACAGAAACAGGCACCAGGAAGTGAGCTAGAGTCAGGTCTTAATAGCAAAGCCTTCTCCAAACAAATATCTTCGATGTCCTAAGCTCATGCCATAAATTTCACTTCCTAATTTTAAACATTCAAGCTTGTCTCCCAGAAAGGTGTTTCCAAGGCCAGGCGTTCTGATTCAGAACGCGTCTTCCCGAGAAAGCCAGGGCACGCGCCGGGAGGGTTCAGAGGTCCTGGGATCCAGATGAGGGGCAGAACGGCAGGAGCAGATCGGAAGCCTCCTCCTCCCTCCCTCCCTCCCCTCCGCTCCCCTCCCTCTGCTCCCCTCCCCCTGCTCCCCTCCCCACGTATCTCAGCGACACGCATGTTCGCTCGAGGCCGTGCTGCGTTAGGGTGACCCGAGGGGCCCGGTGCGGCCCCAGGCTGAGGGCCCCTGGTGTCCACACTGGTACTGCTGTTCTCCTCTCCATTTGGACGCTGCCATCCCGAGCAGGGCCAAGATGCCCTCATCTGCCACGAAGTCCCCGAGGTCACCTCCTGCACACCCGCCCTCGGCTTTTCTCTCCTGGGCTTCCCAGGAGGCCGTGCTGGGCTCAGCGCGGGCAGATGATGCCTGTCCGAGTCCTGCCGCTACCAAGCCCTCCTCTGTGCCCAGCACACCCCAGGCACTTGGCACAGTGGCGTGTGAGTGGACGCTCCCAGCAACAGCACGAGCTCGTTCTGCAGAGGAAGACACGGAGGCGCCGGGGGCCCCAGTAACTAGGCTCCGGAGTCCCACTTTGATCCCAGGGGCGCACTCGTCCCTGCCACGCCAGGAGGCCGGAGCTCCCCAGGCGAGGCTTCGCGGCTCTGCCCGAGAAGACTCTGGCACGCTTCCCTCCAGAGTCCCCGCAGAAACAGGGGCGCACACAAGCTGGAGCCCCTCCCCCTGCCCCTTCCGGGGAAGCCCAAGGACTCGGGGCTTTGCTGAGCCGCAGAGCACCAGCCCCGGGTAGATGGCAGTGCCTCAGCCGAAGGAAACACGGGCCCCCGTGGATGCACGCACGGTGCTGGAGCAGATAAGAAACAATAAGGGACCAGGCGCCTTCCCTTTGACCACCTTAACCCCGAGATTTGCTGCATCTGGACGCGGCCTGCCCCGCTGACACTTTCCACAGTGGATCCCAGGGCGGATTGCGGGGTGGCTCTGAGCACGACAGGGGGCCTCCCTGGACACACTCAGTGCCGTCCGTTGTCACTGCAAACCTGCCGGCAACACTGCCCCCACCCCCGGCCTCTTTGGGAACTCCCCTTGCCACTGACCCTTCACGGCCCAGGAGAGCAGCGGCTCCCAGAGAGCATTCTCGGTGGGCGAAGCCTCCCCAGCGACCCTCCCCCGACCCCTGTTCAACAGGGAAAACCTGGAAGCTTCTGACACCCCCAGGAAGTCGGGGCCCCGCCCGAGGGCGAGCCCAGAGACCCTCCCCTAGGCCAGGCTCTGAGCACAGGGCCCCACAAAGAGCTGAGTGGGCCCCAAAGAAGGGTCCGACTCCCAGGACGGTCCCAGGCCCCCCAGCTCTCTGCAGACAACAGAACCTGTGGTTCCTGTGGGTGGAAGAGTGGGTCAGCCCGGTATCCCTGGGAGCTCGCCCAGGAGTGGATCCAGGGGCACCTCTGCCTCTGAGCACAGCCCGCCAGGAGCCTTGCTGTGTAGATGGGGCAGGTCAGACAGGGCCTCCCACCACACCAAACCCACTCCACACCAGGTCACAGGAGCATGGCTGAGCCGTGTGCACACTCCCCCTCCCACATGCCTATGCACACCCCACTGCTCCCCAGGGTCAGGAGGCACACGCACGTGCACACACATGTGCACCTGTACTCACTCCCCCACACCAGGCGCACTTCGGCCGGAGGAAGCTGGATCTAGTGCTTTCTTCTTTTGCTTTGGAAGCACCAACAGCCCTCCGGTGCCCACCTCCCCTGCTGCCAACAGCTGCCCTCTTCGTCGGTCTTCCTCCCCCTTGCACCCAGGGCCCAGCATCTGCGGGAGCCGAGCAGGCAGGATGGCAGAAGGAAGGCAGACGGAAGGGTCAGTCCGCTCAGAGGAAAGCTGGGTGGACACGGACTTGGAGCACCAGGGCTGCCTCTGGCCGCATCTGGGGTGCAGCCAGGGAGGGTGGGGGCCAGAGAGCAGCATGGGAGGGAGGAGGGGGCCTCCCGGCGGGGGAATCACAGGGGTACTTGGAGGAGGTGGGGAGCCACGAGGGGCCCGGGGACACCACCCAGGGCATAGCCCCAGGCAGGGTGCTCACAGGCCTGGCCAGGATCGGGGACCAGACATCCCCCACAAAGCTGCCCCTGAAGGACCCAGGCTGGACATGCTCAGAGCGGGCCAGCCCTGGGGCTTCCACACCAGCTGCTGTGAGAGTCAGCAGCTGTGGCCGGCCCGACTGCTCAGGGCCCAGACCCCTCCCCAGGACAGGCCACTGAGCCTGCGAACAGACGCAGGCGCACGCCCGCCCGGCTTCCGCAGGGCCCTCCACACCGTCCCCCGCTACACCCTACTCCCCACACCCTCCCCAAGGCTCTTCTTAAGGGTTGATTGCCGGCTGGCTTTTTCACTTTCTTTATTTGCTTCTTTTGCTTTTATTTTTAGAGCAGTTCTACATTTAAAAAACCCTGAAATTCAGGAAGGTACCCAGACTCCCCACACACCCCTGCCCGACCCATGCACCTGCTCCCCGCCCTCGGAGACCCCCAGCAGAGGGGACAGAGTCTGCAGGTCACCTGAGGGCCCCCCCCTCCTGTGGCATCCACGGCACGGTTTGAGCAAACGTGTAATGAGGGGCCGCCACCGCCGTCAGTCTCCATCTCTGTCTCTGCGCCTCCCTCTTCTTCTTTCCTCTTAAACTGAGTTTGCTGCTCTACATTCTACTCCACTGCCCAGCCAGCAGTCAGGAGAAACCCCCAGGCCCTTCAAGCTCATGCCTCTAGAACCTTCCCAGCCTGCTTTCTCTCCTCTTGCCCTAAAGAAGTTGATTTAATTTATGTCCAAAACTGGGGTGTTTGCAGGTGGGCAGAAGGACAATGTGTTCTTGGTCATTGTTCTGGAACAACAGACACGCATTAGGATGGTCCGAGGTCCCTGTGGCACCCTACATGCACCCACGCGAGGCTCATGCACCCCAGAGAATCCCGGGGCTCCGGACAGAGCACACAGTGTCTGCCCTTCTCTCACCCCAGCCCGCAGCAGAGGGAGGTCCCGGGGAGGCCGAAGAACCCAGCTCAGTCACTGATGTCAGAACTCGGGCCAATGCTTAACCACAGGGTCCCTCCTCCCAGCGGCTGGAAGCCCCCGGGGCCCACCGTGGAGGCAGCTGTGGAGGGACCCCTGACCTGCAGGGAGTCCCCCGTGGCCCCGCTATCCCCACACCTTCCCACGCCACCCCGGCTTCCGGACAGACAGACAGACGGTGTGCTCCTTCGTTAGTGACTGTTGGCTCAACTGCTCATCCTCGTGCTCCGGATAAAATTTCTGAGCCAAACATCTCATCGATGGAAGATCACCCTAAATAAACGTGGGAGCAGGGCCTCACCTCTCAGAGCTGGAGGGCAAGAGCCCCTCGGCCTGTCTCTCCCTTCACAGGTGGGCACACTTGCACCTGACCATGAGCCAGCAGCCTGACACCTGCCAAGGTCCCACCGCACAGCACTCTAGGGTGACTCAGGAGAGACTGAGACTCGGGCTCCTGTAACAGCCCTACTGGGGTCCCCCAGCTCACCCAGCACTCCTGCGCTCTCCCACAACACCCCCACGCCCCTGCTGCAGTCCCCCAGCTCTGCAGGAAGTCTCTGTCGTGGTGTAGAAGGAGAACCAGCCGGTGGGCGACTCCTTCTCTGAACAGGTACTCACCTGGGAGTCTGGGGCATGACCCTTCCCCAAGCTTTGCTGGGGGACAAGTCCCCTTGCAAAGCTCAGTCCTGCCACAGGACAGCGTCCTGCAGATTTTCTGAATGTTCCTCTAGGCTCAGGGCTCTGCACATTTTCCCAGGCTGTACCCGATGTCCGACCCCTACCCTCTTTCTAGTCAATTCTGTTCATCCCTCAGAATTAAACCCAGGCCCGCCTCCAACCCCTGGACATTCCGGACTCCTCCTCCTCCCCAGAGTTTGAGGAAGACCCAGCGGCCTCGGCCGCTTGTGTCACCCCTTCCTGGTGTTGACGTCACTTCTCCGCCTGTGACGGGCATGCCTTCCCAGCATACCCAGGTCAGCGCCAAGGTCAGTACCCAGGTCAGCGCCAAGGTCAGCACCCAGGTCAGAGCCCGGGTCAGCACCGGGTCAGCCTGCGCAGCCACCAGCAGGGGCTGGGGGCCCAGGGGCTCCTGGCTAAAGGAGTGCATTATTTCCGCAACACAGCCAGACGTCACTCCGTCGTTCTGAGGGAGATTTGGAGACGGGGCCTTTCTGCACAGAATTATGAAGTCTGCGTAGATATCGATGGGGTCCTGCCTCCCCACTCCCCACCCCCACCCCAGCCAGCCCTCAGGGCCTCCTGTCACCCAGCAGCCTGAATGGCTGCTAATAGCACTCTGTGATGCCCGCGGGGGACCTGCATTTTAAAGAGACAAGCCTTTGCTAGTCCCAAGACTTTATTACCGAGGTAAATTGCCGTCATTACCCAGGCCCCAAGAATGTCGTCGGGGCAGCTTAATCCCCTAAAATACCCCCCCCAACAGGCCCCAGGTGCAGCAGGAGTGAAGTTAACCCACTGCGAAGGCTTGGGACACCTTTCTTAATGGCATTTTTTTTCCTTTTTCATTTTAAACCTGTAATGACCCTAACAGCCCTGCCGTGGGCATTGGGGGGCTGGCTATCAGGTCCCTGAAGGGCTCCCCAGACCCCAGGCCCCTCTATGACGGCCATCTCTCCTGGGGATGCATCAGGCTCTCAGATCAATGGGAAACCGCCTCCTGGCTGTCCTCGGCTTTTGCTGACCCACCAGATTACCAGCAATTACTTTGGAATACGGACCTGTACATGTCACTGTTCTGCTGCCTTCCTTCAGCAACTACCCCCACAAGCTCTGCCCCCACCACCGGACCGGCCTCCAGGCCGCAGGAGCTGAGTTCCCTCCCGTCCTTTACCCCAGGAAGACGGAGCGGGGGATCCGGTCGGTGGAGGCGGACACGGTCATCCTGGGTGGAGAGGGACAAGCGTGGATGACCAAGGAGGTGACAGAGAAAGGAGCACGATGAGGGGCAGAGCGGAGCCGGGAGGATGGGTGGCCCTCAGCCTGGGCCCTGACAACCACTGGCAGCAAATCCGGGCTTCGCGCAGAGTCCCATGTCCTAGTCCGGGCCTCTCTCTGGCTCACTGCATGGCCGCCCCTTCCCACCACTGCCCCACGGCCCCTCTGTGGCCATGCTGGCCGCTGACACGTCTAGAGACTGGCACAGCCACGTGAGAACAAGGATGAGTCCCAGACAGTCTGGGCACCCAGGCCGGGCCGCGGCCGTGGACTGGAGCTCTCCCAGGACTTCAGTGAGGGGGACGGGGTGGGTCTATAGAGGGTGGGGGATGGGCGGCGTGTGGGGCACTGGGGGAAGAGCTGTAAGGTCGGGATCGGGGCGGATCTGCGAGGCTTCGTGAGAACACGGGGTAAAGGGGCAGCAGGGACCCGAGCGGGGACCCCCTGAAGCATGTGCTTCAGCTCTCCTGGGCCACAGCGATGCTGCGAGATGAGCTGCCCCCCAACAACAGCCGCTTCCAGGGGCGTGGATGGCAACCCACTCAGGTGATGGGTCCGTGGTCAGCTGCGCGGCTCCGAGCAGTGTCTCCCATCCTCCTGGAACCAGGAGACTAGCTGCTATGAGCTGAAATGTGCCCCTCCCCAGAGGCTGTGTCGAAGTCCCAACCTCCAGCACCTGGGAATGTCCCCTGCTTAGGAAATAGGGTCTTTGCAGAGGATCGGTTTCAGGTGAGGTCACTGAGCAGTCCTGATCCGCCACGACTGGGGTCCCCACGGGAAGGAAAACGCCGTGTGAAGACAGAGACGCCGGGGAAGACGGCTGTGTGAGGACCGGGGCAGGGTTGCAGTGACACAGCCACCAGCCTGGGATGACAGCCTGGGGCCACCAGAGGCAGGAAGAGGCAGAGAAGGCTGTCCCCAGAGTGAGGGGGCGCAGCCCCGCAGACACCTGATCTTGGGCTCTGGCCTCCAGAATTGTGAGAAAAGCCGCCCCCGCCGCCCCCACCTGCGCTGGTACTCGGTCCCGACAGCCCGGCCTGTCGCGCGGCAGGAGAAGAAACAGCTCAGGACTCAGAAGGCACGTGGCGTGGCTCCCGAAACTGCTCCTTCCGCCCACGTGCCGCTGGGCACAGTCTGGGAGGGCGCTCCGCCCAAGTCTCGGCCTGTAGAAGAAGCCAGGACGAGCCACGTTCTCAGCCACGTCTCAGTGGCTCCCTGTGGCCTGCCGCGTGGTCCGCGTGCGAGGCTCTGCTCTCCCGCTTCTCTCCGCGCACACACATGCACATTCCACTCCGGTGACACGGCGAACGGGGAATGGACGTGACTTCTGTGCGTGAGGGTGTTCTGTGCCTCCTGGGGCTCGACCCCACCACGGCCCCTGTTCTCTGGACCCTGGGGCCGCGTGGGTCTGCCCCCAATGGGATGGCCCAAAGGCCAGAGGCTGGGCTTCCTGACTTCGCATTCCCGGCCCCTCACACATATTGGGACGTCCTAATAAATGGAAAGAGAAACCAGCCTATAGACAAAGGCGAAAGAAACCTTTAGAAAATAAGGAATTTTAGGGAACATTTAAAATAGGTGCGGGGATGGGACGGGTATCTGCAAAGGGGAAGTTTTGTAGGAAGTGAAGATAATTGAGTCCCGAGGCGGGTGGAGGAGACTCTGGGACAGAAGGACAGAGGAGCCCCTGCCGCCTGGGTTCCCCTGAGGACCTCAGGGCAGGGAGGCCTGGGCGCGCCAGCAGTCGGGGAGGCACAGGAAGAGCCCGGACCGACGGCTCCCTCCCTGGAACCTGGAGCCGCACCGTGGGCAGCCGCCGGCAAGCCTTCGCCCCGGCCCTGCATCACCGGCCTGGCGCACGCCAAGTCCACACCCTTCAGAGCTCAGATGAATTAAGCGACACATTGGCCAAAAGCATCGAGGCCACGCATGCCTCGGGGAGACGCTCGGTGGGGGCGGGTTTCCTCCTTGCGGACCCCGTTCCTCCCGTACCTGCTAGCTCGCTCCCGTCACCCTAGGCTGCTCTCGGCAGCACACGCCCACGTCCTCGAACTGACAGACTAAGGGACACACAGCCCTTCCCCTCCTAGGACGCCAGCCCCAGACTGGGGACATCGATGACTCCACCCAGCCTGCCAGCCACAGGACGGACTCTGCAAAATTATTTTGTCAGACTTTCCAAAGAGGTTGATGACCATTTTCACCAGGAGCAACGGCAGTTAGGACAGGCCACAAGGTGAGGACCGAGAATACGGAGGTGGCGGGCCGGGCTCTGAGGCTCAGACTCTGGTTTCCCAGCTTGCCTCTACCATGCCACCCCGTCCCTGGGTGCAGGTGGCAGAGAGCTCGGAAGGCCACGGGATCTCAGAGGTCCACAGGCTACCCTCTGCACGCAGACCCTGCGACGAGGATTCTCAGCACTTCCCACTTATGCATGAAAAAGCCAATTTCAATTATTTTAGACTTATAATTCACACTATTGCTAATATTGCTATAATTACCTATTGGCACATTCAATTTCCACCACGCAAACATCAATAAAGCTCTAGATGCCTTCATCTTTAATAAGTGGAAAGCAATTCCTGGGTTATTGTCACTGTTGTGGAGACAATGGGCAGAGATTCTGAGCGGCCTGACACATTTGGCCCACTCTACCCCACGAGTGTGGGCAGGAGACGGTGACTCGGTGCCAGGAGGAAGAGGCAGAGGAGGAGGGTTTCAGCCCTGCTCCTGTCGGACCTCAAACCCTCTGGTCTGCAGCTTCCGCACCTACAAAGTGGATGAACCCCTTGTGGACGGGCAGCGGACAGAGCCGGCCTAGCCTTGCAGACTGTAGAGTCATGGGGAGCTGCCAGTGAGCTCTGGCATTCGGCATTCTGGCCGGTGCACAGTCCCCAAGTGCCCCAGCTCTGTGACCATGCCCAGCACAGTCCAGCAGCCTCGTCTCTCCCGGATCCCCCAGGCTCCCAGGCTCCAGCCTGACCCAAAGGAGAGCCAGCTTTGCCCCTGAAACCAGAGATGCCCTCAGGAAAATCTGCATCTTGCCTTCTGGTGTCTGGCCCTATGGTTCCCTCTGTCCCCGTCAAGCTCCCACTCATCCTAAAAACTCAGGTCACTCTCTGCACTTCTGGAAGCCCCAGGTTCAGCAAAGGTCTTCTTTGCTCTAGGTCCCCTGTGCCCATCTCTCTGGGCAGGTGAGTTATGTTGAAAGCGCCTCCCCCCAGGACAGTGACCCCCATTGCCCGTGGGGAAGGGTCCCCCTGCCCTTGCTTCCCCGACTCCCTGCGATGACCGCCGCCGAGCAAGTACACGGAAACAAAGTTTACCCAATGCCCTTTTGGAAACTTCTTGAAGATCTGTGTTTTTTACAACCTCCTGAAATACAATGTCTTTGTACTCATCAAGAGATTTTAAAACATTCATATCCTTCGATCAAAGGTGAGAACGTGAGACGCAGACTGAGGTCTGAGCACAAAGCTGTCTGGTGTAACCCTTTACCGGGGCACGTGGACCTTCTGTCGCAAACAGAAAAGCCACTTTATCTTTGCCATTTCTTCCAGGCCTGCTCTCCCGACTGCCCCCTGCCCACTCTCAGGTCCTGTGGTCAACCAGAGGGGAGAGAAAACCCAGCCAATGGCAATCTCAGACCTGCAGGCTCCCTGCTGTGGCTCCTCTCTCCTGGGAGCGGGCGTTCCCCCAGCGAAGGTTCTCAAGGGGGTTCTCCTGGGGGCACCGAGGACCAGCCTTTGCTTGTGCCACCAAACTGCGAAGACCGATTCCTTCCCTGGAGGCAAAGACGGATGTCCGAACCGGGGGATGCTCATGGTCAGGGACCGCTGGGATAGGATTTGATGTAGTAGCACCCCATCGTCAAAAATGTCGCTGTTTTACAGTGTTTAATGTCTTAGGGGAAATGCTTAGGAGGGAATGTGAGCCATAAAAGTAGTATCCAAAACTGTCCATACCATTTGACGTAAAAACATTTCTCCATAGGAAAAAACCTCAAGAAAACTCCAGGAAACAGTAATAGTGTTTCTCTCCCTGCAGAACGGGAGAGGATGATCGTTCTGCGCGTGCTTGTTTATACTCGCGGTAGCAGCCGGTATGTCCGTGTTCCAACCAGGGAGTGCAATTCAGGTCATCGGAAAGTCGAACAAGCTTGGAAACCCAAGCCGCAGCACCGGGCTTGTTCGGGGTATTTTCCGGGCCTGAGTGCCTTGCAGTATTGCTCCCCTTTGTCTCATCTGATTTGTTCCTAAATTTGTAAGATGAGGTTTCCCCAAGGAGCGAATAAGGTTTTAACCCTTAAGGAGCACAGCCAACGCCCGAATGTCTGCCAGCCGAGGAAGGAGGACTGAGTGTTCACGGAGGGCTCCCCGTGGCCGATGCAGAACCCTTTTCACAGAAGCTCCTGGACCCCCTCCTGACAGAGGACAACACGGGGCCGAAGATCCCGCCAGCCTCCAGGGGTCCAGAGGCCAGCTGCAAGTCTGCAGAGGGTGACGGCAGGAGCGTCCCGCGTGGATCCCAGCACCCTGGGCCGCCTCCGGACCTCCAATTCCGGTTCAAACATCTGGCCCCAGGTACCCGGCTGACCCGCCCAGGCCGGCTGCCCGTGGGAGACAGGGCCCCGTAGACGCCCTCCGGTCCCGTGTCACCAGGAGCCGGCTCCATCTCAGGTGGCCGCCTCCTCTACCAGGTCCGTGCACACCTCCCTCGGCCTTCCTTGCCAGCCTCTGCCGGCCCCTCCGTGACAACCATGCCATGGTGTCCCAACTCACCACGGGGCGGACATGCCGCAGCCTATGGCTGCCGCCACCGCCATGCTAATGCCTGGACACACGCACCCCAGCCATCGCTCAGCAGGCACAGAAAACTGAACATTTGAAAAAAAAACAGGAAGACTTCCTTTCTCCCCAGACGCATTTCTTTCTGTCCGTCTCGCTCAGAACACGGCCGGGTGGTGCTCCAACGATAAAATACCACCCCACGCACGGCCCCAGCAGATTACGAGTCCTGCCTGACTCGGCCCCGCGGGTGGCTCGTCCCCGCCATGCCGTGGCCCCTCCACTTCCAGCAGCAAAGGCTGACCTTGGTCAGCATCCAGTGTCCCCCCGAGAACCCCCATCTCTGGGCCACACACGGGGTCACATCTTCTGAGGGAGCGAGGCCCGTGGGGCCGGGCACCCCACACCAGCCCCAGGGGCAGCCACACTTGGCGGTATATCCAGCCAACATGGTGCCCCTTAGAAAGTCCTCTGGTGCGGGAGCCCACGGGTGGCTCTGTCCATGCATGTTCAGAAAGCTGATCAACGAGTCAAAGGCCAAGAGGCAGCCACGGAGGCCGGCCTCCCCCCAAAGCCAGGGAAGCCACGCCCCCCGATGAGAGTCACGCCGTGCGCCCTGACAACGGGTGCTTCAAGGACGCAGCGGGAGGCTCAGGCCCACTTTCGTGAAGATGACCTCAGACCCGTGCCGGGAGGCGTTTGTCCAGACGGACGGGTGTTTCCCACCCCCAGTGGAGACAGGAGCGGGGTGTGCGGCTGGTGGGAGCCAAGCTGGGGACGTTACCCCACTGCAGGCGGCAAGGGGGTCATGTCCTACCAGTAAGTCCCCCTCCGCACAGAAACGCCCGTGGGGACTGGAATCCCATGGGATGGCCTGCTGCGAGGGACCCAAAATCCCATGTCGTGCAGCCCCTGGCTTCTGCATAAGGACGTAGGGGTCCAGGGCGGCTGGTGTGCCCCCCACCGCAGGAGGGACTAGCTCATGGCCCACACTGGCTCTCCAGGAGTGAGGGCTGCACAGTGTGTCGGGGGGACCTAGAGGGCTTCCGTGGGTGCTCAGCGGGGACAAGGGGCGGGACGAGAGAGGACAGCGTGTTCTTAAGGAGCTGGTGACAGGAGCGATCTTAGGCAGACCCGGTCTCTGCCCTCTGGTGCCCCCTGTCCCCGCCCCTTCCAGCTGCAGCCCCTCGGCGCCCTCCCCCCATCCCCACCCTGAAGTGAGTGGTCTGCCCCCTCCGCATCTTGGCACGGGCTTTGGGAGGCCGTACTTTTGCGAACATGAACATATCATTCCTGAGTGCTGGGAAAGAAGGGTCCTGACCCTCCGGGAGCAGCAACCCTCAGCCCTCACTGCTGTCCCAGAGCCAGCCCGCACCTGCCCCACAGGCCCCCACCACGGGGAGCAGCCGCCAGCCGCTAGGAAGCTTTCTGCAAGGACGGGTCACGTCTACTTTACCCCCAGAGTCGTCAGATGTTTGTAAAGGTCTTGCGGCCCTAAAAAGACGGGTGCCGTGGGGCCCACTGGAGGGAAGGCCTGCCCGGTTCTGATCCACCAGAACCAGAGGGAAGAGGGTCGGCGTGCCGGGACATCCCCAGTGCTGCGTAGTGGAGCTTTGGTCTGTCTGGGGGTTGGTTTGGTGGCTCAGAGGGATCCACCGTCTGGGGATGGGAGCTGGGCTGAACTGCCCAAGAGGAAAGGGCCGTGTCCCAAGGACGAAGCCCCAGCGGGTGACGGTCCTGCTGGGCTGCCTGGGCCACCAGTCCTGAGCAGTGCTCCCCCTCAGGGTGGGGACGCTGAGGTCCCATTGCCTGGCCACCATCACCACTGGTGTCTGGGGACGTCTGCAGCCCCCGGTGTCAGCCCAGCTGTAAGGCACGGATTAGCCTCCGTGAGCCGAAGGCTTCCAGGGTCCCCCCACCCCTCCCCCCAGCCCCCAGGCTCCACACCCTCAGCCTCCATCCTGCAGCCTGCAGAGGAGGAAGGTGAGCACAGGGAGGTTAGATGGCCCAAGCTCGCACAGGAAGGGGCAGCGTGGGCCAGGCCTGGACACCGCCTGCCACCTTCTCCATGACGCCTGCCTCTCCGCGGGAGCTCGTGCCCACGGCTAGCTCGCCCGTGCTCCGGGGGCTTCGCATGCTTCCTGACCACCACGGCAGCCGCGGGAGGCCGGTGCCGCTGGCCAGGATGTGAACGAGGGGATGTGGTGTCTGGTTCGGAGGGTGAAGTCCCTGTCCCACCAAAATCGGGACACAAGCCAACGCCCAGGAAGGGAAGTCCACGCTATGCACGTTCACACCGCGGGACCCACTCCCTCCAACAAGGATTACCACTGATAGGCTCCGCGTGCCACGTCCAAGTCAGATGGAAAGAACACGGGCTATATGGCCCGTGACAGACGTTCTAGAAGAGGCACTACCACAGGGAGAGAAAAGGGATCTGCCGCTGGGGGTGGGGACAGGCCAGGAAGTCCCAGGTAAAATTTCGGGGGGTGGGAGTGTCCTCTGTCTTGGTGGAGTGATGGTCCACACACCCGTGGGTCCCTCAGGACTCACACAGCTGACGCTCCGGCCTGGGGCTCATCTCTCAACAAGCCTGGCCTTAAAAGGACCCCGCGCAGCCCTGGACGCTGTGGCATCTGGGTTCAGGCCTAGCACGCAGTGTCAGAAGAGCAGCCCGGGGAGTGGCTCTCCCCAAGGTCCACGCTGCGGGCAAAGCCACGCCGTGAGCTGCAGAGCCGCTGGAGCCTGGCCTGGCCTCAGGTGTCCGGCCCTGGCCCCTCCTCGGGCCCCTGGGGGGCGTGCTGGCCGTCCGTCGCCCGCTAACACTCCTCACAGTCTCACGATGGCAAAACTGCAAACGGTGAGACCTTTTCCAGCTCACAAGCGCAGATGCTGACAGGCCGGGCACGTCTGCGGGTCAATAACAGATACGTCCACGCCCCGGCTGGCTTTCCTGAGGAGGGTGAAGATCGATGGGACGCGCTTGCTTCCACACTGACCCTATCGGCATTCTCCTCCGCCCCGCCGTGTGGACCAGGACGGAGTTGGTGACATGCGGACATGCCGGAAGGAGACAGGCACCCCATGGGGGACCGGCTCGCGTTCGGGGAGGAGGGTCCGCCTGTGTCGTGTGGGGCTCCACTCGGGGCAGGCAGAATCGCCAGGGTCTGACCCTGAGGGCCTCGGGAGCACCAGCCGTGTCTGCTGGCCTCGCCCCAGTTCCAGTGGGAGCCAGTGTGCTCATACTCCACACAGTCCCCGTGCCGCGGGGATGGGCGCTGCCCTCCCTCCTGGTGCGAGTCCCTGCTAACGCCCCACGTCCGGGAGCGGACAGGACACAAGGGACCTGCCCCACACACAGACTTACTCCACTTGGTGTGGACGCTGCAGGAGGGACCCCGTGAGCCCCTGACTGCCAGAGGGGACGGAGGACGCTCGGCACAGCTGCCCCCAGGGCCTCCCCTTTCCCCGTGAGTGGGACCATCGATGGAGCAGGTCCCCTCGTCATCCATACATGAATCCTTACAGGGAGCCTTCGACACTAATGTCACCCCGGAGGCAACAGAGACGGCAGGAGGCTGTGGGACTGGACCACCAGGGCTGCGCTAGGACGCAGTAGGACGTGGTTGGCTCGACGGTGGCGTTTGCCCCGAGCCACCGTGCTGTCCCCGGGGCTAGTGCGCTCTGGCCTGTGCACCTTCCGGCGGCCCGGTCAGCTCTGACTTGTGGCAGAGACCGGGGCTGTCCTCCAATGGCACGTGCTCCAGCCCTGGAGAGGAGCTGCCCATCAGGGATGGGTGACGTGTTGGCGCGCCCTGCCGCTGAGCCCGGAGGGCCGTCTGGCTAATTCTCTCCGGGGAAGGTGAGAAGGGATGATGTGTAAAGACCTAGGCTGGGCTCCGGGGTAGGGGTGTCCTCTCGTGCTCCTTTCTCCTTCCCCGTCCACACGTGGGGGCTCCAGAGGCCCTGGGGGCGGGGGCAAGGAGAAGGCCACTGGACAGAGGCCTCTGTGCTCTAATCACTTATGACAGAAGACGGCTCCCCCAGCAAGGACACGGGCAGTGGGTTCCAGGTCAGCGGACAATACACGTGTGGGTCTGGGGGCTTCCACGGCAGCGGTCTGGGCCTCGCGAACCCCTGGGGGACTGAGGCTGGAAGGAGGTAGACAGCGCGCCAGAGTCCCGCGTGAGCCAGGCTCCCGCAGCTCCGCAGAGACCCCTCCTGCAGGCCCAGACTCCCTCAGGCCGCACCCCGCCTGCCCATGGGTGAGCCGTCTCCTGCCCATGGCAGAGACACTGAGTAGGGCAGCACACGCAGCGGGCACTCCAGAGACTGGGGCAGGTAGGACACAGCAAACCGGCTACCACGACCGTGGAGCCCACGTTGCCGCGTGCACCAGCCATCTGTGGGCTTTATTGACTTTTCAACGTGTGAAAGAAACAGGAGGGGACGGGGGTGACCACCCTCCAGAGGACCTGCCACACCGAGGATGGTGCTAAGGTCTCATCTGGACGCCTCGCTTCCGTGTGCCCGCTGCCTGGAAGGGAGAGGCAGAGCGCAGACCCTCTGATCCACGGGGACCCAGGCCCCCGAGGCCTCCCGTCGCCAGCCTGGGGCTGTCAGAGCCCATCATACGCACGCGGGCCCACTGGTCCTGCCCGGGAGGCCTCCCTGGGTGACGCATGTGCCCGCGGCTCCAGCACGGCATGGCCCACGCCGCACCCGGCCCCCCGTACGTGGAAGAAGAGGTCCGACGGGCTCACGCGCTCTCGGTTCCTGCAGGAGAACCCCTCCCCTGGCCCTTGCAGCGCGGACCCAAATGCTCCACAGATGCTCATACCGTTGTCAACCTCCTCCAAACGAGTGGCCCTTTCCTGACGCCGCGCCGCGAGCGAGACCCCTCGTTTCTGAGGAATGACACTGAAAGGGGAAACGGAGGACCGGCTTCCGCATTGGGGGCTGAAGTGCACGGTAGGGGACCCTCTGGCCCGGGGTGACTGTTGGAGTGGCCCTCGGCCTCCAGTTCATCCAAGGAGCAGGATCTGGTCCCTGCCTGTGGGACGGGGCCCGTGGGACATGGAGAAATGGGACCCAAAGCCCCTCTTCTTCGTGTCACCATCCAGCGACGGCCTGCCCAGCCCAGCCCTCCCTGCTGCCCCCTCTGGGACGCCTCCCAGTGACCCTGCAGCTCTCCCTCTGGCAGGGCCCCTCACTGCCCTCCCCTACCCGCTCCGGCCACACCCTCTCTTCTCATGCCTCTGAGGTCAGTCCTGTGCCCCCAGATCCCACCCTGCCCAACCGGCCAATGCACACGGCCCCGCGACAGCCCCCTCAGAAGAGCCCTGTCGTCCAGCTGGAGAGCACGTGTGCAGTGACACTTCCCAGGACACTCTCACGAGAGCAGCCCTCAGAGGCCAGACCAGCCCTCAGGACGCCTGGCACAGCCTGTCCTTCCTCTCAGCGCCCCCCCAGGGGACCCTGCATCACGCCCTGGCCGCGTGAGGGCTCCTGCCCACGTTGAGCCATTGTGCCCCCCCACCCCCGCCTCCCGGCGGCCTGGAACGTGGGTTCTGCGAACTCTGCCTGAATCATATGTTTGATGCAAGTTCCCGGCTGAGTCATCTCTCCCTGCCCACCCTCACTGGGGCCTCAGCCTTCCGAGGCCAGCATTCTCAGTGCACCTCCGGGAGGCACGGGAGCTCACACCTCTCAGCTCACCTCCGCCCCTCCCGAGCGGCCGTGTCCACACGGCCAGTCTGTCCCCTCCCTGGCCTGCAGCAGGTGCAGGCATCCAGGGGCTCGTGTGGGGTGGGGAGAGCCGGGCGAGCCCCTCTGCGGGGCCGTAGGGTCCTGGACTGACGGCGGGGTGTGGACCCTTGTGGGAGGAGAGGACCCGTGCCCTGCACTGTGGTGGTTTTCCTCCCGTCCCAAGAAGTGGAGCCTCCTTGGGGCTTTCTCCTCCCCATCTCCCCACACCCTGGCCTCCCCCAGGGACGGACCCGGTGAGCAGCACTCGTTTGCAGGTAAGTTTCAAAGCAGATTGTTTCAGCCCTTGGTCTGTGTCCTTAAGCAGCTAAATCTGAGCATCCACTACCAAGGTCGTCAACGCTGGGCACCTGGCAGGCGCAGTGCTGTTCACTCCGCAGCCGCATGTGCCCGGCACGTAGCAGGTGAAGGAAGAGGCCTGGGTGCCAGCTCCGGCTGTGAGGGGGCCATCCTGCTGTGGGACCCCCGAGTCCGCTGGGCAGTAAGGGGAGACCACCTGCTGCAGAGGAGAGGGAAGGAAGGAACCAAAGGGACATAATGAAGGACCGAGCACGCATGAGTGCTAATTACGCACCCCAAATCATGGAGCCTCTGGGCCAGCCATGCGGGACGCAACAGAATAAGAAACAAAGTTGTCCCATGGTGTGAAGGGAACACTGTCCAGACGCTCGGATAAGGCGGACTTGACTGAGGACATGGCGATGGGCGTAGCACCACAGCAGCCGCACTGCACAGCCGGGGAGAGAGATGGGGCTCGGCCCGAGGACAGCAGGATGAAGGGGAACTCACAGACCAGGAGCAGTGTGTGGGCCGGGGGACGGACGGTCGCGTGAGTGTCGGGGGTGTCCTTGCTGGCGGCAGGCCGGGTTGTCAGACCTCACCAGGGGCAGGGGAAGAGGGGACGTGGCCAGACATCGGTGGGGGATTTTGGCTAAACAGACGTGGCGGGATTCCTGCCAGAACTGGGCTCTTGAGGACAGGCCCAAGGATGGGGCCTCGCTGGGCTCAGCAGAGCCTGTCTGGAGTTTGGTCAAGGAGAGGTCAGCCAACAGTCAGGGACAGCTTGGGGCGGGGAACCAGGGAAGGGGCTGGGGGTGTGAACACAAAGGAAAAGGCACGTGGACATCTCTCTGCAGGGACTTTCTGGGTCAGAAGTCCAGCACGGTGGCCAGGCGAGGAAGAGAGACGGGACACACCATCGACGTCAGGAAGGTGTGAGCCGCCGTGCCGTGCCCGCGCCAGGCGGGGATGCCTCGCCCCCCTACAACTGACTACCCTGTGGGTGGAGGGGGCAGCCGGCAGGTGCCGGACATGGGAGCTGAAGCAAGGCTCTGCCGGAGGTGCCGGCAGGGGCAGCCCAGGGCAGCGGACCCCGCCCGGCACAGGGGATCCTCAGCGGAGAGCCCGTGGGGGAACAAGCTTGCAGCGTCAACCCCCAAAGTAGCTGCAGATCCAGCAAGGTGACCCAGTGTGACCCCCAGGGACGGTCTAGCGGGCGTCCGGCCAGCCGCGGGCTCCAGGACCTTCATCGCCCTTCTTCCCCTGGGCTGAGAGGATACAGGACCCAGGAGACCGGGATGTCCGTCCTCCCCACAGCCCAGGGGCCTCGGCCGAGTTTCCTTCCCAAGTGCAGCCACGTGACCCCAAGGAGGGGCAGGGGCAGAAAACAGGTCTCATGTCCTGCAAGGAGTTTCCCCCCCAACTCGTGTCCTGAGTAAACACCCTGCCTGAGCTCTCCGCCTTACGGTCACTGAAGACCTTGAAAAAATCCGATAAAAAGCCACGGCTTTCCTCAGTGAGGGGACAGGCTGGGGCGTCACCGTGTCCGCACACGGCGGTCACAGGGCAGGCAGGAGGGGCGCGGCCCCCACGCACCTGGGCTGCCCCCGCCAGCCCCGAGGCGGCCCTCCGCTCTCCCTCTCCAGAGAGACATGAGAGGCTCCCTCCACGGCTGCGGCCTGGGCTTCTTTCCGTGTGTTTTCTTCTTTGCCTACCAAGAGCAGTTCAGAAGTCGGGAGCTGATGAGTATTCGAGGCGCCAGGACCACCGCAAAGCAGCTCGGGGCCAGCGACTGAAGCCCCTGCTCCCCCAGCCCCACCGGAGCCCCCACGCACCAATGGGGAGCGCGCTCTGGCTGCCGCTCCTGCAGCCTCCAAACAACCCGTCCCCACTGCCCGTTCCCTTCGTGATCATCGGCAGAGGTGGTGCGGTTCCGGGATCTCCGCGGGATTTCACGGGGCCTCCGCGGACACCGCGGGCACCGCATTTGCATGCCGTGGGTACGTTACGCGGGCACGCACCTCTCTGCAGCACTGCAACCTCGCGAGCCCCTCAGCACATTAAACACACGATCTCCTCCGGGAGGTCCGACCCTTCCCACGTTGCCGTTCGAAGGGTTCGAGTCGCACTAAAATGACCCTTCCCGGCTTTCAGGACGGCTGAGCCAGTTCTGGGTGCTACAGGGGACAAGGGACATGTCCCCAGTGTGCAGGAGGCCACAGCCGGGCAGGGGGTGCCCCTGGGAGGACAGCCGCATTCCGGCACCAGGAAGCCAGCCCAGAGAGTCCCCACAACAAATAACGTGACTCGCCCCCCCGAGGGGAAGCAGACTGTGCCTTCGTAGAGATCCGAGGGGGCCGGGCACAGTTACCACAACCGGGACGGCGCCGAGCCCCGAGCCGCGGGGACTCCTGGTAGAAGAGGGTCGCCGGGGAGCGGTGCGGGCCCCCCGAGCCTCCCAAGCCCGCGGGCCTCCCCCTGCAAGGGTTGAGGCAGCCCGCCGACCGGCAGGCCGGGGTGCTGGAGCTGCAGCGCGTGGTGACTTCACAGCCGCCGGAAGACACGGAAGCTTTCCCGGGATGATTTAGGAGCAGCCTTGCCCAGAGGCGGGCTGCTTCTGAAGGTCGTGCATCTCGAGCACCGGCAGCTCCCGCCCGGATGATGGGATTCAGAACGCTCTGTGGGGGCAGCCGTGCTGAGCGGCTCTTGGCAGGCGGGTTCAGGCGAAGGCCCCGGAACCCAGCCCCCGGCCGCGTATTTCACGAAGGGCGTCCCCCACATGCCAATCCGCGTTCACTCCCGCTTCCTGGCCGCCCTCCGTTACCACAGAGGAGCCGGCTCCTGACGCAGGCACCTGCTCGGGGTGGCAGCAGCCAGACCGACGTCAGGGCTCGGACCCAGCCCTGGGCTGCTCTCCCTCCCCGGAGCCCCCCACCCCACTGCCGCCACGGGAGGCTGCGTCCTCTGCCCAGCACCTGCTCCTGCAGGAAGCCCCTCTCCCACGGAATCTCGCCCAGGAGGAACTGCGGGGTTAGGACCTGCCGAGAATGATTTCTTCCCTCAGACCATGACTTGGGACTTGTCCCCTAGAGGCACACCCCTGGGACCCCTCGGTCCCTCCATGCAGAGTTGGCATCAGCCTTTACCTCAGGACCCCGCGGCTGCCACAGGGGCCAAACTCCTGAACCCCCAGAGCCCCAGAGTGGATAGAAGGAAACCACAAGCCACCCCAGTGTATTCCCGGGCCTCTGGCTTCCCCACCCTGGGCCTGGAGGACCAGATCCTGCCCCAGTGACTGCCCTGGCACAGACGTCTGGGCCTTTCTAGAAGCAAGGCTCTGCCCCATCCTTGCCCTTCCACTGGCTGCCACCCCAGCCTGCTCCAACCGCCTCCCGGCCTGGCTGCTCCAATGCCTGTCCGTTCAGCAGCCCTGGGATGCATTCCCTGTGCCAGGGCCCAGCCGGCGGGGGAGGGGCGGCCCCGCGAGGGAGGAAGGGGGGGCAGCCCTCCCTTGCTCTGCCGGGGCTTCCAGCAAGCACGGCCGGAAGCAAGTATTTCCTTTGGCAAGAGTTTCCCATCAACCGCTCCGTCAGCCAGGCAAGGCTGGCTCCAAGGAAGAACACGAAATTGTTCCTTTCATCTTCGGCTCACCTGTCAACCATGATTCCCTCTCACCTTTTTCTAACACAAAGTGACAACATGTTTTGGGTTAAAATCACTCCTCCCTTTCGAGCAAAAGCTCTAGGTGTGGGGGAGATGCGGGCAGAGGCTGCCAGATCGCTCCGTCCCTGAGTCCCACACACAGCGCCTGTCTCGGAAATGCATATTTCATGCCAGCCGCTCCCACTCATGCTCGGCGGCCGGGGCCAGGTGCTCCTGGGCACCTGCTGCCGGAGCCGCCGAGGGCACTCGCCCCTCCCCCAGCCAAGAACACGGGCCGTGGAGCCCAGTGCGACAGGCAGCTTCACTTACCGTGTGGAAATGCAGCCATTCTGCCCATTTGCCTGTGCCACCATCGCTAAAGGGTTGTAGAGCTGATGACACTCTTTGCAGGGCTGGCATCTATGAGGGCATCCTGTCAAGGAAGTAGCCCCGGTGGCAAATCAGACGATCCAGAACTGATCTTCACCGTGAGGAGGGAACTTCTGCATGCGGGAGTCAGTCCTTTTGACAAGGTCCTCATGGAACACGGCTGTCGATCCCTCCCTGTGAAAGCGGACGGCCTTCGTGTGACCCCCAGCCGTATTCGGGTGGCGCTGCCATCCGACAGGGTGGGGGGAGGGCCGGGTCGCAGCCAGGAGGCCCCCGTGTCTTGGCACTCTGCCATCAGCTCTCCGTGGGACCAAGCACCCTGTGGGTAGACGTCCCCAGCGCGTTGTCCCGTGGGCAGGGCGTACCCCCAGGACCACGCGGGGCTCCCCCTGCTGCCCCCAGCGTAGCTCCTCAGAGGATTTCATCAGAAAGCACCGATTTTAAATTGTTTTGGAAAAAAACCCTAAAGTAAGTGCGATTTCTCAGGTGCATCTCAGCCCTGGCAAGAACGTGCATTCTCTCCTGTACGGCGCACGTGAAGTCTCACTCCCAACGTTCAACATCTGATTATGAAAAATGACCTCCAGTTATGGGAAGGAAGGAGGTCAAACAAAACATGGGACTCCCACCTCCGTCAGTCCCCGCCCGGCGGTCAGTCCTTGACCCCGGTCCACACCCCCGCCGCCGCACACGCCACCACCGCCTTCCTACAGAACAGGAGGTCACCTGCTTCACGCTCGCGCCACCCAGCCCCGTGGCTACCCGCTCTGCACGGTCTCCCACGAGGCAGCCCCTTCTCACTCGAGCCTCTGGCCCACGTTCTCTCACTCATGGTCGGTGGAACCAGCCTCTTCCTCCGAGCACCCGCCGGGATTCACACTTTTCTCCATCACCAGGTCTCATGACACAGTGTTTATGTCTTCAACTGACCTACCTAGTTTAGTGGGAAACAATGTAATTTTTGTCCATCTACCTGATTCACACTGGGCATGTGTTCTGTCAGCCGTGGGGCAAGGGCCGACCCCCCGTAGTCACAAACTGACACCCAGGACTGTCTCCTTCACCCACTTCTCGCTGTGTGCCCCTCCCTCCCCCAAGGACTTGACGGGATTCTTGCCCTGTGTGCTGCAGCCCTCACAAACGATGCAGAAACACCCACCTTTGGTTTTATTTTTATATTTTCCCAGCTCGTTCCCCAAGTCAACCACCTGATCCTTTCCCCACCTCTGCCCTTCCCTCTTCCAGTATTTGATTTCTGTCTTTAAATACGCGTCTGTGCACCAAGAACCTGCAGACCGACTGGCCCACTCACGGTTTTAACGACCTTCTGGCTCAAGGCTGCAGACCTCGCTGTTCCTTACGTGGTTCCCCAAACCGGGCCTTGCATGTGGACCGTGTGGCCGCGGGCTGCCTTGGGCTTCCGCGGATGCCGGTGTCATGTGGCACGCCTCCAGGGCCCCACCTGCCACTCGCTGAGCCACGCACCCTCAGGGGCCAGCATCCCACAGTACCATGCACCTGCCCCATGCCATGTGGGGGTCTCCCGGCCATGCGGTACCAAAACGTCCTCTGACTGGGTACCCCCGGCCCGTCCCAGCCCATCGCCACGGCATGCAGGTCTCTCTCTCCACCCATCCTTCACCAGCAATCGGATTTATAGACTCTCTGAATTTCGGGAGTCTGATGGGTGTAGAACGAGAGGCCCATGTCGGTCCAAGTGGCCTGTCCCAGATGACACGCGTGTTGGGTGTTTCTTCACGGTCTTTTGGGCACCTGGTCTCTGCCCTCCTGAACTGCCTGTTCATTTTCTCTGCACACTGTTTTTGAGCGTCCTCTGGTTCTCCTTTATTTGGAGACGTTTACTGTATATTCTGGATGGTGCTCCCTGTCAGTTTCAGAGGTTGGAGATGCCTCCTACCTGCTCAGGCACATCTGCTTGTCGCACAGCATCCGCTCGGACACAGAAAGGCGAACTTCAAGGTGCCAAATCCACCCCGCTTCATCGCAGCTCGCGCCCCTCAAGTACGGCTCACACACCCTGCCCTACCCACATGGTAAAGACGCACGCATCTTCTTCAGGTGCCTCCACTGTCTTATCTGCCCTATGTGGGTCTTCGGTCCTTCTAGGGACCGTGGTGTGGTCTGCGGCTGCAGCCCCACTTGCCTTCTCTCCACAGACCTCTCACAGACTTCTCTCCACCCTCCTCGCTGAGGCGCGAGGCCACGGTGGCCACACATTTCGGAAGCCTACTTGCTGTGGGTAGGTCCGGTGCTCCAGAAGATTCACAGCTGTCCTTACTACTTTCTAGAGCGTCTCGATATCTGACAGATTAATCCCCCCCTTATTTTTGCACAAAAGTATATTATTTATTCCGGACATTTCTTGTCCCATAAATTTAGAAATACTTTGATTTTTTAAAAATAGTCACATTAGAATATCATATTGGAAGAACATCATACCAGTAGACTTACTAGGGGAAAACAGACATCTTCATGATGCCAAGCTGCCTCCTCCATGAATATGGTATATAGCTTGGCTTTTTTGCACATCTAGTGTCATGTCTCTTGATGGATTTTTTAAAAATATTTTCATAAAGGTTTTGGATGTTTGATATTGTTTGATCATTGGCTGCTGTGCCTGTTACTGTGAATAGAAGCTCACTTTCTGCTTTGTTTCCTAGTCGGTCATTGCTGGCTGAAATTGTTCTTACGGATTTCACGTGAGTGGAAACGCTTTAGTCTCCATAAGACACGACGCAGTTGAAAACTCTTGAGCTTGCTTGGACGTTGGGACTGAACTCTTTCTCCCACAGACCCATGGAAAGCGATGCTTGCTTTAGGATCCCTGCCCTGCCATGGTGACCCCACTCTATGGCTGACGGTGTTGCACTGAGGTCAGGACCCGGACAGACTATGTTCTCGGGTGCCTGAGGGACTCCACATGCACTGTGCTCCCCGAGAGAGCTCCTCACACTCAGTATCCTCCTGTGTGAGGGGAACACGAGTCTGACAGGTCTGTCAATTGATTTGATGATTGAAGAAACTGGTGCCCAGAAGCCACTGAAGGGTGCCTGACACGCAGTCCGATCTCAGAGTGTTAACTGCATCGTCACCAGCTGTGGGTCCACAGGAAACGTATTCGGCTAGTTTGGGCTTCAATTTCTTCATCAAAAAATAAAAATCAGGACATGGAGCTTTCTTTTCCCACCTACCTCAGAGTGTTGTCACCGTGACGAAATGGGAGAGTGGGGAAATCCCTTTATAAACTCTAGAGCGCTGTAGACATCCAAGCACTGTGAAGACTGCCATTGACTCCCCTGTCTGCTTTCCACCTTCCTTCCTCTTCACAACTGTTTTGTCCATCTTGCTTTGTGTACATCCATCCATTAACTCAGTAAATAATGATTCAAAAACACCGAGTGTCTTCATGTGCCCAGCACTGCCCTAAGTGAGTCCAGATTCACACGTGTCCCCTCCCTGTCTGTCCTCACCTTCCCCGTGAAGGATGGCGGCGTGACTCACATGGACTCCTGGGAAGTCAGTGGACCAAGACCTACTTCTGGATGATATTCTGAATATCACTAAGAAAATGACTCACCCAGAAACATTGATTTTCCCCCTGAAGCCAAAACAAAGCAAATGCCTTGGTTAAGGAGTTAGGATGGTATGACCCAGAGTTCCCAGGACTGATGTCCTAGCCCTGCGGGACTGCACAGGATGAAAGATGCGAATGATTCAGAGGAAGGAGAGAGCACTTTGGGAATGGTCCAACATTTTTTTTTAAAAGATTTTATTTAATTATTTGACAGACAGAGACCACAAGTAGGCAGAGAGGCAGGCAGAGAGAGAGGGGGAAGCAGGCTCCCCGCTGAGCAGAGAGCCCGATGTGAGGCTCGATCCCAGGATCCTGAGATCATGACCTGAGCCGAAGGCAGAGGCTTAACCCACGGAGCCACCCAGGTGCCCCAGGTCCGACATTTATTGAGTGTGAACGTGAGCTCTCTCTGTATGTGAGTGTGGTGGTGGTAACTTTACTTACACCATCTTCTTCAATGGCATCTGTAACCCTACACGTGCACACACACAGAGGAATCCACATGCACAGGTACACACACGGGTGTACACACACACACGTCATGCGTCTATAACCTCATTTTATAGAAGAGAAAACTCGCGCTCAGACATAGTCATTTTCCTGGAGACACAAAGCCAGGAATTTATGGTCCTATTTATCACAAAGCCAATAGGATTCCTTAAATTATATGATGGTATGTGGGAATGGAATTTAATTAAATCGCATGTCTTAGCTGGAAGCTTTCAGAAGCCAGTGTAGATGTCTTGCCCAGAGAGAGGTTGGGCAGAGGGAGTTGTTGACAGGAGTTTTGGAGGAGCTGAGGGGATACGGGCGGCCGCGCAGAGAGCAGGAAGCCCGAAGGCCCTGGACTGGAGCCGCGTGCCCGCGACAGAGCCACCCGCTGCCACCCTGCTGCGGTGGCTGGACCCACGCGGCCTGCACCCCACACTGCCACCAATTCCCTGTCAGGGCCTCCCCCGGGCACAACGCAGCCAGAGCCCAGTGAGCGGGCGGATGCGGGGTGTGCAGCAGCATGGAGGGGTCACAGAGGGCCGGTGGCGCTGAGCGCCAACAGAACCCACGGGGCACGCTCACGGGTGTTCTACCGGAAGCTCAGCTGTGGCCGAAAACTTCTTGAAAAATTCCCAAGATTTCGTCCAGGAATACAGAAGTAACAAAACAAGGCTTTGATTCGAGGGCTCGCGTGCACGTGTGTGTGCCTGCAGTGTGTCACTGCCCCTTGACTCCATCGACCGCCTTCTCCCTGCTTCTGCAGCGTCTAAGAAGCACTAATCACAGCCGGCGTGATCGCTTGGTGCTGGCTGAGCTGACTTTAGGGGAAGGAATCCTGTCTTTCCATGAAACAAGCTACACCATGAAAGGAAGACATCAGAACGGACACTAAACCACCAGTTGCTGATATTTTACAAGGAAAAGCTCAGTATCATGTGAGCACAACGAGACACAAATGTGTCAGCTCCGGAGGCCAGAGACCTGAAATCAAGATGCCAACGGGGTGGTTCTCTACAGCGGCTCCCTGCTCGTCCCTGAGCTTCTGGTGAACACGGGAGATCGTGGGGCCATCCCCTGGCACAGGGATGTGTCGCTCCAGTGTCTGCCCCCACGGCCACACGTCTTCAGACGGCCACCCTTCCACTCCTCCGTGTTCAAATGTCCCTCTTTTTATAAGGACATCAGTCATATTGGATTAGGGCCTACCCATTCCAGAATGGCCTCCTCCTAACTAATTATATCCACAACAACCCTATTTCCGAGGAAGGTCACATTCTTTGACACTGGAGGCTAGGTTTCTGGGGGACACGGTCCCACCCTCGGCACTCGGGCAGTGCTGGAGAACACCGCCGGACGTCTCCTCCCACTGGTGAAAACTGTCAGTGATTCGCCCGGGGAATTAGTTACAAGGATACACTTTCTGGGGGAACTAGTTCCCAGTTCCCCAGCCATGCTGGGGATACCTACAATAGACAATGTCTGTGGGACCATAAAGCACATTAGAAACCTTTGTTAACAGCAAACACTGCCTGAAGCCCCCCGAGGCTGTGCACCGTTTCCTCCAGCCATCGTGGGGGACGTTTTGGATATCTCACCTCATCTGTGACCTCGCAACCATCCCACAAGCAGCTCCCAGCACCTCTGATCTGCCCTTCCCTGAGGCAGAGGCTTGGTGTCTGCTCCACCAGACACGTCCACCACATACACACTGAGCGCCCCTGTGGCCTCTGCCTGTCACTCCCCTCGCTCTCCCTGCCAGCCATGGCTGTGATTTCAAGGCTGCTCTGGGTCTGGCCTCCCGGCCCCGAGTCACAGAAGCAGGCAGGACTCTTCCTGCCTGCCTTAGTCAACCCACTAACACCAGGCACCGTACGACCTGCCTCCCTGCTTGCTTGGGTCCCAACACCGCCCGCCCCCCACAGCATCCTCTCGAAACCCACAGGCAACACGGGGCTCATGCTCATCTAGCTGTAAGTCATTAACCTCTTTTCAGATATTGTCGAAGGGAAGAGAACATAATCGCCCTTTGCTGGGGCCACCATCCTGGACTCTCCATGGGCTGGACGGCCTCCTGCAGTCCCCACCAGCTCTCCAGGAGCTCCTGCGCCCTCTTTTCTCCACCCACGGTCTCCCAGTACCACCAGCTGGGGCTACAGTGATGTTGGTGTGTGGAAGTAGCATAGGAGAGAGTGGGGAAAAGATTCTGTCCCCAAACACCGGCACCTTCGAGATGGTGATGCCCAGGCCTTCTGGGTGGCACGGTTGGGTTAGGCATCAGACTCTTGGTTTTGACGCTGGTCTTGATCTCAGGGTCATGACCTTGAGCCCTGTGTCAGGTTCTGCGCTCAAGGCAGAGTCTGTTTAAGATTCTCTCTCTCCCTCAGCCCCTCCCCTTACTCTCTCACTCTCTCAAATAAATTAATTAATTTTTTAAAAAGGTGGATGTGCCTGAAATCTGGCAGATGAGTCGGATGAACCACGGGGGCCCGTCAGCTCCCTTCTGTTCTTCCTGCAAAGGCTTACCATGTCAGATGGGCCGGTGGGTGATGCTTGGAGGATCAGAATGGGGAAGAAAATCAACTGACCTCACTTTCTGCGTTTGCTTACAGCGTTGCCAAAGGACCCATCCCCTTTCCAACACACCCAACCTCAGATTCTAGGAAATCCCCCCTTGTCCTACTCTCCTGAGGAGCAAAGGGACGCGAGTGTCTTCAGGAAAAGGCACGTGTAGAAGAAGTGAACGGGACACATTCTGAAAGGTGCTTCTTAGGAATATTTATGTTTATTTAGTAGTTTAAACCCGTGATTACAGGAATAATTTTTGCAAATTATAATTCAGGTAAAGTAGGAATTACCTGAAGTGCCCCATAGTACACAGAAATGCATCTATAGCGTGCGTGTTGGGCATCTCAAGGGACAGTGAGGTGTGGGAATCATGTGCCTGACAGGCACTGCTGGCCTTTGGAACCCAGTGGGGAAGCTGTAAGTTTTTCCTTCATTTCACTTTATGCCAATAACCTACTCTGTCTTGGGGTAACAGACACCTGGACCGTGCTCATTTCACTGCATAAAATCTAAGACAAAAGTAAGGGTTTGCACCACAAACAGTCCACTGTGGGAAAGAGAAAAGAGAAGGTACGGTGTTGAGGTGTGTTTAGTGGCAGGGAGTAGAGAAGGGGCTGGAAACGGCACCAAGTGAGCTACCGGCACAGTCCTAGGGCCTCATTGACCCTCGCAACAAGCCTGGGAACCGGGAACATGGGGAAGCTGGGACGCAGACCCAGGGCTCCGCGCCACTCATGAAGTCCCGTCCCACAGCTTAGCGCCGGATCCCTCCTTCTTTACTCGGGCATCTGTCCACACCCTGCTCAGAGCGGGTTTCGTTTCACTCGCAAAGCATCTGACCAGGATTCCTTTTAAAAAGCAAAAACAAAGCACAGTCTAAGTGATAGAATTCAGTTTTTAAAATTATGTGTATGTGGCCTGTCTGCAGCCAAGCAACCATTTCCCTTCTGAAGCAGTGATTTACGTGTCGTGAGAGGAGCAAGGGCCTGGGGCTCAGAGAGCAGCCTCTGAAGCCCCTGGAAGCAACTGCGGGCCGCAGCTTGGAGCGGGGTGCCCGTCCGGTGAGTCAGACGGTCCCCCTGCTGCTACTGCCGTCGGAGCGGGATGCACAGCTGGGCGGAACGTGCTTATCGACGAGGACTTCCCCAATCTGATCATAACTGATGCAGTGCTCTGTGTCAGATCGCCTCCTGTTTCCGGCCCGTGGTAAGAAAAACGGGATTTAATGAAGCCCTTGCAACAGTTTGGAGCCCACGCAGCCTAAAACAGGGGAGGCACTGCCCCTGTGGCTGTGACCGAAACCCCGCGGCCAGTGCAGGCGCGGGCCCAGCGTAGGGCTCCCCGCTCACCACCGTGGTAGAAGAGCGTGTGCGCCAGGGTCGGAGGAGGGTAAGGAGCACCCCACGGGCAACGCGGCCTCATCAGAAGGCAGCGCCGCGACCCACCGGTTTCTAAGAGACATCAGAGTACGTTCTTGCCGGAAGAAGATGGCACATGACGAACCATGATTTCTACAAAGTTCCTGCTTCTCGACCCCCACGCAAGCCTCCAGTCAAGTCCATCTCGGGATCTTCGCTCACAAACCTCGATGATCAACCTGTGCACATGGAGTTAAAACTGTGCGCTGAGCCAGACGCTCACACACATTGTTGCTTTGGCCCCGTTTCACACGTGGACGAAACGAGAACCAGAGAGAAGGGGTTTGGAAAAAGTCACATAGCTGGAAGTCTCAGGACAGGCCCAGAGCTCCCAGGACCTGCCCCCATGCGGGTAGGCCCTCTACTGCCGTCTTACCCTCGAGTCGCACGATGGGCTTGGGTGGAGGCAAGTACCGGGAAGACATCCTTCAGCCTACACACCCTTTCTTAAAACTCCAGGCCCCCCACTCCTTCCAGAATGCCCTCTGAGCCCCTCGCGTGGACCAGGCTAAAGGTGATTACTGCTGGCTTACAGGAAGGGCCCACCTCTCCCAGGCTCCAGCCAGGGGCACCCAGGAGTCATTCAATGACACAGGTCTACTGTGGGGACACTTGAATGCCCTGATTTGTGGCCTCAGTAAAATTCAAAGAACATGTGGCCCATAGACGTGGAGCCATGATCCAGAACAGGAACGAATACGTAAGACACACGGACACCCGTCTTCACTGAAGACTGTAGCGGAGGCAGAAGAGGTAGATTGAAATTTCCAGAAAACTAAAGCGATGAACGAGAACTATGAAAGGGACAAGAGGGAGAACCGAAATCTAAGAGAAACAAGTGTGAGAGCTCTGAGGAATTCCAGAAGCAAACAGAACAAACTCAAAGCCTGACTAGATATCTAGGGGCCAAGGAGAGGCTCAAGTCTTAAGCAAGAAAGATCATTAAATATCACAGAAAAAATATTAAAAATCTTAGATATGTTGATTTCGTACATATATTCTTATATTCTCGTTCTTACGTATTCTTATAAACTGAGCCATGTTACTGACAAGATGAAACATTACCTACAAACGAAGGAAACCAGGTCACCCTTAAATAGCATATGCTTGAATAATCTTACATTTTCAAAGAATATCACTGACAAAAGTTTATATTCAAATTCAAGTGACAAAAAGATCTTGCCAGAAAAGCGAAGAAATTACAGGATTGTATACCTTTGTTAAAGGAAATATGTTTTTAAACCATCCATTCCAAGTAGAATTTAGAGCTGCGGGACAGAGTATAGAAGAGAGAGATTAGGGGCGCCTGGGTGGCTCCGTGGGTTGAAGCCTCTGCCTTCGGCTCGGGTCATGATCCCGGGGTCCTGGGATCGAGCCCCACATCGGGCTCTCTGCTCAGTGGGGAGTCTGCTTCCCTCTTAAAAAAAAGAAGAGATTAAACAACAGAATGAGCACAAACACCGGCCTCCTTCCTCAGAGGTAATGGGAATAACGGGACCATTAATTACTGACATACTGACCTAGAACGCTATCAGTAGTCAGGACCGGAGGTGACAGCTCACTGGCAAGGGCTTGCTGGAAAATGTACCGAGTGTCTCATTGTACTGAGACATGGGCAGGAAGACATTCTTGGTGCCGAACCCTGAAAAAACAGGTGTCCTCTCCGAGATAAGACAAAAGCACGGTATCTATCAAAATGCAAGAAGAAAAGTCAAACAATCACAACAACAGGAAAAACAGAAAGCACAAGTATGACAAAGTTCTTTAAAGCGAGAAAATAATAAGAGGTCAGTCCGGAAGATTCCCCCCAACCCGGAAGACGGGGGCAGGGCTCGCAGTTAAGAGGTCAGCAAAGGCAGGTCAAGGAACGTAAACAGCATCCAAGAGAAGCCGGCTAACAGTAACGAGTACTAAAGAACACGGGAGAGCCCGTTACAAGTAACCAGGAGAACCAGTATGATCTCGTAACAGCACAGCTCATACTGAAGGCGCGCGATAGAATCCGCACCTCAAGGGAAAAAACTAAACGAACTTCTGAATAAGCCAAAAAGATAAAGGTGAATTTGCAAAAAATAAAACAAATAAACAAAACTCCTAAACTAATTAATCTTTCAGTTAAAGAAGCACAGGAAACTGCGGAGCGCTTAGAGATTAGCCACGAGAAAACCACAGATGAATGTCCACGCAACAAAATCTGTCGTCAGAACAAATTTATTATTCAAGTTATTATTCGAAGCTGAAATTAAAGACATGCGATTCAGAATAATGCTGCATTTTTCATTCCAAAATGGGTCAAAAATTACTTTTATACTAAATCAGGTGGGGGGAGTGCGAGGATATGGCCAGCATCGTTGCATGCCAGTAGGAGCGAAAACGGTAACGATCGGCAAGTCAGTCCCGCGGGTGTGACGTGCTCCTGCGTGTCTGGCTCGTATTTCCGCCTTTTGGAAACACACAGAGATACTTTATTGGTAAGAAAGGGGACCTCTGAGAAGGCAAGTCGCCTGAGTTGGCTCCCTGGGGGTGCTGGACAGAACCAGTCAGCGTCTCCCCTGCCTGATCAACCTAATGCTGGGAGCCCCCGAAGAGGAAGTGTACCCCCCTCCCCGCCGTGTAACTACAAAGCGGGAGAGAACAATTCGGTAGCACTGGTTTGAGGGACACGAAAGCCGTTTCTGGTCCACTCAGCCTCCAGTGATACAGGACTCGACAGGGGCCTGCCCTTACCCCACCTCTGCCCCTGATGGGGCTTCTGAAGCAGGAGCTGTGCAGAAGTCTTTTTTTTTCTTTTTTTTTTTAAGATTTTATTTATTTATTAGATAGAGAAACATCACAAGTAGGCAGAGAGACAGGCAGAGAGAGGAGGAAGCAGGCTCCCCGCTGAGCAGAGAGCCCGATGCGGGGCTCGATCCCAGGACCCTGGGACCATGACCTGAGCTGAAGGCAGGGGCTTTAACCCGCTGAGCCACCCAGGCACCCCTGTGCAGAAGTCTGAAGACAAGTCCTTTTGCCGTCCCCAAAAGCGTGCGTGTTTGAGGATTGTCACACTCTGTACAAGGGCGCTGCTCTTTCCACACTGCCACCCCAGAGAAGCAGACGGTCGAAGCCATGACCAGATTTGTGCTTAAATCTGACTTGGCCGAAAGGGGTAATTTATTCTCGGGGGGAGGGGCAGCAGTGAAAGTGCCTGTCGAGCGATGGCCATGTCTCCACCCGCTGGGACACTGCGGAGGCGTCCCTGGCGACCGCGGAAGTGCATCGCTCTTGCGTGACATTTCCCACTTGTTGGGTTTCAAAAGTGGTTATGAATAGAGGGTCCTTGAAAGGGAAAAGGGAAGTGAAGCCTCATGGAACAGGCTTTGGGGGCAGCTCCGGCAGGATGCGCGTCTCCATGGTGACCAAGGTCGGCTCCGGAAGTCACGGAGACAGACATCACGTGCTCATTATCAGAGGAGGCACAAGCTGCCAAGTATTAGCGCCAAGGACAAAGATGGTCCAAACTTTCCGTGGGCGTCTGTCCTCATTCACTCTAGAGCCACGGCTGAGGTCCATTTGTGCCTCCAGGAAAGAATGTGACAACTCACGAAACACAAGCAGTTCTCCGAGGAAGAAGCCACAAGCCCCCTCCTCGGGTGGCCAGAGAGGCCCCCAGAAGATCAAGGTTACAGACCTACAGATCTCGCCAAGGGTTGTCAGTTGAGGGGAAGATCAAAGGCATCCACTCATTCCGTATTCATTCAACAAACATACAGAATGAGAAAGCCAGGGAATTGTCCAAACAGGTCACCAAAATCAAAAGGAGAGTGACAGGCAGGTGTCAGGACTCAGGGGTGCCAACAGCGGGGAGAGAACAGGCAGGCCTGGGAGGTGCACTTGTCTGGGCCAGGGTCATCCCTGGTGGTGGGTGCAGAAGACGCAGGGAGGGGGGCACACGCTCCCTCACGTCGCCTCTCCAGAGAGAAAACCAGGAGCACAGCCTGGCCCAGGGGACAAGGAGCCAAAGCGTCACAGGGAGTGAGAGGCACCCCCACTCCAGGGACGGCTCGGATCTGCCCGAGGACGATGTGCAGGCGGAGACGTTGGGGGAGGAGAAGGCTCAGGGCCCTGCATCCCAGGCGAGGGCAGAAGATGCTTCTGGTCTGAAGGGAGCGGGTCCTGCTGCTGACACTGAGCTCAGCCCCGCTTGGCTTCGTCCCTCCAACAGGCATGTCACGTGGCGCTCCACTGCTGCCCGAGAGCAGGGCCTTGCCCGGCACAGATGGGCCACCGAGGATTCCGCACCCGCTCCTGCCCCATCGCCCCAGCCCTCCGCACCCATGCTTCCTCCACTCCAAGCTGTCGCCCACTCTCCGAGAGCCCGCTGGCTTCAGCCGTGCTGCGCCCTTTGCCTTGAATGTAGTTCGTTTCCCGTCCCTCAACCTCAGGCCACCTTTGGCATCCCCCACGTGCCATCCGCTCCTCTCCGAACCTGTCCCTGCTCACCCCAGTTTGGGGCAATGCCTTTGTCCTGTGAGCGACGGGACCTTGTGCACATCTCTGCACGCGTGCCTGCCTTCCCCGTTGGCTGGGACCCCTTCGAAGGAGGGACCGTGCCTTTCTCTCTATATCCCAAAACCTCCCACACGCCTGCAAGTAGGAGTTGCTCAGTTATCCGGGGCCACATTCTCACCGCAGCCCCAAATGAGCCAGACCCCGGCTACTCGCCGTGCGCAAGGACACCTGCCCTCACTCAGGCAGAGAGACGGCCCAGCTCTGCTCTCAAGCCTGGGCGCGGCACTGGTTGCCCGGGTCAGCACGCTGCCCGCAGACCCTGGTGAGCCAGACCCCTGCTTCCAGGCTGGCCCCCACGGACCCTCCCTGACTCGCTCCCGGGTGACTCAGCCGTCAGAGCAGCACGAGCTCCCTGCGGGGCCCAGGGCTCGCCGAGTGAGGAAGAATGACATGTGCGAGCTCACGGACTCCCAACAAGCGTCAGAGCAAGCGTCTGTGGCTGGCTCTGTGCGGAGCTCTGCGCCGGGAACCCAGAGCAAGGCTCTTCTTAGCACCTCCGGGCCTCCGCTTCTCACCTACAACTGGGGTGGGGCGCCTGGGGGGCTCCGTCGGTGAAGCATGTGCCCGCGGTTCAGGTCATGATCCCAGGGTCCTGGGATCGAGTCCTGCGTCAGGCTCCCTGCTCCGTGGGGAGCTGCTTCCCCCTCTGCCTCTGCCTGCTACTCCCCTGCTTGGGTCTCTCTCTCTCTCTGTCAAATAAATAGATAAATCGTTTTAAATAATAAAAAATTTTAAAAATAAATAAATAAAACCGGGATGTTACCAGTGCGCCTTTCTCTGCACTTCTGTGTAACCTTTCACAGAACAGCACATGTGCGAAGTCGCTGGAAGCTCCGTGGTCCTTCATTCATTCACGCCACACATGGTCATCGCGCTCTCACAATACGCCAGACCCCGCTCTCGAAACCGTAGATGCGCAGTTTTTAAGACGCAAGGCATCCCTTACGTCCAGCACGTCCTGCCCGACACCCTGTGCTAGCTTGTGACGAGCGCGCGACAGCGTCCGTCCAATACTCGCTGAGCATCCAGGCACGCCCGCAGCGGGCTCTCTCACGATGGCTGTATCTTCCCAACAAAACCCTTTTCTTATCTCAGGTCACAAAGCAATGGCTGACGTCACTCAACAGTGTGCACTGGGTACGGCTCTCCGTCGAGAGTCACTCGCACGGGAGGGCGAACGTGGAGTATTGCTGCTTTCGAAGCTCCCGAGAACTCCTAGGGAGACCGGCAAGTGAGCAGGAAACCGCCCTAAAACGTAAAACACCAGAAGCACCTCCGTCAGGCCTGGGGCCGAGGAAGGCTTCCGAGTGGAGGTCCTTGTGGAGCCGCGACCTGAAGCACGAGGGAGAGTCGCAGTCCGTACAGCAGAAGCAGCGGCCTGAGGAGAGGACCCCTGGTCCGTGAGGCTGACGGTCAGGTGGAGGTCAGGTTAAGGTCAGGTGGAGGTCAGGGCGTCAGAAGAGACGGGCCAAGGAGGAAGCCACGCGCCTGCACGCCACCGTCCCCGGGAGGCAGCGGGGGCAGCACAGCAGGAAGCACACCCCATTTCCAGATGAGGACTTGCTCTGGCAGCCATCCGGGGTGGCCCTGGGGGTGGGGCGGGAGGCCTGCATAGAGACAACGGGAGGAGAAAGAGCCGGATGCTGTCAGATGGACACATTCTGAGCATTTCCCCAGCTCGGGCGCCCAGGGGAGACCCCTTCTCCACGTCCATCGGGTCCTGCACACTCAACCGTGCTCGACTCTCCAAATGATGCTCAGGTGGGAGGAAGCGTGCGCCGGGCGTGTCTGAGCGCTGCAGGGGCCTGGGCTCGCCGGCTCCTTCTGTGGTGCCCCCGGGCTCCCCGGGACACCCCGTGTCCTGCGTCGCCCACGGTGAAGCCGAGCGCGAAGGGCTGGTCGTAGAGGCTCGAGAGGAAGGCGCCACCCGGCAGCCAGGGCTCATCAGCGAGCCTGCGAGACCGGAGCCGGGAGACGCGCTGTCCTCCCGTGGAGCGCGGTCGGGGTCCGTGACCTCGTGCCCCGGGGCACACCGGGGGTTGGAATCCTGGTGCCCTCTCTTTCTCTTTAGGGAGATTATTTAACGTCTCTGAGCCTCAGCCTTCCCCTGAAGGAAGGAAGCATGAGACGACCCCTCGGAGTCACCACGAGGACGAGTTAGAAAGAAGAAAAGCTGCCAGCGGCTTCCTGGACGGTATCGGATGCTCAAGGGGGTAGAGTTAATACCTCTGACTTCCGGACTAAGGCGTTATATTAAATCTTATAATGACGTCTTTTACCTAACGAACACAACATCTATAATAAATGGAAATTTTCTGATTTTAGGTTTTTATCCCATGAGTTCTCCCAAAATGTTTAGAGCCTGCAACCACTGTAGCCAGGTCCAAAGTTGGTGTAAGACAGTGTCTGATTTAACACAAAATTACAGAGCCTCCCGAGGTAGGGTTTCCGTGTCACCGATCTGCGGTGGACATCCCATCGGGGACCACCACTTCGACGCTCCACTTCCTGGATGATTGTGAAACCTCATTTCAAATAAGAAAAACACAGAGCTACAAAAGTTGGGGATTCGTCCTTTCTGATGGAGGCGTCATACTCCATAGTGTATATGGACCACATCTTCCTTATCCATTCGTCCGTTGAAGGGCATCTTGGTTCTTTCCACAGTTTGGCGACCGTGGCCATTGCTGCTATAAACATTGGGGTACAGATGGCCCTTCTTTTCACTCCATCTGTATCCTTAGGGTAAATACCCAGTAATGCAATAGCAGGGTCATAGGGAAGCTCTATTTTTAATTTCTTGAGGAATCTCCACACTGTTCTCCAAAGTGGCTACACCAACTTGCATTCCCACCAACAGTGTAAGAGGGTTCCCCTTTCTCCACATCCTCTCCAACACACGTTGTTTCCTGTCTTGCTAATTTTGGCCATTCTAACTGGTGTCAGGTGGTATCTCAATGTGGTTTTAATTTGAATCTCCCTGATGGCTAGTGATGAGGAACATTTTTTCATGTGTCTGTTAGCCATTTGTATGTCTTCATTGGAGAAGTGTCTGTTCATATCTTCTGCCCATTTTTTAATATGATTATCTGTTTTGTGTGTGTTGAGTTTGAGGAGTTCTCTATAGATCCTGGATATCAACCTTTTGTCTGTACTGTCATTTGCAAATATCTTCTCCCGTTCTGTGGGTTGCCTCTTTGTTTTGTTGACTGTTTCCTTTGCTGTGCAGAAGCTTTTGATCTTGATGAAATCCCAATAGTTCATTTTCGCTTTTGTTTCCATCGCCTTTGGAGACATATCTTGAAAGAAGTTGCTGTGGCTGATATCAAAGAGGTTACTGCCTATGTTCTCCTCGAGGATTCTGATGGATTCCTGTCTCACGTTGAGGTCTTTTATCCATTTCGAGTTTATCTTTGTGTACGGTGTAAGAGAATGGTCGAGGTTCATTCTTCTACATATAGCTGTCCAGTTTTCCAACACCATTTATTGAAGAGACTGTCTTTTTTCCACTGGATATTTTTTCCTGTTTTGTCAAAGATTATTTGACCATAGAGTTGAGGGTCCATATCTGGGCTCTCTACTCTGTTCCACTGGTCTATGTGTCTGTTTTTATGCCAGTACCATGCTGTCTTGGTGATCACAGCTTTGTAGTAAAGCTTGAAATCAGGTAACGTGATGCCGCCAGTTTTATTTTTGTTTTAAGGGTAGATGGAGAGGAGAAGGGAGTTGAGGGAAATTGGAAGGGGAGGTGAACCATGAGAGACTATGGACACTGAAAAACAACCTGAGGGTTTCGAAGGGGCGGTGGGTGGGAGGTTGGGGGAACCCGGTGGTGGGTACTGGGGAGGGCACGGATTGCATGGAGCACTGGGTGTGGTGAAAAAACAATGAATACTGTTACGCTGAAAAGAAATAAATCATAAAAAAAAAAAAAAAAAAAACACAGAGCAAGACACAGGATAACATAGCTGGTCTTCGCTCTGTGCCCAGATTTGTTCCAGGAAATCGGATTACATGCGTGTCACTGTCAAGGGTGCGGTGGGAGAGGCGCACTCCCCACCTCGGCTCTGTCACGTGAAGGCTGCTGGGGTCCCCTGCAGCGTCTCTGGGAGGCCACCAGCTGCTGCACGGAGGGTCCTGCCGGACCCTCGGTGCATGTGGAGAAACTTCGGAGCCTCTGGGAACTGGCTGGCCCGGCCAGGCTAGGACACTATTCCTGACACAGGACAAACCCCGCCATGTAGATGAGAGCACGCACGGGCCCACACTGAAGAGGCCGGAAGGGCCTCCATTTACTGAGTCCTCCAGATCTCGACGCTTCAGGAACATGAGGCCCAGAGAAATGAAGTCCTTTCCCCCAAACCAAGCTCACAATCAGTTGACTCCCACAGCAGGGAGCTCGGTCAGCTGGGCACCAGCCGTCCAGAGACCTTCTGGAAGCTCCTCACCCCCTGTGGGCTCCCCCTTCCCTGGCGAGGAGATGAGGTTCCCGGCCCTGCTCCCTCCCACGGCGGCTGGGGGGGCCGCATGTCCCAGGCTCCCTCCTCCCTCCTCCCACGCAACCAAGCCCTTTTGCTTCAAAGCCAAGGCCACGTTCATCCGTGTCCCTTGTTTTCTCTCCCATTGTGGCTGCCTCCTTTTATGGTGTTCATGTGGGGACGTGGCAGGGGTGCCCCACGGCAAGGACGGGTGCCAATATCTGCTTGAGTCTGCCTGGCCGATCAACGGAGCGAAGGAGGTTGGAAGACCCCAGGGGACACCCTGTCATCGTCCTTCACCTCCTGCAGAAACACATTCCCTCCATCCACTGGCCTCATCTTTCCCGTCCACCGCTGAGCCCACCTGTCCCTACTGCTGTCCCCTATTGTTTTTTATTATTATCATTCCACTCCTTCTCGGAACTGAGCACTCTAGGACCAAAGCCTTGGAGAGACCCTGCGTCCTGGCGCGACTGACACCCTCCGGTCGGAGGATGGTGGGCGACGGGGGTGACAAGCGGGTAAGTGCTCACGGGGTAGATCCTTGTCCTTGCTTCCGCTTGCTGTCCTGCCCCCACCTCACCTTCCCCTTGACAGTGACACAAACACATCGACGTGCTGTAGATTTCCAAGTAAGGGCTCGGCGGCTCAAGGAGGCCCCTGCGGAGCCCGTCTGACCCACACGGGAAAGGGCTGAAGCCCCACAGAGGGGGCTCCGTCCTCCCCTGGGATGCGGCTTTGGGGGGCGGGTGCTCACGTGGCTTCGTTCTAGTTGCAGCCCCCTCTGCTCTGACCCAGAGCGACAGGTGTGACGGCCACTTGGTGACAGACTGGGGGAAGCTACGGCCCACACTTCCTCCCGAGTCCCGTGGACAGGCTCCCTGGGGGTCCCATGCAGAGCTCTTTCCAAAACACGGGGCCGGCAGCCATGGCAGGGCGCGGCACTAACGAGGAGCGGCAGAAACGGATCCCACAGTCGACTTGGTCATACTCACACGTTCCTCTCGAGCACGTCTGCTTGAGAGACGGTGTTGCCAACGTGGGGAGGAGGGCTGGGAGGAAGGAAGGGACGGCAAGACGGTGCCTGCTCTCTGGATGCTGGCGACTGGGACAGGAGACAATGGCGCAAAACTAACGCTGACCACTAATGACACAACTCCGGAGCGCGGAGCAGGGTCCGAGCTCCCCCCGCTTACGGACCCGAGCCTTCTGGACACCACTGTACAGAACGTGTAGGCTTTGAAAGGCATCCCTCCAGACAAGAACCCAGAGGGGCCTCGAAGGACATGGAGCCTCAAGGAGCCACGAACAAAGGCAGAGAGGGACCAGATGTAGACAGGTTCTGTGTGCCCCGGGAGGCCCCTCTGGAAAGAGTGCTGGGCCGGGTTATTAAAATGGCAGTCTAAGCTTTATTCACCGAAGTTTCTGGCAGGAGCGTGAAAGGAGAGAGACCACCAGCATGGAAGATAGCCGCTATCAGGAGTTCCCTTCAGGGGCGCCTGGGTGGCTCCGTGGGTTAAGCTTCTGCCTTCGGCTCAGGTCATGATCTCAGGGTCCTGGGATCGAGCCCCGCGTTGGCTCTCTGCTCAGCAGAGAGCCTGCTTCCTCCTCTCTCTGTCTGCCTCTCTGCCTACTTGTGATCTCTGTCAAACAAATAAATAAAATCTTTAAAAAAAAAAAGGAGTTCCCTTCCGCTGGAGACCCAGTGTGGAAGAGAACCAGCAGAAGACTTCCCGGGCTGAAGTGCCTCATCCCAGGGCCAGGGTGTCGCCATGGAGTGGGAAGAGAAAACCAGAGCAGGGACGCTGGGGGCCACATGGACAGTGGATGCGCCAGACCCTGCAGGAAGTGCAGATAGCCGGCCCTCCATCCACGGCCAGGGAGGGGACGAGGTGGGGGCTCTCAGGGCAGTGCGCCCGGCAAGGGGGTGCTTGCCTGGGGTGCTGGCAGTGCAGAAGTCAGAGAAGTCCGACAAGATTACTTCTCTGCTGAGCTGTTCTTGCCGTTGGCTCCAAAACTGAACACAAGGAAAACACTCCCCACGCAGAGAAGACGACAGCATGTATGTATTTAAAACAGTGAAAACATTGGACATTTGTGGTCCTGAAAGATCCTCCTCCGTGAACTTCGAAACTCAGTCTGAGAGAGCACTTCGAGGCCGGAGATGCCGTCTGGGCGGGCGCCATGTGCCCTGCCTCCCTTGCACACCCACAGCCTCCTGAGCGCACGAATGCTGGTGAGTGGAGGGAAGTGCTGTGACCCCAAGCACGCGACTCTGAGCTGTCGGTCATGGAGCACCTGCCACGTGCCGGCACAGAACTGGCTTCTCGTCCTTAGGACGACCTCATGGCTAACCAGCGTCCCAGCCGTATACATGGGCGAAGTGGGTAACCACAGTTCTGTACGTCATCCAAGATCCACACAGCCAGGAAGCGACTGAGTTGAGACCTAAAGCACCCAGTTTGGGTCACGTCCATGCCCACGACTGTTTGCAAGGCTGACACTGGCTCCAGCAAGGAGACAACGGCGGGTCCTAGGAACTGCAGGCCGCCACAAAGCAAACCGGCCTGTGCGCCCACGTACCTGCCTGAATCCAGAAGAGCCTGCTGGTTCTCATGAAGCAGAACGGTTCGTGCACAGATGCCCACGGGTCAGGGGCCTGGAGGGGCCGCCCTCAGCCAGCAGCTTAGGACAAGACTCTGCTCCCCCATCAACCCCATCAACCCATCCACCCGTCACCCTTCAAGGAAAATGTCAAGTGAAGCCTGGAGTTTCAACGGGCCTGTCCCCATGCGCACGTCCCCGTGAAATCCCCCAGAGCCCCACTTAGCCACGGGCATGAGAGCCTGACCGTGGCCTCTGCGGGTGCCGGGCCAGTCTCTAGCCATCCTGGGCCTGAGAGCTGCTCCAGGGTCCTGCGTCACAAGGGATCCCCACAGCGGAGACCCACCACCATCCTCCCGGGGCTGCTCTCCCCAGGCTGGTCTGCACCACCCCAGCTCTGCTGGCCCGGCCAGGGGAAGGGGCACCCCACACCTCACTGCCCGAAGCCCGGGGACCTGTGGGCCGGCCGCAGGGCAGATTTGCCGTCACCTTGTATGCCTTGGCTTCCCGGGAAGAAGTTGAACTTCCTCCTGCTCCTCAGGCTGGTTTGGGCCTGGGTGTGTGGTGCTGTTGGCACACGACGGCCGGAGGATGCGGCGGGGCAGAAGCAGCCCCCTTGGGACCCAGGCGTCACTGAGGCAGGCAGAATGGGAAGGACGAACTCCTTTCCTTCAAGGTTCCAGGTCCGCATGGTCTCTGTTTCCTGGGAGCCCCTCAGGAAGCCACACGGGCTCTTCTCTGCTCTTCCGCGTTCTCGCCAAGGAGGCGCCGTCCCGAGACAATGATGGACAAGGAGGGGCGGAGGGGCGGGCGCCCCTCTTCCCCGGCTCAGGGGGAACCCCTGCCTCCACTGCACTCAACGAAACGGATGTGGGGAGGTAAATGCCACCAAAACACATTTCCTGACCCCATTGTTTGATGACTCAAGAATTCAGAAGCCTCTAAAATGGCTTAGGTTCCGACACCACGGACCGGCTGTGGCACTGCACCACGGCAGCCGCGGGAGGGGGACGCTGGCCCCGTTCAGCGCTCAGCTGCTCCGGCCGTCGGGCTCTCGTTCCACGCCACGGCCCAGTGGGCCGCGGTCCCAGCCCACAGAGGGCGACGCCCCCTCCAGGCGGCTCTGTTCCCGGCGTCCCCAGCAGCTCGCAGGCTCCCGTGCCCGTGGCTGTGTCCCACACGTCCGCCCTCACGATGTCGGTGTCCTCCGATGCTGGTCCGGAGAGAGACACAGTCGCCACCGTGTGCAAGCCAGGACACGCTATGTTACATGACAGTTTTCACCCGGTACCGTGTCCCGCGTACCAGCGAAGGACCCCCTCCGGGGACGTTAGCAGCCGGATCCTGGTATTCTTACAGAGAAGAGCGATTAGCAAATTATCTTTTTACATCTATTCCCACAGCCCGCGACTCCTCTCCAGGGTCGCCCTCAGTGAATGAAAGGACACGGACACTGTGTGCTGGGCTGGGCTGCCACGTGCTCTGTGTTTTGTACTAGAAAGTGACCGAAATGATAAAAACTATGAAATGAGGTCCATGACCTCTAGAAAGTATATAAACTGTTCAACTTGTGGAGACGGAGATAACAGAAAGCCAGTCCCCGTTTTTGGCCATTGATCTCCCCCCAGTACGATTTCCGTGTGGAGCTGGTCATGAGCGACAGCAAGACACGGACAAGGAGAGACGAGGCCCGGGACGCCGTATCGCAAGAGGGATGGACCTACAGCTGCGGGGACACAGGGGAGGGCTCGTCCCTGGCCTAGAGGGGGCAGGAAGGCAGGGTGGGGAGGACCGTGGGTTCCTGGGTGTGCAGAGAGCCTCCAGGAGAGCCCTGCGCCCCTGCCCTGGAAGCCGGGGCCTGTGGGGGCCACTTCCGGTCCAAGAGCTGTGCATGGGGCGGCCGTGAGCCCCAAGAGATGCAGGGACCGCAGGAGGAGGGAGAGGCAGCCGCAGGGATGCGTGGGGACAGGGTTGGGGGCAGAGCCCCAGCTGGCCAGCGCTTTGCCTGGCCCACAGCACAGCCCTAAGCCTGCAGACAGCCGTGGCCAATGGAGAACCCTCCTGGTTTCCTTCAGGTTCCTTTTCACTTCATCAGTAGTGGAAGAAACGTGTCTTCTGGGCTGCACTCTACTGACATACACGCCTGTGGTCCTGGCAGCCAGCGTGCCCACGGCGCCCATCTGCAGCGGCCCATTCGGGGGTCCTGCTGACATACACGCCTGTGGTCCAGGCGGCCCGTGCGGGGGTCCTGCTTGCTCGGTGGCTGCTACTCTGCGCTGGCTCAGGGCACTTCAGGAAGCCCCACAGCCCTGCATGTACCTGCCGCCCTCCCTCCCCCAGCGCAGTGGGCATGGCGCACACACCACCCAACCATCCACACGTCCCGGCCTCCAGCCCGGCTCACACTCGCACCCGCTGCAGCTCAGCTCCGCCATCCTGCCCCGAGCTACGACCTCGGTCTCTCGTTCACCCAAGAAACACTGCGTGAGCCCCCTGGGGCTCTGACTCTGGGGAATTTCAACAGTCCAGGTCTCTGCCTTCGCAGAGCTCACGGTGCGGCAGGCAGGGGTGCATGTGAGGAAACACGGGATGAAGGCTGCGACCAGAGGACCCACAGAACCACGGCCTCTAATCCACCTAACAATAAATCACGTGTGCAACATTATTAGCTCTGGATACGTCTGCTTTTATCTCCCCTTGGCAACCACAGCCTCTTGGGGGCAGGAAGCGTCTCCTGGAGCGGGTGGGATTATGTCCGGGTCCTGCCCGAGGCACCCGGACAAGGGAGTACGGCAGATCCAGAAGAGACGTGCCCAAGACCCCAACTGCTGGAGAGGAGTAGAGGAGAAGACGTCACCTCATTGTTCACCTAGCGCGTGTCCGACCAGCTCGACGCAGAGCAGACGCGTGTCTGGACTCCAGTCCGTGCCCGTCAGGAGCACAGGTGCGGGGGGAGGCACGAGGCGCACGAGCGCAGCCCGAGTGGTCGAGGCCGGCACCTTGGCCTCGGAGCGGGTAGCGTCTCGGGAGGACCCGCTCCCCAGCGGGCTGGGCCTCCTTTGCACACATTGTGAACACGCATCACCTCAGGTGCCCTGTCCCCTCCGTCCCCGTAGATGAGTACACTGGCTGTTTTTACCTCCGCTCATCTGAAAGGGGGAGTTGGTAGAAGACAAACACGGACAGCAGCACTGGTCACCCCTTCTGTACACGGGCGCTCTGTCCGGTTGGCCTCCCTCTGGCGCAGGACTGAACAGGAGCGTCCGCAGGTGTTCAGATCTGGGCGTCCCAAGGACTTGTGAGCCGCCTGCCCATGCCCACACAGGACGCAGCCCCAGGTTTGCGCCAAGAAGTGTCCTGCCTCCAGGCCGTTCCTGTGGCGACCCTCTGCTGCCTGCTCCAAGTCCGGTCCGCGAGAACCACGCTTTTCTTCCTTCCCGTCTTCCATCGTTGCCCGTCTCCTCCACCTCCCAGCTGTGGTCCAAGCACACCTGTCCGGGGATGGCCTGTGCGGGATCCCGACCGCCGCTCACAGAGAGCTGGCCCGGGCGACCGCGTGCGCGAGGGTGATCGACAGAGCGTAGTTTCCACACGTGCGCTCGTCGTCTTTCAGAATATGCTCGTTGACATTTACAGACACGGTTGTGGACTTCTTCATCCCACGACCTCCATGACTTACGGATAAAAGGCGAGCTTTCCTCCCTTTCATAAAGACAAGGCACACTTCAAAATACTTCATTATCATTACACTATTAGGATGAGGGTAATCTGTCAAGATTACACTGGCAGGTAATTGTACAGTAGAATTGTTCCCTGATACTCTGGAACCTGGGTTTTCTGTCTAGACCACAAAGTAATTTCTTACTCTGTGGCCACGGTAACAATCCTTTTTTAAGGATATCACTGGCAATGTCAGAAACCACCACGCAGAAATTCCCCTCCCTTCTAAGAACAGATGCAGAATGGAGCGTCCAGAGACCTGGGCTGTGGGACTTGGGACAAAGAGCTCCCCCTGCCCCCGGCACGATCCCAATGTTCTCACTCATTAATCAGAGTGACTGAGCTGGGCAATGCCTACAATGCCTATGTCCTGCACCTTGCACAAGCCTGAGAACGCATCACAGTGCACCTGCCGCGAGGCTTGGTTTGGAGATGGCCTCCCAGCAGCCTCCCAGCTTACACTCTGATGTGGATGCTAGGATCCCCGGCCCGAGAGGCTCGTCTTAGAATAGGTGTCCACGAAGACAAAGATGTTCCCCTTTGTCGCCCACTGGATATGTTACAAGGAAGCATATTAAAGCATCTGGAAGGACGATGGAGATCGTACGGCTCCAACAGTCAGAGGGCAGTAGCGGACGGGAACGCCATGAGCAAAATCACAGACGTGAGAAAGAAAAAGCCTTATTTGGGAATAACAGGTAGATGCTGTTGGTTAGAACAGTGTGCATTTATTAAGCTCTTCCTGCATGTCACGCCAAATCAATAAGCTGGGAACATGCAAATGGAAGAAACACACTCAGTAGGATTTTAAGAAGAGTTGATGTTGGCAACCGGCCAGCGGAGGCAGCGCGCGGAGAAGCCGAGGTGCTCCTTAATGGGGAGGGCATGCCTGTCGTAGACTTCCAGAGCACTCTTCTTTTCTTGCAATAAACACCCTTCTACTACCCGGCACCAAGTGGTGGGTGGGGACCCAGAGCTGAGCTGGGCGTGGGGAGTCCTGGTAGATGAGGTCTCCCCTTTCCATGAGGCCCTGCAGGGGAGGTCTGTAAGTCCCAGGGCTCTGCTGCACAATAGAGAGGCACTGGAGATATCTGGGCCCACACGGCACGGCTGTCGGGGCCACTGACTTAACAACTGCATCTGGGCAGGGGGGTGCGGGGCGTGGCGCAGAGACGGGGCCGCGGCCCCGAGCAGAGAGGTCTGGTGGAGCGAGCGAGAGCAAGGCGGATGGAGGCTCCCTCACAGGTCCAGTGTGTCCCCCGGGGTGTGGCCCCCACGGCTGGGCGCACAGAGATCCCTGCAGACCCTCGGGCACGTGGTAGCCGGGAGCGCTCACGGATTCCATATCAGATCGAAGCGTTCCCCGGAAGCCGACACTGTCCCAGCGTTCCCGGACTTAGTGTTTTCCGTAGTTGACATTAGATTTGACACTTCGTTATTTTTTTCCTTAAAGCACAATAATCCCGACTTCAAGTGCTCCAAGAAGACAATAAATGCGTAAGCCTCGTTTATCCAAGGAAAGAAGCAGCGTCTTCCTCCTTTTCCTTTTGGCATTTGTTTCCGGTGGGGACCCCTGAACCACCAGTTCTCAAACCCCTCCGTCCTGGAATTCTATGGGGGCAGCATGACCAGACCGTCCCCTGACCCAAAGCGAGCAGCGTCTGCCCATTCTGTGCTCCTCCCTGCGGAAACAGGGCTGTCAGCCTCCGAATCGGGGCCTGCATTAGCACTAATGTCTGAACCGACCACAGTTCCTCCAAACTGCTTACACGGCAGCTGATACACGCATGCCATTAATTTTTTCCCATTAAGGAGAAAAAGAACCATCCATTTTAGGGGGAAAAAAAATCTAAAAACTCTACTTTCCCCCCTTTTAAAAAGCGTTGTCTTTTTTTTTTTTCTTTCATGAATAACAAGCTTAATCAATTATCTTCTCTTTATCTGCAAGTAAAGTGTCCCTTTCAGGATGAATGTTGTCATATTTTTAAGTGTTTGCTTTTAAGTTGTCAGCTTGCTCGACATCCTCCCCACGGATCCTACGGCAGTAGATTTGTGATCCTAAATGTCCCCATGTAGCACCCCCAGACTGGTCAGGGGAGATGGGAGACAGGGAGCGCTGACGGCATGCGGACCGGGACAGCTAGCCCACCCCGGACGGGAACCGTGGCTGGGACCTGCTACACGGTCATCCGATTCTGTGACTCAACGGGGAGCGGAAGACGATCTTCTCATAGAAATCAGAAAAACAATCCAAAATCAGCAAATCAGGGGATAGAATGAGGAAACTGTGTCAAGTTCTGGTGAGATTTCCTGCAACTTTCTGTAGCCAACGCTTGAGAGATGGAACACATCCCGCTGGTAGGGATGTGGGCCGCTGCCCTCCACAAGGCCACCACAGGACAATTACCATAATTCCTTGATCCTAAGATGATCATCTTTTTACTAATAGCTTTTCAGGGGAAAAAAAGACCGTGTTAAAAGCAACCATCAATTACAAGCTGCATTCAGATTTCAGAAACGTTCGCAGGTGAAAAATATCCATCTTAGAATCAAGAAATATGGTATTTTAATTCAAAGGTCATCATCAATTAATCATTTTAAAGGACTTAAGCAAAACGGACGCGCTGGAAGAGAGGTCATCCCACGCAAACAATGGGAGGGCAATGTTGGAAAAGGAAAGCACAAATAGTGGTCAACAAAACCAAGGAAAATGAACGATTCCAGAAAAGGAAGCTGGGAACATTTTCAATTCTGTTTCTCAAAAATATTAAGATTTATCTCTAACATATAACTTACTATTAACAGCCACGGTTATAAAGCGTGAAAGCACAATTAGACAATTAGACAATGAAAAGGAAGAGTATCTGTGTTACCGGCTGTTCCCCGCCAGCCACCGAGGTGCTGACCAGCGAGTGTGTTGAATGAAGATTTATTTGTTGAGGTAACGACAAAGTCAAGCATTACAGTAGCCACCGAGTCTGCTGATCTTATATCCTAGGGATTTAGGGTTCGCTCCTTTGCGCTCTAACCAGACCCTGGGCCCCTTCTCATCTGTGTGGCAGCCCGCGTGGCTGTCAGCCCCGCCTGCCCCGTCCCGCCTGTGCCCGCTTCATGCTTCCTCTAAAGCCAGAGGAAAGGCATTGCGTGTGGGGCGTTTCTGAACCTCCCATAAATCTCCATAAAAATAGAGCAGCTTGCATAGCCGAACAGGAAACCCTCCGAGTACAGCTTCAACAAAGCTGGGTAACAAGTGGTCCCTCTGAACCCCAGCATGCGATCAACGGGGTGACGCTACAATGTGGACCGCTCCCATGGCAGGTGCAGTGAGCAGGTGGTCAGGAGCGACACTGGACCTCTGAGAGCCAGGGGCTCACCCTGACAGGAGGCATCGCAGCGGGGCTTCTGGGGGCAGCACAGCCCCCTCTAGGGAGACAGTGCCAGAGGCCTGGGGGGCAGCAGGCTGTGCCGGACCCAAGAGAGAAGCCTGGGAGCTGGTCCCCAAACCCAAGGACAGAGACCAGGGAGACACCAGCTGCAGAAAATCCTTCGGGGCCATGTGGCGGGGAGGAACCAAGGCAGATACCTGAGTGTCCTTTGGAACCTGCTCCAAACAAACCGTTAAAACACACATACACACATACACACACACACATTCACATATATACACACATGCACATGCATAAACACACATTAAAAACACACATACACATAACACACATGCACACACACGGACATACACATATGTGCACACATACAGGTGCACAAACACACATATGCACACATGCACACATGTGTGGCACACATACACATATATACATGTGCACACAATGCACACATATACACATACACACTTGTGCACAAATACACACATATACGGGCATACACACATGTAACATAATACACCCACACACGCACATATGTACATACATACATGCACACATACATACATGCGCCCACATAAATACATATACAGGGACACACATACACATAAGTACATGTGTATACACACATGCATAGACATATGCACACATGCACACATACACAACACCCATACACACACGTAATCTCCAGAAGTGGACAGACAGTCCTATGAAGGAATCACTGTTGATCAGTTCAGACGTGATCACATATTATGGTTTTGTTCTTTCTTGTTTAAAAGTCTCCTTATCTGACAGTCTCCCTAAAACAGGAGGAAACGGTAAGATGTGTGGGCTTTGGTGCACGACGACCCGCAGGGAGAGTGAGTTAGGAAGCGGTGTATGCGCAGTGGGATTCGTTGTGCTGATAATTTTAAAGCTGGTGGTGGCTTCTGCACTTGGAAGTTCAATTCACTTTTCTTTTGTGTATGTTGTCAATCGGAGAAAGACAACTATCATGTGATCTCTTTGATATGAGGAAGTGGAGATGCAATGCAGGGGGGTTGGGGGAGGTAGGAAAAGAAAAAATGAAAAGGCTCAATCTCAAAAAACAGACTGAGGGTTGCTGGGGGGAGGGGGGAGGGAGAGGGTGGTGGGGAAATGGACATTGGGGAGGGTATGTGCTATGATGAGTGCTGTGAAATGTGTAAACCTGGCGATTCACAGACCTGTACCCCTGGGGATAAAAATACATTATATGTTTATTAAAATGGGAAAAAAAATCACAATTTTAGGGGTGCCTGGGTGGCTCAGTGGGTTAAGCTTCTGCCTTCGCCTCGGGTCATGATCCCAGGATCCTGGGATCGAGCCCCGCATCGGGCTCTCTGCTCAGCCCTCTCTCTCTCTCTGTCTGCCTCTGCCTACTTGTGATCTCTCTTTCTCTGTCAAATAAATAAATAAAATCTTTTTTAAAAAAATCACAATTTTAGCCCAATGATACATCTACCAAAAACAGTTGATTACCTGCCCGCCACCCCCAATGACCTTACATGCAACCCAAAGCTGCCCACGTCATGTGTCCCCAGCCCCCCTCAGGCCGTCACTGCCTCGCCCTTTAGCCGCCCCCCCCCCATGCCACTCTCAAGACACAGGACCAATGTCCAGGACCACACTGATGTTCATGCGGCCGGACATGCCGTTCCTGTGGCCGAAACATGGCCCCAGCATGAGCTCTTCCTTCTACAGAGGCTGGACCTACCCTGCCCGCGCCGGCTGCCTGCCCCGCTCCGCCTGCCACACACCCTCTCGCCTCGATGCCGTCGCCGGCACGCCCGGACACTCAGGGACATGAGTCCTCTGCTAATCTCCTCACTCTGCGCCAAGTACACTTATCGACAAACTGGCACTGCCAGCTCCGGAGTATTGGGCGGAGACGGGCTTCTGGGGGAGTCTTTTCCAACAAGCACAGAGAACCAGTTCCACACTTTCAGACATGACAGTTTCGATGGGAGTAAGCATCGGTAAAAAACTGAAGGCGAAACAACAGCAAAAACCCCACAAGTGTTTCTGTCTTTTTATGTTGTAATTCCACGTTTCAGGATGTATTCAACGGGAATTATTGGGAATTCACAAAAAGACTTTTATGAAAGAATGTTGAGTAAGACCAAGCACCCTATACCTCCATCATTCATACGACGGAATATTAGGCAGCCATTCAGAGCCCTGTCTTAACGGGATTTTTAGCAACATGGGAAATGCTAGAGATTTATTATTAAGCAAAAACATTAGGTTGTAAATCAGTACATTCCATAACAGCACACTTGCACTATAAAAATACTCCCCCAGAAAAATGCTGCAAGAAAATACACCTAAATACTCAGTTTTATCCTGAGGTTGTAGGACTAGAGGATTTTATAAATCAATAAGCTGTATTTATTTCGAGCTGCTTTAGATTTACAGAAAAACTGAGCTGAAGTTGGGGAATTCCCATAGACCCTCTGACCCCACCCCGCAGTCCTCCCATTAGCGTGTCCCTCTGTTACAATTGATGACCCAATATCGATACGTTATTACTAACTAAAATCCACGGTATGTATTAGGGTTCCCTCTTTGCATCATATATTCCGTGGACTTTGCCAAACGCATGATGTCATGATGTCTGTATGACATCACAGTGTCATACAGAACAGTTTCCCTGCCCCGCAAATCCCCCATGCCCCGCCCACTCATCCCTCCTCAGCCCTGAACTCTTGATCTCGTTACCACCGATCCCCCTACCATCTCCGTAGTTCCGTCTGCCCCACAGTGCCGTGCAGCTGGAATCATACAGGACGTGACCTATTCCGCTTGGCTTCATTCGCTGAGCAATAGGGTTTAATGGTCCTCTACGTATTTTTGTCGCTCGACAGCTCACTTCTTTTCACTGTTGAATAATATTTCCTCGAATGGATTTCGCACGGTTTGTCCATTCACCTATTGAAGGACATTTCTTCGGTCAATTTTGGCATCTAATTTTTGGCAATTGTGAATAAAGCCCCTATAAACACACACCTGGAGGTTTTTGTGTGGACATAAGCTTTTGACTCCTTTGGGTGCATGCTGAGGAGGGCGACTGCTGGATCATGGGGTAAGAGTGTGCTCAGCTTTGCAGGAAACCACGAAACTGTGTCTCAAAGGAGCGGAACCAGTTTGCATCGCACCGGCAATGAGCGAGGACCCCGGCTGCTCCGTGTCCACACAGTGCTTGGTATTGTCAGCGTTCTGGATCTCCACCGTTCTCGTACGTGTGGGAACCGTTAGATCAGTGGTTGGATGCCTGCCGCTATTCTTTTAAATTCTCAGCCATCACTGCTTCAAATATTCCTTCTCTTCGTTCCTCTCCTTTTCTTCCTGTTACCCCATTACACGGATTTCCTACTTTTTGTAATTGTCCCATGGTTCTTTCATATTCTTTTTTATCTTTGCATTCCATTCTTTCCTCAACTGTGTCCAGTGCACCGATGAGCCCATTGGAGACATTCTTTTTTTTTTTCTTTTCAGCGTAACAGTATTCATTGTTTTTGCACCACACCCAGTGCTCCATGCAATCGGTGCCCTCCCCAATACCCCCCACCAAGCTCCCCCAACCTCCCACCCCCCGCCCCTTCGAAACCCTCAGGTTGTTTTTCAGAGTCCACAGTCTCTCGTGGTTCGTCTCCCCTTCCAATTTCCCTCAACTCCCTTCTCCTCTCCATCTACCCTTGTCCTCCATGTTATTCCTTATGCTCCACAAGTAAGTGAAACCATACGATACTTGACTCTCTCTGCTTGACTCATTTCACTCAGCATCATCTCCTCCAGTCCCGTCCATGTTGCTACAAAAGTTGGGTATTTGTCCTTTCTGATGGAGGCATAATACTCCACGGTGTATATGGACCACATCTTCCTTATCCATTCGTCCGTTGAAGGGCATCTTGGTTCTTTCCACAGACTGGCGACCGTGGCCATGGCTGCTATAAACATTGGAGACATTCTTTATTTTTGCTACGGTGTTTCTTTCTAATATTTCCTTCTGATTCTTTCTGAGAGCACCACCTCCCTGCTCATGTTTCCTACCCGTTCTTGAGAGCTGCGTCTCCTTCATCCACTAGAGCATGTTAATCATGGTCATTTTAAATTCCTGGACTGAAAATTCCAAAATCTCCACCATTCTGAGGGGTGGCTTGCCTCTTCAAATTGTGACTTCTGCCTTTTAGCACGCCTTGTAATCTTTTCTTGAAAGTGGATGTGATGTATCAGGTAAGTGGAAATGAGGTAAACAGGCATTTGGTGTGAGGTTTTTGTGGATCCGGCCAGGAGTAGACTGTGTCTGTCATGTACTGAAGCTGTGGGCTCAGAGGCTAGCAGCTTTCCCAGTGTCGTTGTTCCCGTCTCCCCTGTGGTCACTAGGTTTCCTTGGAGATTCCTTCTTAAATAGGGCTGAGGCATGCAGTTCTTTGAGACACAATCTTCTGTTTTTGTATAGGACCCCCACTGCTGTGGGGTAAGACGTTAGGGACAGGAGAACTTTCTGGAAACCCAAGATTAGGTCTATCTTTCATTGGGTTTATGCTCCTGGGCTGTGACCTTTATACGTGCTTCAGAGTCTTTCCCTCACCCCTCAGGCGAGATACGAAGGCTAGCGTGGCCTGGAGTTCCCAAACGACGCCGTTCTGCAGGTTCCCAAACAAGACCCCCACCGTGAACATGCTGCCTTGGACTCGTACGTACAACCCTTTGAGGAATCTTTCTCTCCTCCCACACTCCTCATACCCACAGGCGTTAAAGTCTAACACACTCCCCATCAGGTATGCTCGAATACTGTGCCAAATGCACATTTCCTCGGGATTTCCCACATGCTGAAGGGAGACCAAGGGCCCCCAAGAGGAGGAAGGGAAGCTCATCCCGCAGAAGCACCAAACTGTCATTCGCCAAAGTTCTCCGAGAGCTCCGATCTCCCACCTGTGGGGTCACGGTTCTCCTCAGCACGAGAAGGATGTAGGGCAGCGTGTGGCTTCCTGCTCGCTTTCTGCGGCCGGACTGAGCTGCGAGCCAGGATGGGGCATGTCTTCTCCCCGTGAGTGTCTCAGCTTGCTTGCCATCGAGCGGTACGAGATCTATTCCAGCGGTCCTTGTCTCGGTCGTTTTGGGCTGTTACAGCTCAGACTGGGAGGCTTGTAACTTACTTCTCACGGATCTGGCAGCCGGATGTCTGAGATGAGGGGGCCCACAGGGTCGGGTTCTGGCGAGAGCCCTCTTCTGGGCTTCAGACCGAAGACCTCTCGCTGTGTCCTCACACGGCAGAAAGAGCGGGACGCTCGCATCTCTCCTGTAAGGGCACTCATCCCATTCATAGGGGCTCTGCCCTCAAGACTCAACCACCTCCCAAAGGCTCACCTCCTAACCCTCACGTTGGGGGCTGGCTTCAACACAGGAATCTGGGGGGACACAGACATTTGTAAATGGCACCTTCCTCTCCTATGATCCTGTGAACTAGCCTGGTAGCACCACAGGCCTAGAGAAGTTACTGGTTCCATCACCACCACATTCTCGTCTAGCCATGAGATCCAAACACGCTCTGGTCTTTGCAGAGTCGTGGCTCGTGTGCTGTGTCGGGTGGGCCCACAGCCCCGCAGCCCTGAGCCGGGACCAGCATGAACTACAGAGTCCAGACACCGAGGCCAAGGGGAGGGGTTTGCCCAAGGTCACTAAGTAGTGATTAGTGGCCCGAAGTTTAGGACCCTCTGTTCCAAACCTCTGCTTGATAAACTACCACGCAAACCACACCGACATGACAGAAAGCCAATTTGGTTCACTTTGGGCTTCTCCCAAGGAAACTGACTACTGAAACCATCAGGAGGGCCTCAGCCTAACACTTTTATCTCGCTAAAATGACCCAATTTTTTGGAACCCAATAGATAATCAGGGCAGTCTGTTTCTCCCACTGTGATACATTTTTTGGGTCAGAGAAGGAGAGAAGTCATTTAGTGCTGTTAAATATCCAGATGGCACCATATAACTCATCTCCAACCATTTCTATTTTAAACTTGGGGAAAATATCTTGGCAAAGAAACCATCAATCCTATTGGCAAAGTGATTGATTCCTTAGTGTGTCAAAACTCTTCTTTTGACATTGACATTATTATTTTTATTAAGGGGAAATGGATGCGTTACTTGAAGTCACTTCTCTGTTTCCCATGTCCTCAGCCTGCAGGTTTCCCTGGGGACCCGGCCAGGAGGGCTTCCTCACTACACACACTAGATGCAAGACGTGGGGCCACAGCACTTTTTGGAGGGAGCAAGGGGAGAGGGAGACAGAAAATCTTAAAAAGGTTCCACGTCCAGCACCTGAGCCCAACGTGGGGCTTGATCCCAAGACCCGGAGATCATGGCCGAGGCCTAAATCAAGAGTTGGCCTGAGCCGCCCAGGCACCCTATAAATACTTTTAAAGTCTGAAGAAGTAAACATGTATGTTGAAGAAAGTGTTTTGATCTAGAATATTAATATATTCATGGTTGTACCAATGAAGTCACAAATACAACTTTGACGACTTTTATTTTGATCAAAGCCGCACCACACTCTGGCAGTCGGTGCCTCTTCATGTTTCCGTGGAATAAGCAGAGGGCTTCTCCAGCACACACGTCTGTCCGCACAAGGGACGGGACGCATGCCCTTCTCACCCCAGTGCCCGGGAAACTGGGCTCTCCCGGCGGGGGCCATCCCGCCACCCCTGCGCGTGAGCCCCAACAAGCGAGCGCTGCCGTGTGCTACCCAGGCCCTCTGGGAAGTCTTGCTCGCTCGTTCCTGCAATTGCGTTTCCACGGGCTGAACAAGGTGGGGAGCGGGAGGCGCGTGGATGGCGATCTGGGGAGAGGAATCCTGATGTAGCAGGACGATTAACTCCGACCCGCTGTGGAGCTTTCTAGGGAGACCTTTTAGGGCGGCACCGAGGTTGTTCCCGTGCTGCTGGGAGGCCCAGAAGGAGCACAGTGCCATCCTCCCCTGACGACACGGCCGGTGAGGGCAAGAAGTCAGGTGACACCGTCCTTGCAGGGCACTCGGAGACAAAGACTAACACAGGCCACATGCTATAATCTGAAAGAAAGTGAAGGTGATGGGCCACCATTGAACGGGGTGCCGAGCATCCAGTCCTGGCTCCTGGGACATGTGCCCTAACTGCTCCGAGCTCCCCATGCCCGTCCATAGCACACGAGCAAAAATTTCCACCGAGCAGAGTGCACATAAGGGCTCTGGCACGGGGCCCCTGGACTGCACGTTCTGAGGCTACAAACTACAGCCTGTTTGTCCAAAAATGCCCCAAGTGCACCACAATACACAGAGAATCCGGGGGGTTAGCCGGCGTGCCGACGCAGGACCGTGGCTGTGCTCTGGAGGGCACTGAGGAAGAAACGCACAACGAAGCTCTTGGTTTGGTCTCAGCAAAGCCGCAGAAGATCCCGCGGGGACCACCCTCATTTGCCGCAGACGAACCCATCCAGCACCCCACCCCGTGGGCTCAGGAGCCAGCTGCCCCAGCAACCCAAGTCATCTCCCCAAACCCAGTGACGGGCGGCTCTGTGTCCCCCGGTGCTAGGAGAAACCTAATCAAAGCCAGCAGGGTCTCCAAAAAGTCAGCGTGTAGGGAACACGTGTGAAGTCAGGCACAGCAATGTCACCGCCGGACCCACATCTGGCTCTGGGGGTGTCCCTGTCCCCGGCAGCTCGGCCAGCCACACCCATCACCACGCCGGAGACGGGGCCACTCACCGCCCCTGGCCCTGAGCCACTCGGCTCTGTCGGCCCCTTCTTCCACAAAAATAAGGCTTAAATTCCAGTTGACATCACTGGTATAATGACAAACACATTAAATATTATCAGCTTGAACATCTCCCTCAATGAAAACTTCATCTTCAAACTTCTGCCCTTGGCAACAAGTATGTTAAAGAAAGCAAATCATCCTCTAAGAACACCCAAAACCCTTATATGGAAGAGCTTGAAACTGAAGCAGGGATGGAAATGGAAGAATCGAAACTCCAGAAACGGACGGAACGCGGCCCGCATGCAGCCCCAAGCCGCCCAGCTCCGCGGGCCCAGCCACACGCAGCCCCAGCCACCTTTGTGGGATCCCTCCCTGACCACCCTGTGAACCCCACATCCCCACGGGCCTCCCCAAGCTGGGGCTGCACCTCCGGGCAGACACCTGCCTACTTCCTCTAAGGGCAGAGGAAGCACCTCCCTTTCCCGTCCCTCTGGCCACTTTCCACGGGGCTGGGACCGATAAAACCAAGGAGGAATGCCCGAGCTTGCCGTCTCCTGGCCTCGGGCCAGCCACGACTCCGCCTCTGGCCTGAAGCTGGTCCCTCGCAGCCGCAGCAGGGCATTGGACCCCAAGGCCGGCCTCTCTGGCCAGCGAGGTCATCCCAGCCTGCTGGCCTCCCCTGCGGCGGGCCCGTCCCCCCTACGGCTGATGGGGCGAGCAGGCCAGAGCACTGTTCGGTAGTACCGATTGCATTGTGAGCCACAAGCCCCCGCCACACGACGCTTCTGCAGCCTTGCGGGAGGCGTCCAGTTCGTGCTGGGCTGAATTTCCCATCGGCTGCTACTGCGGGCCCCCTGCCCCCTCACTCCGGGCTGCCTGTCCTGCGCTGAGATCCCACGGTCAGCGGGTACACGAGATCTACTCTTGGCTTCTTCCTTTCCGCCCAGACTCTGCAGCCAAAAGACTTCCAGCAGACAAGCACCCATGCGACGGCCGGTTCCTCGGAGCTCCAGGCTCGGGGAAGCCGGGACGGCTCACGGACGCGAGGCGCGGCCTCTGACGCCCTCCCCTTCTGGAGGTGCTTGGTCTTGTCTCCCTGGCCCCGTCAGACCCTGGGCCTCCTCCACCTGCCCCTCCCTTCTCTTCCCTCCTGCGACTACCGGAGACCCTGCAGGCCCTTCCCTCACACCCACCCGTGGGGGGTGCAAGCCCAGAGCCCCCAGCGGGCACAAAGGAGGCGGCAGCCACACGGCCTCCGGGGTGATTTGGCACGAGCCCCGAGCGGCTCCTCCGGGGCAGCCTTCTACTGTGTTCAGGGTGGGAGGGTGCTGGAGCTTCCCCACCTTGAACGGCCGGGGCTGCCCCCTCCTCCCAGCACGGCTCCCTCCCTTCCCTCGCCCGGATCCTAGCTCTGGGTCCAGCTAGGCAGGTATACACAGGCGATGAGCCTTTCTGAGCCCATAAGTCCTGGACTCATGGATGATTTCCAGGCCTCACTGCCCAGAAGGACCCTCCTTCCTCCTGCCGTACCCGTGAAATCATCGCCCCCCACCCCGTGGCTCCCTGCCCAGAGCAGGAGGCCCCACATCCTGCCAGAGCCATGGGCATCACTCCCGAGTTTCTCCGGGCCTACCTCACGGAAGGGCCCGGAACAAGTGTGTGTGTGGGCAGAGACAGTGAAGCGAGATGCCTGTTACTGTTGGCAAGTTTTGGAAGCGACCTGACAACTCTCGCACCGACGCCCAGGCACTCGGGGTTCTGCCCAGACAGGTGCTCCCGGCAGCTCTCAGGATGCTCTGGGCGCCCCAAACTGCCTGGTGGTGTTCCCGCGGTCTCTCTCATGCGGGTTCACCGCCAGCTCCCACCCACCCTGGTCTGAGAGCAGTGAGCTAGGACCCGGCCTCGCCCCACCATGTGGCCTGGGGGAGGGAGCAGAGGCCCCGGGGAGCAAAAGGACACCTCGGTTCTGGTGGCCGCGTGGGGACCTGCGGACGGGACCACGTCCTCGAGGAGGGCCCCCGTGCCATGCGTCCCCCATGGAAGCTTTCCAGGAAAGTAGCGGCTGGCAGGGCTGGCTGAGCCCAGGAGACACACACCCGAGGACACAGGCGAAGCCGGTGAAGTGTGTCCTCCTGACTCAGCTCCCGGCATCGGGCCAGACCCGTCTTTCCCTCAGTAACTGCCTGACTCTTCCTTACGACGTTGTACGCAAAGGCCATGGTCAAAAATAAAAACACCATGTGGCCAGATGCCAGGCCTGGTCACACCCATGAAGCAAGGCCTGGGATGGGGGGAGGAGGGGGGAGGAGGGGGGAGGTGTGACGAGCCTGCCACGCTCCTCGTCTGTCCCAACGAGGCTTCCTTCAGCCAGTGTGTGGGCGACAGCGGGGGGCTGGGACAAGACGCTCGTTCAGGAAAACACTCACAATGAAGTAAACTCACGGGTGGGGAGCTGGTTCTCCTTTGATACCGCGTGTCCACTTATATCTGCAAAATATGAAACAGGACAAAACTCCCTCCTGATCCAAGGAAAATACAGCAGAGTTCTCAACCAGAAACATAGAAAGAAACCCCTTCACTGCACGAACCTGGAAGAGGACACTGTCCTCAGCTGTAGGGTCAGCAGGGTCACGAGGAAGGACACCGGTCTGTCCCACCCTGGGTGCCCTGTGAGCGGTCAGCTGTGGGCGGGAGGGCTGGCCTCCCCGCGCCACGTCCCGCTCTGCAGGCCTCTGTCTGGTCCCTGCGGCGCGCGGGTGGGTCTTCCCTCTCCCGTCCTGCTCGCCCTGTCAGTGTGCGGACGGTCGGCGCAGGGGTGCTCGCCCATCCCTCCCACGGAGGTGGACGACACGTTCCACACCCCGCCAAGCCGAGGTGGACCGTGGGCATCCTGGCCTTGCAGCGCAGGACGGAAGGACAAAAGGAACGCTTCGGGCAGCCTCTCACCCACCTTCAGGCCCAGGCTCTGCACCAACACTTTCTAACGCGGGAAGGCACGGCCCGTGGCGTCCCTCCGCCCCCAGGCCCAGGCCGGGACCATCTGAACGCCGTGTCCTCTAGGATTCACCGGGAGCCCCAACATGACGGCTTCAAGACTCAGGGCCTCTGGAGGGTGACTAAGTCCTGGGGAGCCCCTGAGAATGAGAGCAGTGCCCTTGCGCACGGGACGCACGGAATCCCCGCACCCCTGCTGCCACGTGGGACCACAGCAAGAGGATGGCCTCGGCAGACCCCGACCACACGGGCACCCGGATCTGGGATCCCCGGCCTCAGGACCAGGAAGTATCTCCCATCTGAAAGCCCCCGGCTGGGACATTCGTTACAGCCACTCCCCAGCCTGCCACTGGCACCCCCAGCCCCGAGGCTACCCGAGCAGCAGCCACTGGTCCTGAGCGGGAGGCCTCGTTTCGGCTGCTGTCTTAATGACCAGCAGTCCTTGATTCCCGGGGAGAGGAAGGGGCGGGGAGCCGCTGCCGGTGTGCCCAGCGCCGGACGGCCGGGGTGGTGCAGGAACCGGCCGAGTCAGCGCCCGCGTCCACGAGTCCCTCCCTGCTCCCGCCCCACTCCCCCGTGGACTCACTTCCTGCACGGAGCTCGTCCCCCTCTGCAGCGTGTTCTCGAGTGATCTCGAAATGCTGGACGTACTCCCGTCCTGGCCTTACCCCCTCGGGGAAAATGCACAAAACTCTGCCCACAGAGCAGAGCCCCCCAGGCCTCTTGGGAGCACCCTGCCCCCGGCTTGGGAAGCGCCGGCTCCCTCTGGGGTGCGGAGCGACCGCAGTATTTCACGCACCTCAGCTCAGACTCCAGCGCCGTGAGAAGACGCTGTTTGACCTGTCACTGCCATGGTCAGGCTCCCCGAGCAGAGCCGGCCTCGTGGCAGCGACCTCCACCGCCCCCGTTGCCCGCTCGGAAGGGCAGGCTGCAGTCACTGTCCTAAATTCCTGCCATCACCTATGAACTCGAGTTTCGTGAGTGACGCTGGTGGGACAAGGAGGCGTGGAGACACGGCTCACCTGGGGAGCCCCTGACACGCCCTACCCGCCTCCCTGGGATGCATCTTGGCCACCAGCTCCCCTGCTCCCCACTCCAGGGACCACTGTCACCCCGTCCGACCCGGGGGCCTGGGCACACCTCTTGGGGATCCCCTACCCTAGCTGACGGTGCCTGACAAGATCTTGTCGCCCCAATCCAGGTCCTGAGTGTGTCCCTACAGTGTAGTTTCAAGATTCTAAGGGTCACCTGTCCACAGAGGCTTGGGAGACGGGCCGTGGAGGGGAAATGCTTAAGTCAACACCCCGACGCCTGCCCCACGCAGGGAGTAGACGCTAGGCTCCGCCTCCGGTTCACAGACATGCCGGGCCAGGGCGGCACCCCCCGTGGCTCTACTCCTAGAGGACCTCTTCCTCTGCCAACCTTCCTGAGTCGGCAGCAGGGATCTGCTCTGCCCAGCTGGAAGCACCCGGCAGGGACGTGCCCCAGAGAGAGCGTGCCGCACGACCTGCATGGGACGCACGTCCCCTCGGATCTGCGTTTATAGCTGCTGCTGCACTATGCAGAGACCAAAGGTAAAATTCATGCTAATGATTCAAAATTATTGAAAACTGTATTATGTATCGACTAAAAGCCACATGACAAATTAAGAGACCAATCATGGAAGGAAAGAAGATTATTTCCGTTTTACGAATGCGGATGGCACTCAGGCTGGCTTTTGGAACAAGGGAGCCACAACCCCGTTTTGCACCGAGCCTTGCAGACTCTGGAGCCCGCCCAGCTCCTTGGCTCTCCAAGAGGAAATGAATCATGTAAAACTCTGTCTCCCCACCCTCCGCTAAACAGCAGGTACCTGACAGCCTCCCTCCATCGCCAAACGCACAGTGTTCTCGGAGCCAAGGGAAACCGGCAGGATGCTCCAGCCCCTGCTCGGTGCACCGTCTGCTTCGCCCCTACCTGGGCCCGAGGCCCCCCGAGGCCGGCAGGGGGGAGAGCAGCGCCTAGAGCAATCTCAGGAGCGTGAGGGCACGCGGCCCCCGGACAAATGGGGTGCGCCTGGCCTGATTAAATTGGCCCCAACGCTTTCAACATCAAACGAACTGACCCTGACACGAGACAGGCTGATTTATTATCCTGCCGGCTCTGCTGACAACAAGCACCGCGAGCTCGGCTCTGTCTGGTCATTTTTCAAGCTCCCTGCACACGAGTGGCACCCATATCCGCGAACACATTACCGCAGACAGCCCCGCCGGAATACTAAGAGGCTCTGAGTGCAATTGTTCTTAAGAGGCTCGGACGAGGAGTCTGATCGAGGACACCCAGAAAGGACTGCTGTGCATGCCCTGGGACAAGCATGCATCGCGCGGGGCAGGGGCAGGGAGTGCCGGTCAGGGCAGGGGGCCCTCGGCCCCAAACCCCAGCGCCAGCCGGGGCAGGTAGTCACCAGGTTCCAGAAGCCCATGGCAGGGGCGCTGGCCCAGGTCCCCCCCCCCACCCCGCACTCCTGACCCCCTGCCGGGGGGGCCTTGCTTGCTCCTCAAAGCCTGAAGAGTCACAACAAATAACATGCGCATCTAGCCGATCCCGCCTTCCGTCACGTAAGCCCGGGCCTTTCGCGTCACTCATTCCGAGCCCGTGTCCCTGCAGAGGACACGGAGAGCAAGTTTCCCTGCAGCCTTCAGGGTGGGAAATGGGTAGCACAGGGGACATGGCTGAAGACATGTCACCTCCTTAGGACCAAGGCGCAAACGGCTTATGTGGACCTGAGAGGCAGGAATTCCCAGGGAAGACATCCACGTGCCCGCTATGTCCTTGGTCCATGTGTTAAATCAGGGCCTTAGGGATTTCTCCCCGTTAAGTCTACGTTAGCACATTACAGGACTCCTTTGGTCCCCGAGTGTTAGAGACAGCCTTCCGTTAGGTCAACACCAACCAAGCACTGGGTACGAAGGCTGCCAGGACTTCGGGTCCCCCGTGCACTTACACGTCCTCTTCATGGGTATGCCCTCAGTCTCCAGAGCCTGCAAGAGTCCGACAGTTACATGGGTATCGTGAAATTGTCCCTGGCTCATAAGACAGAGAGAGGACTCGCAAGATGGCAGGTGTCAGAGAGCTTGGCAAGAAGCAAGTCCCCCACACACGCAGAGAACGGGGAGGCAGACAATGGGGCCCAAGTCCAACCCATGTCTCCTCGGTGCCAGGCGCCCGTTCCCTGTTTGCTGCCATATGTCATGAGTATAGAGGAGCACCAGTGTCCCCTGGGAATGGGAGCTCCTGCCTCTGCAGGGAGGGCTGAACCCCTGAGAGGTGCAGGCACAACGACACAGAGTGAGGGGAGACTCGGCCTCTCCCTCCCCGTGTGGGAGACGGGGGCTGAGGGCTAACCGGCTGCTTCAGAACGGTCGTTCCTCAACAAGCCTGGGGCGATTGTGGGCCCGCACTCGGTTGCACAGCTTAAAAGGACAAGCATGCAGGAGGCTTTGCCCTGAGAGTGGGCGTCTAATACTTGCACTCCCGGGAGGTCGATGAAAAAGTTTGAATGTGGCCATACGGCCGTCTGCTTAGGTACATTAAATAGGTACCAATTTCCCAGCTTTGGGAGAGAAGTAATAAAGAAAGAGAGGGGAGTAGTGTTCCAGAAAGGCACTCAGTCCAGTCTCTTTACACCTGACGCGGAATTCTCCGGAACAGGAACACTCGGCGGCCGGCGCAGCCAGACCCGGTTTGCCGGTGCGGGAGGCGAAGAGCCTCATCTGGGAAATGAGTCGCCAAATTGGACAGAATTGGGAGATGACATCGGGGGCTCTGTTGAAGCCCCCGGGCCACTCTGCAGGGAAGCCCACACTTGACCACAGCTGCCCACGCTTCCAGACCCGCCGAACAAGGCCGGCCCGCCACTCTCCATCAGGAGCAGCCGTCGGGAACGGCAGACGTCCACGAGCTGCCTCTAACAAGGAAGCAGCGACCAGAACAATCAAGCAGGAACAAAGCAATCTGCAGGAGACAGACTGTGCGTGTAGGAAGGAGGGACTAAGGAGGGGCTCTGCCCTCAACGTCCGCAGCGGGATGAGAGGAGAGGGTGTCCGTACTGCAAGAGAGGAGGCTCTGAGACGAAAGTCACTAGAGAACAAAAAGCAATTAAATTAGTAGTAATTAAAAACATGACAGCGGACTTCGGGCTTCCACTGAAAACGTAGACGCTGACGAGGGTGTCGCTCCTACCATTTACAACAAAAAGCAGACACATAATCCACAAAATACCTGCACTGAGTCCACAGAAGTCAGAGAACGAGGAATCCAGACCCTTCAAGGAGACACAGCAGCCCCGCTGTCCCCGTGGAGACCGGGAAGGCCCGGTCCGAACACACCACTGCGGGACGGGGTACGCAGCCCTGCCAGCCAGAACCCGGGGGTGATTGGGCACACTCAGGGGCTCTTGTTCCCACCCGTGCCGGGTGGCCTGGGGTAGGGGCAGCAGCCACCCTGAGCCAGCCATGTGGAACCTGCAGGGAGGGTGCCCCACCC